>BSBN01001642.1:600000-1087500 GCA_027924645.1 Cunninghamia lanceolata
CGTACATGTTGCAGTTTCTTCCATCTTTTACTCTAGTTTCATCACAATTCTAAAGATTGCTAGACCCATGTTAATGCTTCTTGTATAGATTCTTCAAGTTTTCATAGAATGATGCAACTATATATGGCCTTAGCACTATTTCTCTATTTGTGTCTACTCCCTCTATGGTTTAGATAGTCAAATTTGAATGGCTCTTTCAAAACCTATCCAACCATAACCTTTCTCACGTGCCATTTTTGAAGGATTTTGGCCTTTCCTAACTTATTTGAGCCACTAATGATTTTAGCTAAATAACTCAAAGTCTATGGATAATATCAACCATCTCTTTGCACCACTACACAATTTCAACCTCCTAATTTGTTAAAATTGTTTGTTGTTTACTCGCCTATCTGATAAATGAATACTTGTAATAATGAATAAAATTAGCAATGCATACCAGATAGAGGAGTAAAAGTATATCTTTATTCGATCATGAAATTATTACAAAAGTAGACCAGAGATGGTCGACCAAGGATCAGAGTCGATCTGACTAGATCATACTACTTTTCTTGACAATATAAATACTATTTAAAAGACTCGATGATTACCAAGAGGAACATAACCGTCAACTAACCAACTCTAACTAATTGACTCTTACAACTACTCGAGAGCCAACAAATAATTAATACATAGTTCGATAGCCCATATTATCAAATACAATAATCAACATTATATATTGACAACATCATCCCCCCAAAAGAAAGTCATCTTCCAGATGACAGAAAACCATGAAGTATCAAGTGACATTAGGTAAGCTTTACCAAACTGACGACATCACTGAAGAACCTAGAGGAAAACTTGGAAGTACAAGTGAAGTAGAAGTAGAACCAACACATCCCGAACACCTGCTAGTAGATAGAGAATGGTGAAGACCAATCGACCAAAGATCCCAATCTGATTACACACTGAAGGCAAAGAATGTTGTACCCAATTGATCACTGAACCTAGATAGCACTGCAAGCATCTTAGAAGCATTCTGATCATTAAAAGAATGTTTAGTGTCCCCATATACCAGTAATGTACATTCATTTAATTCACTAGCTAATAAGAATGATTCTCTATTTCTTCTTGGAAGAGCTAATGATAGAAGGTGGTCAAGTATATGAGAAAGTCCATTGATTACTGTAGTAGGATTACTTGGTAAAAACTATACAAATGAATCATTTGAATCTTGCACCTCAACAATGAGTTTGGTGGGGTTTGGGGTAGTGCCCCCGATAGGGTCGAGGGGTAGCACCCCTGGCATGTTCCTTGTCATGATACAGGGTGGGATCGAGGGGTGGAACTCTTGTCACCAAGCCTTAATGAAGACCTTTAAAACCACATAGACCTTTATGGTGCACACCATTTTTCTAAATGCAATCACTTCATTAATCTGAATGTAAAATTTGTTGCAAGTATGTTCCTAACCGGTGTTGTCATTGATGTCAACATATTTGTGTTGTCATTGGTGTCAACTGTGCTCCTGTTTTGATTCTTGCTTGTAATGAATTAGATGCTTTGTATTTGCCTATGTAAGTGTTGGAAATCCTGATATTGAGGATATTGAGAAAATTTGCTCCTCCAGAAGAAACAATATGTTGCAGAGTATCATTGTCTATAAAAGAACAATCAAACAGATTGCTCTGCATTTCCTGTAGAATAAATATCTTTATATGCGGATTGGAAGTTATTTGAGGCATTTCTGAAGATGCTATGTTCCAAGTTTGAGCCTTTGATATGAAGATTTGAGTGATTTATGTTCACCAAAGTGGAAACAACTTTTTTTTCTATATTTGGTAGTGACAGGGAGAATGTATTTGGCTTTGCATTCCTTCGCATTAAAGTATTTTGATCTGCGGTTCTAGAGTTAAGTTTGAAATGATGTTATGTGCCTTCATCTTGAATGGTTTGTGATTTGGTGGTCCGCAAGCGATCTTTTCCTTATGACAGTAGCTAGCAGTGTTGTTTATGTGCTCATGTTTGAAGAATCTTCTTAACAGAGTGATTAGAGGTTGTGTAGTTGTTCTTGATGATTTCAATGTGCTTGTAGATGTCTCTTGATCATGTTCCTACCTTTGGATCAGTCTACAAAGAGAAACTTGGATTGTAGATGAAGACTGTTCTTGAAAGTCTTATTGTAAACACCAGTCTCGGTTGACCTAGTTACATTCACTATTTGCGAAGATGCATTGAAGATTGTAGTGGGGTATTGTGGCATGGAAGATTGTATTTGAGTCCTAGCTAAGGCGTTGTGTGATCCGCATACATCTTTACATCATTCCCTTAGCAAATTTTTGTATTAGGTCCAAACCTATTTCTATGTATGTTTGAAATGTCAGCCTTGGAGTTTGTTCCAGCGGTTGATGAATGTAATGCTGACCTTGATGTACATTCCAAGGTTGATGAATTGTATAAATACATGAAATATAATTGCGAAAAAAATATATGTGAGAAAAAATGTGAAGATAAGTGAGAAGTGTAATAAACGCATAGCAGAGAGGAAGTACTGCGCTTCAATGGAATTGAACTCAGGCATGGAGTAGATACTATCAAATTAGTTCACAAAACCCTAGCAGTGAGCCCGTAGGTAGTGAGCCTCTATTTTTTGGTATTATTATAAGATATATATTTCTGTGGGCTAACACTCACCATGGTTTTTCCCTTATAGGGTTTCCACGTGAAAAATCTGGTGTCTCATGTGCTGAATATGTTATTGTGTTAAACTTCATGTTTCATGCTTTCATAATTAAATCTTAAAAATAGTGATTGATCATTTGAAGCGTTGATAAGCGATTAAAGTTTTGGGACAACTGATTTACCCCCCCTTAGTTGTCCTATGGATATTAACAATTGGTATCAGAGTGGGTTCCTCGGAAGAAAGCCTAACAGCTTGAGGAAGATCCACGATGTCTTTTAAGAAGGAAGCTCCTCAGTTTGATGGGACAAATTATGCTCTATGGAAGGTACGAATGAAAAGCCATCTCCTTTGTCTTGGTTATAAAGTATGGAAAGTTGCAAAGCCTCAAAATAGTTTGACAACTAAAGATGAAATCAAATAATATGAGTTGAATATAAAATCTAGAGATGCTCTGTTAAGTGCCTTGACTGACACTAAGTTGATAAAAGTCATGGATCTAGAATCTGCAAATGAAGTTTGGGAAAAGTTGAAAAATATGTATGAAGGAGATGACTCTATAAAAGAAGCCAAGTTGCAGAGACTAAAAGCGAAATATGAGAGTTTAAAGATGAATGAAGATGAAAACATAACTACCTTCATGCAAAAGGTTGATGAACTTGTCAATGGAATAAAAGGTATGGGAGGAACTATTGGTGAGAAGGAACTATTGGTGAGGAAAATTCTTAGGTCATTACCCAAATCCTATAGTCACAATGTAGCTGTAATTGAAGAAGTAATGACCGTGAAAGAGGTCACCAAGGATCAGTTGCTAGGAAAGCTTACAGCCTTTGAGATGAGAGAACTTGGTGATGCTCTGTCGAAGAGTGAAATTGCTTTCAAAGCCAATACCTCAGTAAAGATCTCTAGGGCTAAAAAGTATAAGGTGGATCCTAATGATGAGTTTGATCAAATTGAAGCAAAGTTTGTTGATAGACTGCAAAGAGGTTCTAGTAAGTTCAAAGGCAAATTACTCTTCAAATGTTTTTCATGTGGTAAGGTTGGTCACTATGCTTGTAGATGTCCTGAGAGAATTGAAAGAAATAGAAAAATATTTGAGAATAGACCTAGGGTTCCAAAGAAATGCTACTGTGTTAGAGATCTTGAAGATGAAGGTGTGACAAATGATGAATCTAATGATGCTAGTACTAGTGCAAATGAGTGCTTGTTTATTGTAATTAAAGAAGAACTTGTGTCTACTAATTCTACTAGCTGTGTGAAGGAAGAAAAACCAGTGGAAGTAAGTGCTTTGGGTGTTCAGGTTGAGAAAGATAAGGATGAATGGATTATTGATAGTGGATGCTCACATCACATGACTAGTGACAAAAGTAAGTTTGTGAATTTGGAAAAGTTTAATGGAGGACTTGTTAAGTTTAGAGATAATGCAACTGGTAAGATTTGTGGAAAAGGATCTATTTCTTTTGATGGAAAGCACAACACTGATAATGTTCTATATGTGAAGGGTTTGAAGCATAATCTTTTGAGTGTTGGTCAAATGTGTGACAAAGGTTATGATCTGAGATTCAAAGACAATGGGTGCAAGATCATGGAAAACTCTGGAATAGTGATTGCTACTGGTAAGAAGACCAAAGGTAACATTTACCAATTAAGAGGAACTAATAATTATTGTTTATTGACTCAGACAGATGAGAGTTGGCTATGGCATAGAAGGGTGGGTCATATCAATTTGACAACTTGGTATAGATAAGTTCTATTCAGGATTTAAGAGATTTGCCTAAGCTTGTGAAGCCTACTAACACCATTTGCAAAGAATGTCAATTTGGGAAACAAACAAGAACAAGTTTCAAAAGCAAAGAACAATTCTCTGCAAGATTGTTGGAGCTGGTTCATACAGATCTATGTGGTCCTACAAGAACAAGAAGTCTGCAAGGGGACAGGTATTTTATGCTACTTATTGATGATTACCCCAGGATGATTTGAGTAACTTTTCTAAAAGACAAATCAGAAGCCATAGACAAGTTTAAAGCTTTCAAGGCAATGGTTGAGAATGAGTTAGAGTTGAAGATCAAGTGCTCAAGGTTTGATAGAGGAGGTGAGTTCACATCAAATGAATTCAATATCTTCTGTGAAGAACAAGGGATAAAGAGACAGTTGTCTGCACCTAGGACTCCCTAGCAGAATGGAATTGTTGAAAGAAAGAACATGACAGTTCAAGAGGCTGCTAGGACTATGTTGAAGGAAGCTGACCTATCAGAAGTATACTAGAGAGAAGACATACACATTGCAATGTACATCTTAAACAAAGTTCAAGTAAAAGGTAACAATGCTAAAACTCCTTATGAATTGTGGTATGGAAGAGCTCCCACAGTGAGATATTTCAAAGTTTTTGGTAGCCAATGTTATATTAGGAGAGGAGAAGATCTAGGTAAGTTTGATGCTAGGTGTGATGAAGGAATCTTCCATGGTTATTCTACCAAGAGTAAGGCTTACCAGTGCTACAATAAGAGATTGAATAAAATCATTAAGAGTGCTAATGTGAAGGTTGATGAAGACAAAGGAAGAATTTCATAGCTGAGTAACTTTGAATCAGATGAGCCTGCTACAATAACAAATGAAGAAAAAGTTGATTAAGAAGATAGTCAAGATGAAGAAGAAAAGGCTCTGAAAAGCACTGCTAAAACTCCTAGGTATGTAAGAATTAATCATTCTGAATATCAAATTATAGGAGACAAAAACAAAGGGGTATTAACAAGGAAAAGAGCTGCTAAATAATAGGTGAATTACTATTTGCTTTCAAAAGTTGAACCTAAAACTGTGAATGAAGCTTGCAATGATAAAAAATGGGTAAAAGCCATGGAAGAGGAGTTGATGCAGATAGAAAAGAATCAAACTTGGGAACTAGTTCCTAGACCTGTTGATAAGAATGTGATTGGCACCAAATGGGTTTTCAGAAACAAGATGAATGAGAATGGAGAAGTAGTAAGAAATAAAGCAAGATTGGTATGCAAAGGATACTCTCAAGTTGAAGGAATAGATTTCAGTGAGACTTATGCTCCAGTGACAAGAATTGAAGCAATTATAATGTTTTTGGCATTTGCATCATTCAAAGACTTCAAAGTGTATCAGATGGATGTTAAGTCTGCATTCTTGAATTGTGAATTGGAAGAAGAGGTCTACATCGAGCAACAAGAAGGATTTCAATTATCAAAACAAGGTGATATGGTGTGTAGATTGAAGAAGGCCGTGTATGGACTGAAACAAGCCCCCAGAGCTTGGTATGCACGGTTAGAAAAATATTTGTTGCAATTAGGGTTCAGTAAAGGCACCGCTGACAGCAATCTGTATTCCAAAATCAATGATAGTTAGATCCTGATTGTTGTAGTCTTTGTTGATGACATATCTTTGGAGGCAATGAAGGTAGATGTGAGGCCGATTATTTTACCTTCCTTATTTTTGATCGTTATGCATTTCAGTTGATGACATTATCAGACTTTTAGTGACTATGGTTTTATTATGCAGACTTGATTATATCTCCTTATTTTGATAAGACATTGATTAGACATGGTGATTCGATTTGATCATATTTGATGCTATTTTGTGATTCGACATATGAGATATATTAGATGATGTTTTGTGATGTGATTTCTAGTTATTTATATAATGATGATTATTTGACATGTGATAGAAAAATATAGTTTAATTCAGATTTATGTGATAGTTGATTATTGTTGTATTCGATTGCGTGAATTTAATTCTAGTTGCTTCGCCTATGATTATTCATGATATGATTGACACTTGATCGAGATGTGCAGGTTTTACATTCCCTAGCCATGGGAAATTGGAGGTAGAATTCACACCAATGTTGTTCCCTGTGAAACCGATCCATTCCGAAGAGGGATAAGGATCATGTTTGAAATTAAATGTAGATTTAAGTGCTTGATTTAATTTTATCATTTTGGCCTAGTACCCCTTTGTTTGATTTATTAATATTAAGTGTTGTATAATTTTAATTGACTTACACCACTTGGTATTTATTTTTTAAATTTTTGAGGCCATTTAAAGTGGATTTATGACCCCCTTGGTGAACCTTAGTGTCCCAAAAATTATCCTAGGTGGTTACCCATGGGTCTAGGGTCATTTTGGACTAACTAACCCTTGGATTAACTCACTTTCGGTCATGCTAAACTATGGTTTAGTCAAAGTGACGAAATTTGAAATTAGGAAAGGTGGGAGATGAGTCATGCTTTGGGAAGGACTCATCTCCCTTCCCAAAGTTTGGGAATCCCTTCCCAAGGAAGACTTGGGAGGTCTCCAAGACTCCCAAGTGTGTGGGATCTTCCTTCAAGACTCTCACACACGTGTGAGAGCATCTTGGAGGGAGATGGCTCTTTGAGAGAATAAGAGGATGCCATATGGCATCCCTTATCCTCTTGGAGGTTTGAGTGGGAATGCCACCTCACCACTTGTCCTCTCACACGTGTGAGAGCACAAGTGGATAAGGTGAGGATTGAGATGGAATTGGAGGATGACACTTGTCACCCTCACACTTCCTCTCCCTTGCAAGTGGCATTGGAGGGGGAAGGAGAAGGTGACAAGTGTCACTTTCTCATTTCTCAAGGCTAAAATTGATGGCCTGTATTATCTCCTCTTGTTGAGGAGTGTGGGGTTCTTGCATTTTTGGAAGTTCCTTTCTATTTTGAAGCAATTTGGGAAAGTTAGAGGAATTCTTGGAGATTGGAAGGTTTGGGAAAGCTTGTATCTCTTCACCAAATGTGCTTCCATTATAGGGATTTGAAGGTAAGCCTCTTAAACTATGTTTTCTTCGTCTTTGCTTATTTATTGTGTTGCGTTGAGTTTCTGGTTGATTGTTGTTTCTTTATTTTTGTGTGGGATGAGAGTATGGTAAGAGCACCTCCATTTGGAGGTAAAGCTCAATTTGTTTGGGTAGGGAAAGGAACCTCCTTGAGGTCACTTCCACATTGTGTTATTTATGCCTTGAGGGCTTTTACTTGTTGAGGAGATTATTTGAATGGCAAGAGTGCCATGAAGATTATTTTGTGATTTTGTGGGGAGTGGTGGTTTTGTAGATTTTTGGCTTGAGGCCATGAGTTTAGTATTTTATCATTTGGGTGGCCTTTGAAGTAGAGGGGTCCATTCCCTACCCTCATCAAACTCATTTTCACGAGTTTAGTTATGTGTTATCCTTGGGGCTATTTTGTGTTGTTGTGTTTGATTTTTGTTGTGGAGTTGTTGCACTTGTGTGAATCCCTACCTCCCTAGCTCAAGGGTGACCCACTTGCAGGTCTAGAGTAGGGAGGAGGGCATTTCGAAGTAGCTGGGTAGTTCTTCTTGTTGTGTTTTATTTGCAGGTGTTTAAATGAAGAATGGAGTTGAGAGGAGTCCATTTTTGGTGTTCCTATAGTTATTTTTGTTGGCTGTTGAGCCATGGCCATTGTGGCCCTAATGTAAAAGTTTGTTAAGTTATTTTGCCATGGAGTTAGCTGTGATAAATATTGCAATATAAACATTCTTTTATTTTAGTTAAGACTAGTTATTTCTATGTTGTGAGTTATGATTGAGAAATGCATGAGAAAATTTATTTATATATTTTTTGTCATGTTTTCCTTACAAATATATATATATGAATGTGTTAGGTAAATGTTAGTGGATGCAAAGGAAAGAAGAAAGAAATTTTAGTAAACTATTTTCTGTTAAATGGCTTGAAAGTTCATTTTATTAGATGTTGGTTCTGGCGGTTGATCTGTTATAAGGAAAACTTAGATAAAAGGCATATCTTAGTATATTATACTTAAAAAAAAAAAGTGATATTGTTTTATTCATGTGTAAATCTGAAAGTTAGTATTACTTCTTTTATTACTATTGTTTTGTGAAAGTAAGTTATATATATATATATATATATATATATATATATATATATATATTGTTGGTTACTATTTTACAAATCTACATTGTTGTTCTTTCCTTAAAAAAAAATACTGTGTTTAACACATAAAAGAATAAAAGAGAATTTATTTAGTACACTTTTTTGTTGTATATATTATATAATGTGTATACACACTCTTATATATATATCAAGTGTATACATATATATATTTATATACAAAAATATGATGAAGAAATGTATATACTGTGTTACTGCCTTTTAATAAATTGATTTTATCATTCTCTATATATATATATCTGAAACTAAAATTAATTTTTATTAACAAAATACAGAGATAAAAATTTACTGAGGGACGGACTATGTTTTCGTAAGGTTTCAAAGATAGAAAAAAAAAAATAAAAAAATATAGGGACTGTGGGCAGCGGCGCTGCCCACAACATTTTTATTGTGAAGGGTGTGGGGAGGAGGCTTTGCCTCCACCCACACCCCTTACCCCAAAACCCCTGCAGCGCCAAGGAAAAACTCATGGTCCCTCCTCTCCTTTCAGCCGCTACATCCCCCAGCTACGCCTAAACCCAAACCTTCCCTCTTTGCTATTGGCACCAGATTCCCCACCGACGCTTCAACCTTATGGCCGCGCCACCCCCGCAACTCCTGCACGCCCCCCACAACCTCTGCCCCGCGGTCTCACCACTCCACTCTGCCCTCCACCGGGTTCTCTCCCCCTTCGGTCCTGCAATACAATTTGAACCCTGCTCCTATAATCTTAAACACATACAGTTTATATATTAAAAAAAAAAAGAGCTCTTGTTAAACTGAATGCATACCTCCGTGGGAGGTAGTCTCCCAATCATGGCTTCCTTTTCTGGTTGCAAACCCTAACCTGAAAATATGAACAAGAACAAACAAGAGAGAAAAAAAAAAAATGAGAAATGGATTAGGGCAACACAAAATGAGAAATAACATAATACAAAATTAGGGCTTTCTCAGAGATGGCTATTTTAAAATGGGATTAGGGTTGTCTATAATTTTGGATATAATATTCTTTTGTGAGGATTTTATTTGTGAGAGGTTTGTTTTAAATCTTTTTTTACTCTCTATTTTGTCCATGAATTTTAATTCATTGTGTCTCAAATCTTTTATTAATATTTTAGATAGGGTCGCATTTTGTTCTTATTGCCTTGTGATTTAGATTTCCTGTGGGAGGGATTGAATTTTCATTTTATTGGGGAGAACTTTTCCTTGTATTAAATTCATTTCAATTGGGGTGTTTATTTTATTTTCCCCTTATTTTAAATTCACCATGGTGGGGATATTGATTTTATTTCTTGGCAGGATTTTATCATTTTAATTATTATCTATTTTATTATTAATTTTACGGGAGTGAGTATCTTAGCCTCCTCCCTTCCTATTGTCCCGAGTTCGATAATAAACATAATTGCCAAAATTATGTTTATTAACAGACTCAAATTTTTGAGATCCGACTTGGCGTTTGTTATTTTATATTTTATTTCAAAATTTTACTCTGTTATACCAGGTCGATTTATTCGACCTTGACAGGATATTTATTTTATTATTTTATTTTAAATCATTTGAATTTGTTCTTAAGTTTTAATTTAATTTTATTCTTAAATTTTATTTAATTCCTTATTGTTGATTCATTTTAAATTTTATTTTTATTGAAAACACGTTATGCTGTCGAATTTTTCCTAGATTTCTAGGGTTTTAATTTTACATAATTTTATTAATTTTCATTCCATCATTCCACTTTAATCACGTGCCATCTTGCCATTGTTTTTACTTAATCACTTTTCGATTTCTTTTTGGACCTGAGTTAAGTTAGGGCTCGATGCTAGCGGAATCGTCTTCACACCTAAGAAACTAGAGGTTCAGATTTAAATCAATCTAACCCTAAAAGTGACACACTTCGTGTCGCATACCCCCTAGACGGCTTTCATCATCGCGGTTATGTTGACATGTTTACACCTTCTGCGTATTGCCAGTGAGTACGCAGACGCGTGCGAGGGGGTTCCTAGGGATAGGTAGAAAAGTTTTTCGTAGTTCATGTCATGACCACATGGCAAATGCGGACATGACACGTGTGTTGTGTGTCGTGACCACATGGGAAATGTGGGCATGACATTTGGTATCAAAGCCTAAGTTTAAACACTGGGCTTGCTTAGGGCACATTATTAGTTCTGCAACTTTGATTAATTTATGGTTACCTTATTTTTGTAGGATACCTCCCCGACGAGTTTAGCGAGCGCAGTCTCGCCGCACTCCATCCCCCGAGGTTCACAGTGACTCTTCAACTAAGGTACAGGCATAGCCAATCCCACAGGTACCGCAGGCACCACCGGCCCTACCAGATATTGGGCCACAAATATTACAGGCTTTACAGGCAGTTTTAGATAGGCTTCCACCGACTATAGTTGAGCCGCGCATAGAGCCACGTGTCGAGCCCCACGAGGATCCACGAGAGGAGCCACGAGTGGAGCCATAAGCTGAGTCCTGTGTCGAGCCACGTGTGGAGCCCCGCGTTGAGCCACGAGGGGCACCACATGTGGAGCCTTATGTTGAGGTGCCAGAGATGACGGCAACAGAGGTTGGTTTGGCTGACTGGGCCCGTAGTAGGAGTCCTTCACGTCATGCTAGGCATGATGAGGCAGTACGAGTAGAGCACATTGTTCACATGCCTTATGACTATTACATAGATGAGCCTATCAGGAGGCACAGAGATAGAGGAGACCCATTAGGGATTTGTTGAGGCTGAACCCTCCTACATTTGTCGAGACCAAAGAGGGAGCTGAGGCAGAGGCTTGGCTCATCAGCTTAGACAGATGCTTTGTGTTGCGTCCTTACGAGGGCAACATGAAGTCCTATGTAGCAGTACACCTGTTGCGAGATGTAGCAGCTACCTGGTGGCGCACTGAGGAGTGCAAGCATCACCTTTCTTTAGACACTCTCACATGGGAGACCTTCATTGAGCCCTTCAATGAGCGATACTTATCAGATCATTACAGGCAGCGTCACATAGACGAGTTTCATGACCTTCAACAGAGAGGACTTACAGTGGCATAGTATGAGGGTAGATTTACCGAGTTGTCTTGATATGCAAAGTATCTCCATGACTTGAAACTCCTGGTTCATAAGTTTATTAGAGGACTGAACCACGGCATAGTAGGGCCTGTTCGTATGGCAGACCCCCAGACTTTGAGTGATGCTGCCGAGAAGGCGTATATTGTGGAGGAGATTCAGGGACGAGGGTAGAGTTCACGCCCTCAATTTTAGGATCGTGGACAGCAGCAGCATTAGCAGAGTTTCTGTAGACCACTACAACCACCTAATAAGGGAGGATTTAGTTTCGCACCCTTACCTCCTCAGCCCCCACAGTAGCAGTAGCTACAACAGCAGTATCAGTAGGGTCCACACAGAGACCGGCGACAACAGACACATGCTACAGGACCTGCACAGTCACAGCAATCCCTTGGAGGATCACAGAGTTCCACGGGCTGACCTACGCAGCAGTAGTCATCGAGCAGGACACAAAACAATACATGTTCAGGCTCAGGGACCATGCTATGTTTGTGGTGGAGCGGGACATCTTGCCAGAGAGTGCCTACAGGGCTTTACAGCAGGGGGATAGCCCCGTGCCAAAGGATCTGAGCTGACAGTTGGAGATATGGGTAGATCCCACCACATGTTTGCAGCGGTTGACAACCACAAGGCTGATTTTCAGACCCCCATCTTTGAGACTATGGGTAGAGGCGGATGGGCAATTGTCTTTGGAGCCAATTCGCATATTGGCTTGTCAAATGCTGGGCCTTTGAGGTCGAGAGATGGACCAAGTTAGGGTCCAGTGGGATCGTTATGATGAGGTTACAGCGACTTGGGAGGATGCAGCTAGTTTGAGGGCACTCTATCCTCACCTTTTTGACGACTTCCAAGAGGAAGTTTAGTCTTAGGGGGGAGGATGTGAGGCCGATTATTTTACCTTCCTTATTTTTGATCATTATGCATTTCAGTTGATGACATTATCAGACTTTTAGTGACTACGGTTTCATTATGCAGACTTGATTATATCTCCTGATTTTGATAGGACATTGATTAGGCATGGTGATTCAATTAATCATATTTGATGCTATTTTGTGATTCGACATATGAGATATATTACATGATGTTTTGTGATGTGATTTCTAGTTATTTATGTACTGATGATTATTTGACATGTGATAGAAAAATACAGTTTAATTCAGATTTATGTGATAGTTGATTATTGTTGTATTCGATTGCGTGAATTTAATTCTAGTTGCTTCGACTATGATTATTCATGATATGATTGACACTTGATCGAGATGTGCAAGTTTTACATTCCCTAGCCATGAGAAATTAGAGGTAGAATTCACACCAATGTTATTCCCTGTGAAATTGATCAATTCCCAAGAGGGATAAGGATCACATTTGAAATTGAATGTTGATTTAAGTGCTTAATTTAATTTTATCATTTTGGCCTAGTACCCCTTTGTTTGATTTATTAATATTAAGTGTTGTATAATTTTAATTGACTTACACCACTTGGTATTTTATTTTATTTTATTTTTGAGGCCATTTAAAGTGGATTTATGATCCCCTTGGTGAACCTTAGTGTCCCAAAAGTTACCCTGGGTGGTTACCCATGGGTCTAGGGTCATTTTGGACTAACTAACCCTTGGATTAACTCACTTTTGGTCACGCTAAACTATGGTTTAGTCAAAGTGACGAAATTTGAAATTAGGAAAGGTGGGAGATGAGTCATGCTTTGGGAAAGACTCATCTCCCTTCCCAAAGTTTGGGAATCCCTTCCCAAGGAAGACTTAGGAGGTCTCCAAGACTCCCAAGTGTGTGGGATCTTCCTCCAAGACTCTCACACATGTGTGAGAGCATCTTGGAGGGAGATGGCTCTTTGAGAGAATAAGAGGATGCCATATGGCATCCCTTGTCCTCTTGAAGGTTTGAGTGGGAATGCCACCTCACCACTTGTCCTCTCACACATGTGTGAGAGCACAAGTGGATAAGGTGAGGACTGAGATAGAATTGGAGGATGACATTTGTCACCCTCACACTTCCTCTCCCTTTCAAGTGGCATTGGAGGAGGAAGGAGAAGGTGACAAGTGTCACCTTCTCATTTCTCAAGGCCAAAATTGATGGCCTATATTATCTCCTCTTGTTGAGGAGTGTGGGGTTCTTACATTTTTGGGAGTTTCTTTCTATTTTGGAGCAATTTGGGAAAGTTAGAGGAATTATTGGAGATTGGAAGGTTTGGAAAAGCTTGGAGCTCTTCACCAAACGTGCTTCCATTAGAGGGCTTTGAAGGTAAGCCTCTTAAACTATGTTTTCTTCATCTTTGCTTATTTATTGTGTTGTGTTGAGTTTTTGGTTGATTGTTGTTTTTTTGTTTTTGTGTGGGATGGGAGTATGGTAAGAGCACCTCCATTTGGAGGTAAAGCTCAACTTGTTTGGGTAGGGGAAAGGAACCTCCTTGAGGTCACTTCCACATTGTGTTATTTATGCCTTGAGGGCTTTTACTTGTTGAGGAGATTATTTGAATGACAAGAGTGCCATGGAGATTATTTGGTGATTTTGTGGAGAGTGGTGGTTTTGGAGATTTTTGGCTTGAGGCCATGAGTTTGGTATTTTATCATTTGGGTGGCCTTTGAAGTAGAGGGGTCCATTCCCTACCCTCATCAAACTCATTTTCACGAGTTTAGTTATGTGTTATCCTTGGGGCTGTTTTGTGTTGTTGTGTTTGATTTTTGTTGTGGAGTTGTTGCACTTGTGTGAATCCCTACCTCCCTAGCTCAGGGGTGACCCACTTGCAGGTCTACGATAGGGAGGAGGGTATTTTGAAGTGGCCGGGTAGTTCTTCTTGTTGTGTTTTATTTGCAGGTGTTTAAATGAAGAATGGAGTTGAGAGGAGTCCATTTTTGGTGTTCCTATAGTTCTTTTTGTTGGCTATTGAGTCATGGCCATTGTGGCCCTAATGTAAAAGTTTGTTAAGTTATTTTGCCATGGAGTTGGCTATGATAAATATTGCAATATAAACATTCTTTTATTTTAGTTAAGACTAGTTATTTCTATGTTGTGAGTTATGATTGAGAAATGCATGAGAAAATTTATTTATATATTTTTTGTCATGTTTTCCTTAAAAAAATATATATGAATGTGTTAGGTAAATGTTAGTGGATGCAAAGGAAAGAAGAAAGAAATTTTAGTAAACTATTTTCTGTTAAATGGCTTGAAAGTTCATTTTATTAGATGCCAGTTTTGGAGGTCGATCTGTTATAAGGAAAACTTAGATAAAAGGCATATCTTAGTATATTATAATTTAAAAAAAAGTGATAATGTTTTATTCATGTGTAAATCTGAAAGTTAGTATTACTTCTTTAATTACTATTGTTTTGTGAAAGTAAGTTCTATGTGTGTGTGTATATATACAGGTGTATATACATATATCAATATATATAAATGTATTGTTGGTTACTATTTTACAAATCTACATTGTTGTTCTTTCCTTTAAAAAAATACTGTGTTTAACACAGAAACATATAAAAGAGAATTTATTTAGTACACTTTTTTGTTGTATATATTATATAATGTGTTTACACACTCTTATATATATATATATATCAAATGTATACATATATATATTTATATACAAAAATATGATGAAGAAATGTATATACTGTGTTACTGCCTTTTAATAAACTGATTTTATCATTCTATATATATGCATACATATATATACAGTATATATATTATATATATCTGAAACTAAAATTAATTTTTATTAACAAAATACAGAGATAAAAATTTACTGAGGGACGGATTGCGTTTTTGTAAGGTTTCAAAGATAGAAAAAAAAATCAAAAAAATATATATATAGGGACTGTGGGGGGCGGCGCCGCCCACAACATTTTTATTGTGAAGGGTGTGGGGAGGAGGCTTTGCCTCCACCCACACCCGTGGGTCCTCCCCACACCCCTTACCTCGAAACCCCCGTAGTGCCATCAAAAACCTTGCGGT
Source organism: Cunninghamia lanceolata (assembly GCA_027924645.1). Classification (NCBI taxonomy): domain Eukaryota; kingdom Viridiplantae; phylum Streptophyta; class Pinopsida; order Cupressales; family Cupressaceae; genus Cunninghamia; species Cunninghamia lanceolata. Next base: position 615,624 of record BSBN01001642.1, read on the forward strand.
CCCTCCTCTCCTTTCGGCTGCTACACCCCCCAGCTACGCCTAAATCCACACCTTCCCCCTTTGCTATTGGCGCCGGATTCCCCATCGATACTTCAACCTTCTGGCCGTGCCACTCCCGCAACTCCTGCTCATCGCACTCCCCACGACCTCCGCCCCGCGGCCTCACCACTCCACTCTGCCCTCCACCGGGTTCTCTCCCCCTTCGGCCCTAAAATACAATTTGAACCCTGCTCCTATAATCTTAAACACATATAGTTTATATATTAAAAAAAAAGAGCTCTTGTTAAGCTGAATGCTTACCTCTGTGGGAGGTAGTCTTCCAATCATGGCTTCCTTTTCTGGTTGCAAACCCTAACTTGAAAATATGAACAAGAACAAACAAGAGAAAAAAAAAAAAGAAAAGAATGAGAAATGGATTAAGGCAACACAAAATGAGAAATAACATAATACAAAATTAGGGCTTTCTCAGAGATGGCTATTTTAAAATGGGATTAGGGTTGTCTATAATTTTGGATATAATATTCTTTTGTGAGGATTTTATTTGCGAGAGGTTTGTTTTAAATCTTTTTTTACTCTATATTTTGTCCATGAATTTTAATTCATTGTGTCTCAAGTCTTTTATTAATATTTTAGATGGGGTTGCATTTTGTTCTTATTGTCTTGTGATTTAGATTTCGTGTGGGAGGGATTGAATTTTTGTTTTATTGGGGAGAACTTTTCCTTGTATTAAATTCATTTCAATTGGGGTGTTTATTTTATTTTCCCCTTATTTAAATTCACCATGGTGGGGATATTGATTTTATTTTTACCATTTTAATTATTATCTATTTTATTATTAATTTTACAAGAGTGAGTATCTTAGCCTCCTCCCTTCTCTATTGTCCCGAGTTCGATAATAAACATAATTGCCAAAATTATGTTTATTAATGGACTCGAATTTTTGAGATCCGACTTGGCAGTTGTTATTTTATATTTTATTTCAAAATTTTACTTCGTTATACCAGGTCGATTTATTTGACCTTGACAGGATATTTATTTTATTATTTTATTTTAAATTATTCAAATTTGTTCTTAAGTTTTAATTTAATTTTATTCTTAAATTTTATTTAATTCCTTATTGTTGATTCATTTTAAATTTTATTTTGCGTTTATTGAAAATGCGTTATGATGTCAGATTTTTCCTAGATTTCTAGGGTTTTAATTTTACATAATTTTATTAATTTTTATTCTATCATTCTACTTTAATCACGCGCCATCTTGCCATTGTTTTTACTTAATCACTTTTTGATTTCTTTTTGGACCTAAGTTAAGTTAGGGCTTGATGCTAGTGGAATCATCTTCACACCTAGGAAACTGGGGGTTTAGATTGAAATCAGTCTAACCCTAAAAGTGACACACTTCGTGTCACATACCCCCTAGACAACTTTCATCATCGCGGTTATGTTGACATGTTTACGCCTTATGTGTATTGCCACCGAGCACGCAGATGCGTGCGAGGGGGTTCCTAGGGACAGGTAGAAGGGTAAGTGCAAGAAGATGGGGGGCCAAAAAGTGGCCAAATTAATTTAAAAAAAATTAGGTCAAAACGCAAGTGCGTTATAACGCGCTCGCGTTATGGCTTGGTAATGATGAGCCTTATGCTCGTCAAAACCAAGCCATAACGTGAGCGCGTTATAACGCGCTCGCGTTATTCTTTTCTTTGCATTTTTCCTTTTCTACAAAAGTTTGTGTTGTTTTTCATGTTTTAAATAACGCGAGCGCGTTATGTTCAACTTAAATTTTTTTATGTTTAAGGCTATTAATCATGTATGTATGTATGCCTATATGTATGTATGTATAGTGTCAAGGGTAGAGGAGGGTAGAGATGGGAGTGAGCCAGATAGGGGAGGAGAGGGGTGGATAAGGATTGAATGATTAAGGTTTAAGGTTAAGGGTTGAGCATTTAGGGATAGGATTTAGAGTTTAGGGATAAGGGATTAGAGTTTAGGACCTTGAGGGATTAGGGTTTAGGGTTGAGGCTATAGGGATAGCATTTAGGGTTAAGGGTTGAGGGATTAGGGTTAAGGTAGAGTGTTAAGGGTAGAGGGATTAGGGATAGGGTTTAGGGTTGAAAGTTTAGGGTTGAGGGATTAGGGTTTAAGGTATAGTTTAGTAGTTCTTGTGGATAGAGCCAGTAAATAATGGGAGATTATTTGCCTATTTCATAACAATATACCTCCCCCTTAAACCCTAAACCCTAATCCCTCAACCCTCAACCCTAATCCATCATCCCTCAACTCTAATCCCTCATCCCTAAACCCTAAATGCTATCCCTATTCCCAAACCCTCAACAGACTCGATACTATACCTTAAACCCTAATCCCTTATCCCTAAACCCTCCAACCCTATCCCTAATCCTTACACCCTCCACACTCTACTTGAACCCTAATCCCTTGAACCTCAACCCTATCCCTAAACCCTTGACCCTCGAACCTCAACCCTCAACCTTAGACATCAAACCCTAATCCCTCAACCCTTAACTTTGATCCCTCAACTCTCAACCCTAACCCTAAACCCTAAACACTAAACCCTCAACCCTCAACGTCAAATCCTAATCCCTCAACCCTTCACTCTAATCCCTCAACCCTAAAGCCTATCCCTAAACCCTCAATACTATACCTTAAACCCTAATCCCTCAACCCTAACCCTAAACCTTGTCCCTAAACCCTAATCCCTCAACCCTCAACCCTAATCCATCATCCGTCATCCCTCAACTCTAATCCCTCATCCTTAAACCCTAAACGCTATCCCTATTCCTACACCCTCAATAGGCTCGATACTATACCTTAAACCCTAATCCGTCTACCCTCGACACTCTTATTTAACCCTAATCCCTTGACCATTAACCCTATCCCTCAACCTCAACCCTCAACCCTCAACCCTCAACTCTCAACATTAAACACTAATTCATCAACCCTAAACCCTAATCCCTCAAACCTAAACCCTATCCCTGAACCATCAACCCTCAACACTATACCTTAAACCCTAACCCCTATCCCTCAACCCTTAACCCTTAAAACTTAAACCCTATCCCTACACCCTCAACACTTGACACTATATATTAAGCCTTAAACCCTCATCCCTAAAGCCTCAACCCTTAATCCTTAAACCTTCAACCCTAAACCCTATCCCTAATCCCTCTACCCTCGACACTCTAACCCTAACCTTGACATTAAATGCTAATCTGTCAACCCTAAACCCTAATCCTAAACCCTCAACCCTCAACCCTAATCCATCATCCCTCAACTCTAATCCCTCATCCCTAAACCCTAAATGCTATCCCTATTCCTAAACCCTCAACAGACTCGATACTATACCTTAAACCCTAATCCCTTATCCCTAAACCCTCCAACCCTATCCCTAATCCTTACACCCTCCACACTCTACTTTAACCCTAATCCCTTGAACCTCAACCCTATCCCTAAACCCTTGACCCTCGAACCTCAAACCTCAACCCTCAACGTCAAACCCTAATCCCTCAACCCTTAACTCTGATCCCTCAACCCTCAACCCTAACCCTAAACCCTAAACCCTCAACCCTCAACCCTCAACATCAAATCTTAATCCCTCAACCCTTCACTCTAATCCCTCAACCCTAAACCCTATCCCTAAACCCTCAACACTATACCTTAAACACTAATCCCTCAACTTGAACCCTAAACCTTGTCCCTAAACCCTAATCCCTTAACCCTCAACCCTAATCTGTCATCCGTCATCCCTCAACTCTAATCCCTCATCCCTAAACCCTAAACGCTATCCCTATTCCTAGACCCTCAATAGGCTCGATACTATACCTTAAACCCTAATCCCTCTACCCTCGACATTCTTATTTAACCCTAATCCCTTGACCATTAACCCTATCCCTCAACCTCAACCCTCAACCGTCAACTGTCAACCCTCAACCCTCAACTCTAAACATTAAACCCTAATTCATCAACCGTAAACCCTAATCCCTCAAACCTAAACCCTATCCCTAAACCATCAATCCTCAACACTATACCTTAAACCCTAATCCCTATCCCTTAACCCTTAAAACTTAAACCCTATCCCTATACCCTCAACACTTGACACTGTATCTTAAGCCTTAAACCCTCATCCCTAAAGCCTCAACCCTCAATTCTTAAACCTTCAACCCTAAACCCTATCCCTAATCCCTCTACCCTCGACACTCTAACCTATCCTTGACATTAAACACTAATCTGTCAACCCTAAACCCTAATTTGTCAACCCTAAACCCTCAACCCTCAACGCTATACCTTAAACCCTAATCCATCAACCCTAAAACCTAATCCATTAACCCTCAACCCTAAACACTATTAATAAACCCTCAACCCTTGACACTATACCTTAAACCCTAATCCCTCAACCCTCAACCCTAATCCCTCATCCCTAAACCCTAAACTCTATCCCTATTCCTAAACCCTCAACCCTCGACACTATACCTTAAACCCTAATCCCTTATCCCTAAACCCTAAACACTATCCCTCAACCCTTAACCCTTAAAAATTAAACCCTAAAACCTATCCATAAACCCTCGATGCTCAACACTATATTTTAAACCCCAATCCCTTAACCCTCAGCCGTAAAGCCTCAACCCTCAATCATTAAACCTTCAACCCTAAACCCTATCCCTAATCCCTCTACCCTCAACACTATACTTTAACCCTAATCCCTTGACCATCAACCCTATCCCTAAACCCTCAACCCTCAACTCTCAACATTAAACCCTAATCCGTCAACCCTAAACCCTAATCCCTCAACCCTAAACCCTATCCCTAAACCCTCAACCCTCAACACTATACCTTAAACCATAATCCCTCAACCCTAAACCCTGATCCCTCAACCCTAAACCCTATCCCTAAACCCTCAACACTATACCTTAAACCCTAATCCCTCAACCCTAACCCTAAACCTTGTCCCTAAACCCTAATCCCTCAACCCTCAACCCTAATCCATCATCCGTCATCCCTCAACTCTAATCCCTCATCCCTAAACCCTAAATGCTATCCCTATTCCTAGACCCTCAACATGCTCGATACTATACCTTAAACCCTAATCCCTCTACCCTTGACACTCTTATTTAACCCTAATCCCTTGACCATTAACCCTATCCCTCAACCTCAACCCTCAACCCTCAACTCTAAACATTAAACCCTAATTCATCAACCGTAAACCCTAATCCCTATCCCTTAACCCTTAAAACTTAAACCCTATCCCTATACCCTCAACACTTGACACTATATCTTAAGCCTTAAACCCTCATCCCTAAAGCCTCAACCCTCAATTCTTAAACCTTCAACCCTAAACCCTATCCCTAATCCCTCTCCCCTTGACACTCTAACCCTAACCTTGACATTAAACACTAATCCGTCAACCCTAAACCCTAATCTGTCAACCCTAAACCCTCAACCCTCAACACTATACCTTAAACCCTAATCCATCAACCCTCAACCCTAAACACTATTAATAAACCCTCAACCCTTGACACCATACCTTAAACCCTAATCCCTCAACCCTCAACCGTAATACCTCAACCCTTAACCCTAATCCCTCATCCCTAAACCCTAAACTCTATCCCTATTCCTAAACCCTCAACCCTCGACACTATACCTTAAACCCTAATCCCTTATCCCTAAACCCTAAACACTATCCCTCAACCCTTAACCCTTAAAAATTAAACCCTAAAACCTATCCATAAACCCTCGACACTCAACACTATATTTTAAACCCCAATCCCTTAACCCTCAGCCCTAAAGCCTCAACCCTCAATCGTTAAACCTTCAACCCTAAACCCTATCCCTAATCCCTCTACCCTCAACACTCTACTTTAACCCTAATCCCTTGACCATCAACCCTATCCCTAAACCCTCAACCCTCAACTCTCAACATTAAACCTTAATCTGTCAACCCTAAACCCTAATTTGTCAACCCTAAAGCCTAATCCCTCAACCCTAAACCCTATCCCTAAACCCTCAACCCTCAACACTATACCTTAAACCATAATCCCTCGACCCTAAACCCTAATCCCTCAACCCTAAACCCTAAACCCTAGCCCTAAACCCAACAAAACTACTTTGCCTTATGTTAGGTTGTTAAACCCATCATTTTTGAGACTCTTCTCTTAAAGATATTTGAGTTGCAAGAATATGTCATAAAAATGGCTATGAACTTTTTTAATGTTAGTAATGTTATATGGCATGTTTTTCTGGCCCATCTGGGGTTCATTATGCCAATAGGTGTACACACTATGAGAAAAGCTTTGCGTATGGTACATCCACAGTGAGTAATTAACAGTTGAAATCATAAGGATGATCATTATGAGAAAAGCTTTGCATTGGGGTACATCTATGTTTCTTGCTGTCCACCCCGCACTTAGGGGAGGTATATTGTTATGAAACAGACAAATAATCTCCCATTGTTTATTGGCTCTATCCACAAGAACTACTAAACTATACCTTAAACCCTAATCCCTCAACCCTAAACTTTCAACCCTAAACCCTATCCCTAATCCCTCTACCCTCAACACTCTACCTTAACCCTAATCCCTCACCCTTAACCCTAAACGCTATCCCTAAAGCCTCAACCCTAAACCTTAATCCCTCAAGGTCCTAAACTCTAATCCCTTATCCCTAAACTCTAAATCCTATCCCTAAATGCTCAACTCTTAACCTTAAACCTTAATCACTCAATCCTTATCCACCCCTCTCCTCCCCTATCTGGCTCACTCCCATCTCTACTCTCCTCTACCCTCGACACTATACATACATACATAGATACATACATACATATAGGCATACATACATACATACATACATACATATAGGCATACATACATACATGATTAATAGCCTTAAACATAAAAAAATTAAGTTGAACATAATGCGCTCGCGTTATGTCTTGCTTTGGGAATCCCAAGCCTTGGGCTTGAGATTTGCTTTGGATTTCCAACCCAAAGGCTTGGAGTGCCTTTTGAACAGTAACATACGTGTTTTTCCATATTCTTCAAGATTTTAGATAATTTCGTTCGTGCTAACCCTCAGATTTGCACGTGTTTCAAGGTCAAACAAATCGAACACCTGGGTAATGTTAGGATTTCTCTCAGCTATCTGACGATGTAATTTTTTTCACATTTTAACAATGTTAAGCCTTTCATCTTTAATTTCTTTTGTTTGTGTGTCCGTTTTTGGGCAAAAACCACAGTTTGGTCTTTTTTTCATTGTAAATTAACTATTCATTGAAATTTCAAAAAAATTACATATTTAGAAACTAGACTCCATTCTACAAATATTAAAAAAAGAAAAAAATAATTTTCGATTAGTTTCAAAATTTATAGGGGTAGCACGGCCAAAATTCTATTTTTTAGGATGTGTCCACTTTGAAAATTAGTAAAAAATCAAATATTCATCAAACAATTATCAGAAAAATTAGGCATAAACTACATGCTATTAGCTAATTTCTCACTGAAGCGATTTTAAAAATATCAAAAAAAAGTTGACCTTTTGAGGGAGCCACAAAACATGCTATGTTATGTTTTTTTGACAGAAACAACACCAATTTCTGTGGCTCCCTCTTTTGAACCCCTTAATCTATGCCATTTTAAAAAAAAATAGTAGTTTAGAAAGTAGACTCGGAGTACTACGAACATTGTTTTGGTTGCATCTCCAAATTTTGAGTGTAACTATGCTCAATTTCTCATCCAAGGCCAGTATTTCCTGATTTCAGAAAAAAAGTGGCCACTTAAGACCCCTTTTTAGCCCCCCATCTTCCTGCACTTACCCAGAAAAGTTTTTTGTAGTTCATGTCATGACCACATGGCAAATGTGGACATGACACGTGTGTTGTGTGTCGTGACCGCATGGGAAATGCGGGCATGACAGTATGTGCATGAAGTTTGCAGGTGAAATGCAAAATGAGTTTGAGATGTCTATGTTTGGTGAAATGAATTTCTTTCTGGGTCTGCAAATTAATCAATCAAATAAAGGAATCTTCTTATCTCATTCTAAGTATGTGAAAGAGTTGTTGAAGAAGTTTGGGATGGAAGACTCTAAACCGGTATGTACTCCCATGGTGACTGGTTGCAAGTTGAGCAAAAATGATGAATCACCCTAAGATTGATCAGAAAAAGTACAGATCCATGATTGGAGGATTGCTTTATCTAACTCAAACTAGACCTGATATTATGCATGCAGTTTGTCTTGTTGCAAGATTTCAAGCATATCCAAAAGAGTCACATGTGATGGCAGTAAATAGAATCTTGAGGTATTTAAAAGGCACACTAGATCATGGGTTACGGTATCCAAAGGATAATGATCTCACTCTTAGTGCTTATATAGATGCTAATTGGGCTAGAGATGTTGATGACAGAAAGAGTACAAGTGGAGGCACTTTCTTTTTGGGTAATACATTGGTTTCATGGCTGATCAAGAAGCAAGATTCAATCTCTTTGTCAACTGCAGAAGCAGAGTCTATTACAACAACATGTTTTTGTACTCAAGTGTTATGGATGAAGTAGAATTTGAAGGACATGAGAGTTGTGTATGAAGATCTAGTTGCAATCTTCTGTGACATTACAAGTGCTATAAACATTTCAAAGAATCTAGTGATGCACTCAAGAACAAAGCATATATCTATAAGGTATCACTGTTTGAGAGAAAGTGACAGAGAATGAAGTCAAGATGGAATATTTGTCTACCAAGGATTAGATTGTAGACATTTTTACTAAGCCTCTGCCTAAGGATACCTTTGAGTATCTCAGGGAAACGTTAGGGTTATTACCCCTTTTGCTCTGAACTAAGATGCATGAAAATGCATCAATCTAGAGGTGCTCAAATTCTTATTCTTTGACCTAGATTGATGTTTTGAGAACTACCTCTCAGGGGGAGTAGCTAGATGTTACTGGTATGAGTTCCTGATAAAGAAAGTATTAATAACAGAGAAAGTTCAGTTGGATCAGAGCAGTAGAATGTAAGTATGTGCCCTTTGCCATTGATGTCAAAGGGGGAGAGAAATTATCTAAAAAACTTAAAGAAGAAAGAGTGCAGATACATGTAAAGAGAAAGGGGGAGAATCTTGTCTTGATGGTCTTTACAATTTTTCACATCATATGTTGCCATCAATGACAAAGAGGGAGATTGTTGCAAGTATGCGCCTAATCGGTGTTATCATTGATGTCAACATATCTGTGTTGTCATTGGCGTCAACTATGCTCTTTTTTTGATACTTGCTTGTAATGAGTTAGATGCTTTGTATTTGCCTATGTAAGTGTTGGAAATCTTGATATTGAGGATATTGAGAAAATTTGCTCCTCCGAAAGAAACAGTATGTTGCAGAGTATCGTTGTCTACAGAAGAATAATCAAACAGATTGCTCCGCATTTCTTGTAGAATATATATCTTTATATGCGGATTGGAAGTTATTTAGAGGCATGTCTAAAGATGCTATGTTCCAAGTTTGAGCCTCTAGTGTGAAGATTTAAGTGAGTTATGTTCACCAGAGTGGAAACAATTTTTTTTTCTTTTTTCTGTATATTTGGTAGTGACAGGGATAATGTATTTGGCTCCACATTCCTCCCCATTAAAGTATTTTGATCTATAGTTCTAGAGTTAAGTATGAAATGATGTTGTGCCTTCAACTTGAATGGTTCATGATTTGGTGGTCCACAAGCGATCTTTTCCTTATGACAGTAGTTGGTAGTGTTGTTTATGTGCTCCCGTTTGAAGAATCTTCTTGACAGAGTGATTAAAGGTTGTGCAGTTGTTCCTGATGATTTCAATGTGCTTGTGGATGTCTCTTGATCATGTTCCTACCTTTGGATCGGTTCACAAAGAGAAACTTAGATCGTAGATGAAGATTGTTCTTGAAAGTCTTATTGTAAACACTAGTCTTGGTCAACCTGGTTGCTTTCACTATTTGTAGAGATGCATTGAAGATTGTAGTAGTGATGAAGATTGTATTTGAGTCCTAGCTAAGGTGTAGTGTGATCTGCATACATCTTTACATCCTTCCCTTAGCAAATTTTTGTATTAGGTCTAGACCTATTTCTATGTATGTTTGAAATGCTGACCTTGGAGTTTGTTCCAACGGTTGATGAATGTAATGCTAACCTTGATGTACATTCCAAGGTTGATGAATTGTATAAAGACATGAAATGTAATTGTGAAAAAAGATATGTGAGCAAAAATGCGAAGATAAGTGAGAAGTGTAAGAAAAGTAGAGCAGAGAGGAAGTACTGCGCTTCAATGGAACTGAACTCAGACATGGAGTAGATGCTATCAAATCAATTCACAAAACCCTGGCAATGAGCCACCCCTGGTAGTGAGTCACCCCTTGGCAGTGAGCCGATCTTTGCAGTGAGCATCTTTGGGCAGTGAGCCTCTATTTTTTGATATTATTATAACATATATATTTCTATGAGCTAACACCCACCGTGGTTTTTCCCTTATAGGGTTTTCCACATAAAAAATCTGGTCTCATGTGCTGAATATGTTATTGTGTTAAACTTCATGTTTCATGCTTTCATAATTAAATCTTAAAAATAATGATTGATCATTTGAAGTGTTGATAAGAGATTAATGTTTTGGGACAATAATTCACCCCCCCCTCTCAGTTGTCCTACGGATATTAACAAAATTCCCTTTTTTTTCCAAACTCATAGTCAAAGGAAGATCCAAATACAAGTGCAGTAGAAAAAGCCCATGACTGTACAATAAGATGAGAAATTTCTAGTGGTCGTACAACACAATTCTGAACAAGAGGTATTGATGGTGTCGTAAAGTGGTAGGAAGATGATGACGTACGATGACAGATAATTGATATCGTACGACAAAAGTATTGTATAAGCCATATGTTGGTAGACTAGAAGTACATGGTACTTACTTCAGGTCATACAATGAAGATTTCCAAACACAGTTGTACAACAATCTGGTGGTTGACACAAATTCCAGAAAAGTGTACACTAAAGGGGTTAACTTACAGGTTGTACAGTGCAGAGAATGTCTAGGGGAATTCATACGGAGGAGGTGATTTCTAATCATATGGCAAGGTGAAATACAATAGATCATACCACAAAGTCAGATGGAGCAAGGCATACGATTGAGAAGGATGAAGTAGGTTGTATGATGAACAAGATTGCAAGTCGTATGACTCTATAATGTATGACAAGGTGGAATAAGGTAGGTCATATGATGGAAGGTGTTGAACTTATTGCATATGAGAATTGGTGACAATAAGAGAATGGAGATGTATGACAGAGTAAAAAATGATGTTATTATCAAGTGGTTGCACTATACACCAAGGAATTTTAAGTTAATATTTCTCTTTTTAAAATTATTTCTTCAAATATCATATGATGGGGTCATGTCGTGAGCGTACGGTAGCATAAGGGGAGTTTTTATAAATTAATTTCATTTTTTCCATGTGGAGTCCACCTTGGTTTTCCCTCAGGGACTCTAATATTTTGATTTTTTTGTTTGACGATATTTTTCAGGGACTCCAATATTTTGATTTTTCTGTCTGACCATGTTTTTCGTTTTCCAAAATTTTCTATGAAGTTGATTCAAGGCTGTACAACAAGTATCTGTACGTTCCTAATTAAATATTTGAATATTATTTCTCGAAGATGTACTAGCATGAATTTTGCATTCTTCGGTAAAGTCAGATACTTCTGCTAGAACCAAAACTGTCATCTTTTAGAAATTGTGCTACACCTAGATTGCCCAACTTTTTAAAATTATTTTCCTCTATTGCTCTTCACTAATCACCGTGACTTCAATAAAATTACAAGTAGATGGAAATACCTCACAATCCTCCAATTGCCATCGAAACAAACCACGAAGATAATTTGTTTCATCCTCTGAGCATGACTATAATTCTAGAATCCCTTCGTTGTTCGGCTCATACTTCTCCATCCATTCTTCTTTAGAGTTTGAATTCGATGAATCCAATGAAGCTACTTCCTCACTGATTGCTTGGTTTTTCAAATTGATAATATACTTCTGACCCTTGTTTTCAATGGAGATTGTATTCTTTTTCCAGTTGTGGTTAGCTTTGGCTGCAACCAGCCATCCCTGACCCAACAATGCATCATATGCTTTTCGTCGTAATGAAATGACCACAAACTTTAACATAAATACCTGGGTTTCGATAATTACCTTTTGGCCCATTAAAACTCCAAGTACTTTAAAACCCTATTGATCATCACCCACCAGTTGAAAAGTTAGGGGCCAAAGAGTTGGCTTACCCAAACTTCTCCAAGTATCTTCTAGAAGTACGTTCACCTAGACCCACCATCCACAATTATATTGGTGAGATTCTTTCCAAGGATCTTCATATTTACCATCTTGGTTTCTTTGTTGTGCTAACTAATAATAGCATGGGATCAATCACTTGGTCACCTGACAATGGAGGTTCGGTTATTGGTTCTTCATTTTTGCCAGACTCCAAATTGGTTGTAGCATGCATCGTCTCATTCTTCCTCGATACAATAACATTTCAGAGTTTTGAAATACATTGTAATAAATCCACTACTTTTATTGGTACGGTAGTTTGAAGTACTTGCCTTGCAATATTTTTCTCGGAGTGTAATTGATTTGTTACCATACTCGCGTTTGCATGTGAGTGGCATCGTTCATTATCCATAATATGCTCCAATTCGGCTCTTGCTTCAGGAAATCATGATTGTTCTGTACGTGGGTCCGGGTACACAACCTTCTTTGCTTGGGCTCGAATAACAACCAATACTTCATTTTTCCTTTCAACATCAATTAGGTTGATGCTGGCCTTTTGCTTTGGACATCCAGTGTCTTCATGGTCTCCAAGTCCACACCATTTGCACAATACTTGCAAAATAAAATTGTATATATACAATTTGCATATAAAATTGTATATCAATATAAATAGATGTATAAATATATTTGACATAACTACGCAAGCATTATAACATATAAAATATAACAAAAGTATATAAATTGTAAAGATAAACATTGACATTATATGAAGTGTAGTTTCTAAATATGAACTAATTTATTTACACATTTGGATAGAATTCTCTACGCATTAAAACATGGAAAATATAATAGAAGGAAATTGTAAATATAACATTTTAATAATATGAAGTGTAAATTCTAAATATAAAAGTATGTTAAAAAAGTTGAAGGAAAATTACAACTATTATTATACCTATGAGCACTTGATGAGTTTTGAAATTTGTAGAACTTTTGGAATTTGTAGAATTTCTACATAGAGCAGCTAAAGTAAAAATGTATAGATTGCCTATTCACACGTTTTTTTATAGTCTTTCCCTTTAAAAGATTCAAGTTTTTTTGAAATATGTATACATTCAATTAGAGTTGTTAGATTTGAAATTCAATTGCAAGCAAATAATCATATTGTTTTTTAAATTTTGGGTACATTTATGTATAGTAGTTGAGTTTGATTTGAAAATATCATGTAAAAAATTATAGTTGATTTGTTATGAATTGTCTATAGTATTTTTTTTTAACTAATAATTCTTGTAATAAATTTAATTGAAGAACCCAGGTATACCACACCATAACAACTATTGGTGCCCGATCATCTATTGAATTCTTTCCCCTAATTATTAGGGGAACAATGAAATGCAAGTAAGGGAAAAATGCGTGGTAAATGCAATTTTCACCATCACATCTCAATTGTTACTAACTTCTTGCAAAATCGAATTAGAGTTGACATTGACATAACACACATTGTAAACTAATTTTGGGAACCCGACCATTTATTGGTATATGAATAATGAAGAATTTATACGATGCAAGCCCGACTTATTCCCGCCCTCCTTATAAGGTATTATGTTTACCATGGAATTGATATTCCGACTGTTAATTGGCAGAAGAATTTGAAGGAAGGATGTGCGGGAGAGCTCGGTGTACGTTAAGGGCGGAGGATGTTTCCAAAGCATGCGGCTTTCAACATTCCCTTCCCACCATGAACGTTGAACTGTATTCTCCTCTACTTCAACTCTCCTTTCGTCAACGTTTTATTGTTTTGTTTTTGTTTTGATCATTTACCCCAATTTCAACACGGGTGCTTACGTCGGCTTAAATGCGGTATACTGCTTAATATAACGTTTTTAACATGTTTTTAGTTACGGGGAAAACCAACCTCACTGGGAAGTGAAGGGGATCCTTTTATTGTAGCACGGTGGTAGAGCATTCCAGCATGTATTTGCGATGTTCTATTTTGAGGCTTGGCTGATAGTTAGGAGATTTAAATAAAAGTCTCTGCCATAAAAGTTTCATGGTTTTTTTTGTTTGAGCTAATCACAACTGAAAGTTCTGTGGTCTTAGGCTCTTGTTGATTTGTTGGTATAAAATTTTCCATTTTTGAGTAACCTTCTGCTTAGTTACACATGACTTTACCAGGCCTAGTCTGTTGTGTTATAGGTTATGCTACTCTTAGCATATTGATGTAGCAATTTGACCAATTTTAACATTTTATCATGTCTCTTGGTATTTGATTTTATCATGGCACTAACTATAATGACAGTAAAAATTTCAGATACAAATTATTTAGTCATGATGAGCACACTAGTTCTCTCCTTTTCTATCTCTTTTTGATGTGTAGGTAATTTGGCTTCAGGTCATGAAAGACACCCATTTGTGGCACTTCGTTCTTTGTAGAACATAAATGTTGTTGGAATTTTGAGACAAGTTTGCCTCTCTAGTCTATTGGCATCTCTATCAATCATCTTCCTCTATTTGGATGCTTCTAAGACGTCCATCCTGATCTTCTTCCTTTGAAGGAGGTGATTAGTAGAGTTTTTGGAGAGGATTTAGGTCAACTAGACTTATCTCCTACAACCTTCTAGTTCAAAGATGGCTCTCAGTGCCAACCATTTTCTTTCAATTGTGGAAGACACTATTATTCGACATATCTATTGCCAATATCATTGGTCACATTTTGGGTGGTTGAAGGTCTGCGACCACCATTCGCGAGCATAGACAAACAACCATATTTCATGATGATAGTATTTGTCACTTTTAGTCTCTCTAGGTATTAGAAAGAAAGAAAGAAATTATATTAATGTCCATGAATGACCAAAAGTAGGTCAATGGGACTCAAGAGTACACTAGTTTAGAAAGAAACTTCTAGGAGGAGAATCCTAGAGAGGCCCCACAAAGGGAAGAACCAAAAACAAAACACAAAACAGTAGGGGACCACCAACATAAGATATTGTATCTACTATAGGATATACCTTCATCTATTAGATACTCAATAGGCTCTATATATAGGATATACCTTTGTCTATCAGATACTCAATAGGGTTTGTATTCACATTCTTTCAACTCAAATTAGAGGTGTGTGGCACATTTTCTTAGAAGGATTGTCACTTTTAAGGATAGGATTTTTAGAGTAATTCCTAGAACTACCAAGCTTATTATATCCTTTCAAATCACATGTAGTGTTGGAGATTTTAGTCACCAGCTAGTTACTATGAATTGATGCACGTATTAGTGAGATGACCCTTGTTTTTATTTATTTCTATTAGAGTACCTCATCTCTTAACTTGGTTCATGACATACAACTTAGATGCATTTTAGGTAGAGGATTTGAAGTCGGTGTGAGGTGTATGTATTAATGGGAAGAGAAGAGCCTCCCCCACCTTTTTGGAAAATGCATGGAATTGTAAAAGCTCAAAGACATTAAGGAGGGGGAAGGTCATGTTTGAGAAGCCTATTTAGAAGTTATCAATGGTAGGACATGGCTAAAGAAAGAATGACACGTGAAAACTATTAGCATTATATATAGGGAAAAAGGCAGTATAAAAATACAATGTTTCTTTGAGTTTTCAAGTTGGGGGGACACAGGGATGGCAATTTTTTTTCTAAATTTTGGGGATGGTGAGGGGACAAAAAAGGGACAACTTTATAGTGTGTGTATGTGTCTATGTGTGCGCATGCACACACATGTGTGTAATTGAGAACACGCTATATAAGTAATAATTGATAAGTTGATTGAAACTTGCATTCGTCTCAAGGTCAAAAAATCCACATTGAAGGCAACTCCCTCAACATCATCAATGCTTTGAGGAAAAGGGAGACCCCTTGTTGGAAGATCAATAGCTACATTAAACCTTTATGGGACCTCTTCGAGACCTTTGAGGACTTCGTGATATCTCATGCTTACTGAGAGGCTAATTGTGCTGCTGACATGATTGCCAACAAGGCAATTAACATGGACACCGTAGACTTCTTCTCCAGCTCGGTGGAGGACGGAATGGAGTTATGGAACAACGTGAAAAGTACGTGCCCATGAGCAAAGGGCATGGCACAATGAGTGATATGACTGACATTAAACTTCAAGCGTGCCATAGGACAACAACATTCATTTTTACTCACTCCTCGACGACTTTATACATGTCGATTGAGATGAGGAATAACATCACTTTCCTCCACAATTTCTCAATGGATTTGTTGGTTTGTCTGAAGGTGAAGCGAAGGCAAATGGCCTTCTATGGAAAGATTTCTGAATTGCGTCTCCGCAAGGTCTTTAGGACCAACTCGAGGATTGTTTTGCATGCGATAAAGCTGGTCTTGGGAGACGCTTTCCTTAACGCACAACACAAGTACAGGGTTAACACAGATATTGCGGGGATGTTTATTGTTGTCTTGTTGGATGCTAGTGAGGAGAAATCCACGGTCCTCGCGTTGGGTGTTGCTTTGGTGAAGGCCAACATTTACAATAGATTTTGTTGTCCTCTGGCAAGATCTCAAAGGATATCCTTCATGTTAGGTTCCTCATCACTTCTATCACCCACGTCGGCTT
Source organism: Cunninghamia lanceolata (assembly GCA_027924645.1). Classification (NCBI taxonomy): domain Eukaryota; kingdom Viridiplantae; phylum Streptophyta; class Pinopsida; order Cupressales; family Cupressaceae; genus Cunninghamia; species Cunninghamia lanceolata. The sequence goes on from BSBN01001642.1 coordinate 632,463, forward strand.
CTTCTTCTTCAAAACCTGTATCAACCACTCGCTGCCTTCTCCTATATGTGATAAATTCTCTATCTTCGGAAGTCATACATCAACATTAGATGATCACCAATACAAGCTCACATATAAAACCATAGTTGAAAAACTCGGACTCGGCAAAAACTCGGCAGACCCAAAATTTTTAAAAACTCGGGACTCGCCAAAAACTCGGGGAAAAACTCGGCAAACATAATTTATGTAAAAATATTCTTAAAAAACACACATTTCTGAAATTGTAGAATGCATTGCTGATTTCCTTCATATATAAATCAAAATTAAGAGTTTAATACATATCATAGACAAAAAAAAGAGTTCAACCTTCGAATACATATGAAATCCCAGTTTGATAATACATATCATAGACCAAAAAAAGAGTTCCATCATCACTAGAAAATCTAAATCATAAATTTCTTCTACGACTAAAGCTCAAAAGAGTTTTGTTTCTCTGTGTGGGTGGTGCGGAAGTGGCTGGTATAGCCAAGGTATGCTCAACAGGATCCTCATCTATAGGATCAAACGGTACATGTGAGGAACCCGCCCCTGATGGCACATCAATATCATCTGACTCTGTCTCTGAATCCTCATATGCTGCGACATTTGCTTGCCATTCCGCTGTATCCCTCTCCATAGCAGCTATATCATCATCATCAAGTGATGGATCAACATCAACATCCTCGGCAATCCAATCTGAATATGGATCAATGTCATCAAGGTCCAATGCCTGATATGATTCTTGGCCTTCTACCTTCTTCTCATGCAACCGAAGGTTGTACCGCACATAGACAAGGTCATTCAAGCGCTTTTGAGTCAACTTGTTGCGCTTCTTTGTGTGAATGGCCTCAAAAACACTCCAGTTGCGCTCACAACCAGATGCACTACAAGGCTGGGATAAAATCCGGATGGCTATCTTTTGAAGATTAGGCGTTGAGGAACCATAATCATCCCACCATAAATCTGCAAGGATAACATTTATAACTTTGTAAGGATTTTAGTAAACTTAAAAATTAAAATAGATAGTAAATGAAAAATAAACATATGTATTTTACCTGGTTGCAAAGTGGATCTCCTACGAATGGCATCTCTTGAAGAAAAAAACGGCCCATCCGCATTCTTATAGGCCTGTAACTCATCGAGTATGATGTCTCGAAGGTTATCATCAAAGACCAACCTCTCCAAGCATGTGTTCAGGCCAAGCTTAACCTCTGCATCTGCTTTGAATGAAGAGGAGAAGAAAAATGCGGGGTTCAAATAGTAATCAGCAGCATGAATATGTTGGTGGAGTTGTCGATTCCACCTCCGATCAATAATGTGCCATATGGGTTCATATTTTGTTTTATTCGACCCATACAAATGCTGAATGGCCTCTTTGGCCTTATCCATGGCCTCATATAGATACCCCATGGGCTTTTGATCCCCATCCACAAATCGTAGAACTCTAACCAACGGTTCTGACACCTAAATCAATAGTGGATGAAAATAAAATTAGAAAATTATAGTAATTGAAATTCAACAAATATAAATATAAGTTTTTTACAAAATCAGCAAATTTTAACATTAGCAAATAAAAATTAGTGTTTAAAAACTTACCTTGATGATCTCCTCCAAGGATTTTTCCATGACAACATCATAAACTGCTTTCACGACCCTCTCTGCTTTTGGCTTCCTATGATAAGGACTCTCCAACCACCTTTCAGCCACAAACATGCGCCTAAGGTGGGGCAATAATGATGCTATACTCTGCAAGGTAAGGAAATTAGTGGCAAAGCGTGTGACTCCTGATCGTGTGAGCTCCTTGCCACCAGTGTACTCTCTCATAAGATTTAGCACCCATGTGTGGTTGTAGATGTATTTTGTGATATTTCTTGCCTCTTCAACCACATTCTTCACCCAGCTTATTTTTCCAATGTCCTCAAGAAGAAGGTCAATACAGTGGGCAGCACAAGGGCTCCATAAAATGGTCGGATGCCTCGCCTCTAGAAGTCTACCGGCTGCCACATATGCAGCTGCATTGTCAGTCACTATTTGGACGACATTTTCCACTCCCACCTCCATCACTACCTCATCCAACATGTTGCACAAGGTTTCTGCATTTTTTATTTGATTGGAGGCATCAACTGATTTTAAAAAGACTAGCTGCCCCGCTGAAGCCACTAAAAAATTGATGAGAGTTTTGTTCCTGGCATCTGTCCATCCATCAGATAAAATAGTGCAGCCTTTTCTTTCCCAAACTTTCCTCTGATCCTGTACTAGTAGATGTGTGTGTTCCACCTCCTCCTGCAACAATGGGCCACTCAACTCATGACGACTTGGGGCCTTGAACCCCTTACCTGCCATAGTCAATGCAGCGACCAAGTGCTCCCAATAAGGACTCGAAGCGACATTGAAGGGAATATTGTTGTAGTACCAAAATCGTGCACATGCCAACTTCGCCTCACGATGCACCTCTCTATTCCATGTATTTGCAAGACCATCTAATGAAGGTTGCGAACCAGGAGTGTTCCGAGGAACAAAAAAGCTATCAAGCCCTTTGCCTGATCGTCGTATCCGTGGCCCAATGGAAGGTGTAGAAGAGGCCTCTCCACTTACACCTCTATAATCTGACCCTGTAGAACTCAAATCTCAGTTTGGGGCTGCCATTGCCTCTGCTGCTCTCTTTTTAGCTGCTTTCTTTCGTTCATAATCCATAAGGAGGACGTGCGCCTCCCTCTGAGCCTCCACAGGAACTTTGTCACATATCTCAACATCATTGCAAGGGACCTGTGCAAGGTGGTATTTAAGTCGATTAACGCCTCCGGACATATGTTTATTGCAATGGTTACAAATCACATCTCCTTGCTTTGGACCTGGTGTCCCATGTTTCCAGCAAGGGTCTTTAGGTTTGCCACCGGTTCTTCTACCTCCAGTTCCACTTGCAGAAGCCATAAGTTATAACCTGTTACCTATCAAAAAAAGAGACAACAAATTAAAAATTTAAATTTGACAATGACAATAACACAGTTGCTGTATTTTGACTCTTTTGCTATAAAAATTAAATGAGATTCGAAATTATAAAAAGACTGCATCATATGAAAGGAGAGATTTTGGACTATATTATAATTTATTTATAAGATATGTGTTTTAACTTTTATTTATAAAATTTTGACAGTAATTTCCTATTTATTATTAAATGACTGGTCACTCTATTATAAAAAATAAAAATTAAAAAATGACTGAGCATATGAAAGAAGAGTTTTTGGACGAATTGTTAAAATTTATATAGGATTATGATGGTTTTAATTTTCAATTTTTTTACTCAGTGACAGTGTGACTAATAAAAAAACTGAACTTTTAAAAAGACTGTATCATATGAAATTATGAATTATGAAAGGAGAGATTTTGGACAAACTGTCAAAATTTATATGGAGCCTGAACGGATTGTTAAAAATTAAAATTTATATAGGATTAGGATGATTTTAAATTTCACTTGAAATTTTAAAAAGACTGTATCATATGAAAGGAGAGATTTTGGACGAACTGTCAAAATTTATACTTTAAGTTTAAGTTTATAGTCAATGACTAATCACTAAAGTCTAATAAAATTTGAAATTTAGGTAAAAATGTATCATATGAAAGGAGAGATTTTGGACAAACTGTCAAAATTTATATAAATTTTGACAGTTCGTCCAAAATCTCTCCTTTCAATGCTTTCATAATATCATATGATTATGATACATATTTGATAATATTGATATTACAAATTGTCAAATACAGAGTCCAGACTACAGTCATTTAAAAATTTATAATGAATGATCAATGATGAATCAAATAATCGATACAAATGCAGACTACAGTTCGTAACTTCGTCCTTCATCGCAACTCGAAAATCACTCAAAATTTGGACAGTTCGTCCAAAATCTCTCCTTTCATATGATACAATCTTTTTAAAACTTTCGTTTTTAAATTTTTTTAACAGTTCATAACTTCATTTAAAATCTTACCAGTTAGAACTTAGAAGATTTTGCCTCCAAATGAGAAGTCAGAAGATTTCGAAATGAGTCAATGAATCGCGCCGCCAGAGGTTTTCGCACTGCCGGGAGCCGTCAAGAGGGTTTCGCGACTTCGTAAAATAACAAATAATGCTTTAGGGTTTTCGATTTTTAGTGTTTTAATTGTTAAAAACCGAACATGTTTTTATGTGCCTGATTTTCCATGAAATACTCGCGTTTTCTGGCGATTTTTTATCAGAAACCTCGCCGCGAGTTTTATCAAAAACCCGGGCCGAGTTTTATTGATAAAAACTCGCCCCAGTTTCTGCCGCGCGAGTACTCGCGGGTTAGGCGAGTTACTTGCGAGTTTTTCATCTATGTATAAAACCCTTCAGGCTGGCAAGATCAAAGGTCTGATACCACTGGAAGATCCCTAACAAGATCTGCCCTAAAATTCTGATTTTTATTTTCTGAATTTTGCTCTAGATTTCTGCACTTTAGATTTCTGCTCAAAACCCTAGATTCTGATTTTATTTTCTGATTACAAACAAGTGTGGACAGAGAACATATATGTATCCAAAATGCTCAAATAACATGCCAATAATGAACCCTTATGATAATAGCATCAATCATAAATTCATCCACAAGATATGATCATCCAAATGCAAATAAGATGACAAACAATTCTGATTTCTGAATATATCAATCTGCTGCTACAAATCAGAATAATCTGAGTTTGCAATTACATCAAATACATAGGCCAAATATGCCCAAACATAGGTCAGAAAATCTGCCTTTACAAATCAGGTTTGTACATACCACAGATCCACAAATGATGAACAATGATGTCACAAAACAAACCCTAGCTGGGCGAACTCCTTCAGCTAGGCGGCGCTCCCTTGGAAGTGGCAAAACACATGCAAATGAGGGTGGCAGTGGCTAGGGTTTGGCTCCCAACATCCACAATGAAGTCGCCCTCCTTGGCGCTCAACCTAGGGTGAAAACCCTAGCATAAACAATGCAAAAACACTCCACAATGATGGCGCTCCAAGTCTGATCTGAAAATCTGAATATAACCTTTGATCCTCCAAATATCTCACAATTTGGCCTTAGGGTTTCTGCAGAAACAAATATGGCTTTATCGCTCCTTCTTTTCTTCCAAAACTCCAATGAAGCACAAATATGAACTCCGTATGAGTCCACCTCCAAGATGAGATTGGGTTTTCGTCCAATCCACCTATATTCCTAAGGGTTTTTGTCTTTGGAATATGCTGAACCAAAAGTTGCAGCCAAAGAGATAAATCTCCAAAGAAATGATATGAATGAATGATGATGGAAATGCCTCAATTGATCTTATATTTATACATGAATCTTCTTCCCTCCTCAAGCTGGCCGACCACCTCTTGTAATCATATTTTATGTCGCTTTTTTCCCTCTCCTAGGGCCGACCTCATGCTAGGCGCCCAAAACACAATGAAAACATTCTATTTTATTTTTTCATTATTTTCCTCTTTCCATTCTCCAAGTGGGCGAACCACTTAGGCATATGATGCATCATGATTTTGACCTCCAATCAAGTCGTCCTCTTACAAGGGAAATATCATAATTTATTGTTATTTTTCCAAAGGCATTTCCATCTATTTGCCTTTCTTTTCTTTCTCCTCCTTGGTGGCAAATTATTTTATTAGTGTTGACTTCACCAAAAGACTCACAAAAATATACCAAGTCATCTCCCACAATCATTTTGCCCTACAAAATTGGCTACGTATGAAATCTCGCCAATTAGCTTATTCCCTTAGCCCTCCGGCCTAGCCTACGGGAACGGAATAGGCTAGCCAACTCTGCTAGGTGATCACTCGGAAAATGGGTACATTAGATCGTTAGTTGACCAAGACAGACCAACACCTAAGGACCTGGCTATTTTTGATATGAAAGCTAACATAATTTACATTGATGTGACATAAATGACCTGACATTTGGCTACACGTGTGATTGATCTTGAAGTTTAAAAAAAAAAACTTTTAGGATAGCAGTTTTGGGTGCTGACATATATTATGTCATTTAAGGTTAAAGCTTGTCAAACAGTCCACATTCCCTACATTTTCTTGATCAACAGCAGATCTGATCCATCAAAAGAAGAATTTTCTAGTCAGCATAATAGCTGCAGCCACCAAACTCATTGTTGCAGCATGTAGAGTAGTCAGCAAGTCAACAGAGTAGAATTCATTGATCAGTGCAGTAGAAAAATCAAACAGCAGTTCCTTTTGTCAATCCAGCAGAAATCATTCAATCAAAAGTCACAAGCTATGTTACCGAATCACCCCCTAAAATCCCCAGAATCAGGGACAAAATGTCCCAAAGTTGAAATCAGGTAAAAAACAGTGCAGAATCACCCTGGGTACTGTTTTTTGATTCCTAATCGCCCAGGTATGTCCATGGATGTACCCAGGCAATTCTGGGCGCTTCCACAGGGTTTCCATGTTTTTTTACTTTTTAAAAAAAAATTTTGGTCCTCAAGTTTGACTGATCAACTTGAAAACCTAACTATAAACCCTAAAAACCCTAAATTGAACCTCAAAATACCTAAAAACACAAAAACAAACACGATGAACTTTGATTTTATTATTTTAGTATTGAACAATGGATATCTGTCATGACATTCGAGTTTGACAAATTGATGTTGAAGTAGTATTTTTATGGTTGTTTGATGTTTTGTTTATTCTATGCATGTTATGTAGTTATCCAAATGATTGCAGTTGCAACAATGAATCTATGATTTCATATTTGGTGACCATATCTTCTATGGAAATATTTGTTAATTAATGTTTGGGGATTTCATGATCTTCATGTAAGTACCATAACATATAAATTACAAGGTAAGTGTTTAATAGAGAGTAAATTGAATCAAAATTATAAGATTTAGCTGGGGTCAATTAGTTATGGCAGACATCTTCTTGTCGTCAACTTAAATCTATTCAAGGTGATTGCTTGTTGAGTCTTGTCTGTAACTGGGAGGTGAGCATCTTTTGGTACTGTTTGTGTCCTTGTCTCTCAACTGTTTGAGTACAACACAATTTGGACGTTCACCAATGAAAGCTTTGACACAAAGACATGATATGTACTTATTTATTTCATTGGAGTATTGCTTGGATCCCATTGCTTAATATTGTAAAGGGACACTTCAACATAGTAACTGTTAGTTAACATTGCAATGGGACACTTTAAGCAAGATTGATGCAAATAGACTGTTGTTTATCGTGTCTCTGCAAATATCTAAATCATATATCAGAAATCCAGATCACCCATACTAGATTGCTAGAGAATAGGAGTAACTTCAAAAGCAATTATACAATGTTTTAAATTCAAGGGGTGGAAATGTGCAGATATCGTCCATCATACAATGTTTCACCCGGATCATACATGCCAGTGGTTTGCAAACAAAATACAGCTACTGGGAAAGAGCCAGTTGTACGTTGCATGAAATGGGGTCTTGTTCCTAGTTTCACTAAGAAGAATGAGAAGCCTGATCACTTTCGCATGGTGAGATCCTTGCCTCAACTCTATTTTCTCTCATTTTGTTTGTGCTGGATGATCCTGTTCATTTTAATTGAGATGCTGAGCAAGATCAAATTTTTATACTTGTTGAAGTGGGTACAGAGTTTGGAATGTAGTTAGTGGTCCATCATGTTTTATTAGTTTTTAGTTTTTTCATAGTATAGATACTTATAATCAGTGTATATAATAATTCTATATAAAAGTGACCCTGATGTCGTGAGTACCCCCTTTAATATGGCATTATAATGGAGTGAGTTAATAGCTATTGTTGGCTAGGTTTTAATTGCTAGATTTAAAATCTCATACGAGAGTCTCAAATTTCTCAGTTCTTTAAACTTTATCTGATCTTCCAACAAGAATGGATTCAATCGGTTTGTAATATTTATTACTGTTTTCATCTGTGCTTTGATAGTATGCTAATTTTTCAATGTCTTGTTGTGGTATATGTGTGTTCTCTGACCTGAATGGGGTGCTCACTTTCTTAATTGTTGATCTGATTGACTTTTCAAGTAGCTGAAAGGTAACCTGGCCATCTTCTATCATTTTCTCCCGCAGCTAAATCAACTTCTAATTGGCTTCTTTGGACTGTAATATGTCTTCTTCCTTTTTGTTCCTATTGTGCTTCTGAACGTAGTATGTTCTTGTGTAGCAGTATATGATACATTAAAAATTTTAGTGTGGGTCATGAACTGGGACAAATGATGATTTTAGTTATCCGATTTCTCTCTTTTCTTTACAAAGATAAGGATTGCTCTATTTCAACTTTTTATTACATGGCTGATTGGCATGTTGGTCACTATGCTGGATTGTATGTATTTCTTATACTTAAGAAGAACTATCCTTACATCTATAAAGTAGGTTATGCCTTTTAAAGAAAATGTCTGTAATATCCCGCCTGGGACATTAAAAAGAAAAGATTTAAATTTAAATTAACATTCTCTAAGTCTGGCTGACCTCCCAAGTGGCCGACCTTCAAAAAGGATTTTATTTATAATACAAGGTGGCCTACTCCCTTTATTAAAATGAGGCCAACCTCATGTGAGAAGCGCCATGTATATATATATATATAACAGGAGTTAGTTAAAGATAAAGGAATGTGGTGTGATTTATATCAAGAGGTGTGTATATCAAGAGAGCGAATTGTTAGAAGAAAGTAGCGATTAGTATTATGATAAGTGCAGAAATTAAAGAGCAGTGATTTCATTTTGAAGGGTAGCGATTATAGTTGAAGAGCCACATTTGTTTGAAAGGTTGTGTTCCTTATGAAGGGGGTGTGTCTATCACCTTTCTTGAGAAGATATATAAGGAAAGTAAAAGGTGAGTTTGAAGGAGGCATCCGAATGATCCATTTCTGAGTTAGAGCAGAGATAAAAAGAAGAAGAAATATATATTTAGCAGAAATAAATCTACAGGAACCATCAGCAGTGATATATATAATAATTGATAACAGCAGAGAACTATTTATTACAGTCCTTCTATGATTCTACCATTCTATTGCTCTATGATTCTATTATTCAATCAATCAAACCAGCGAATATCTGAGGCATCAATTAGCAATCAAAGAAAGCTATCTTCATTGGAAGGAAGTCATATAAGAATCAAGCAAAGGGACATATATCAAGTATCTATATTGGCCATACCACAAGTGTTAACAGCAAAGAAGGATATATTACAATCCTTGAGCTGAACTTGAAAGAGGTACTTTAACCCAATGAGTCACCACATGTAGAATGAATGTGAAAAGCAGCATTGGTCCCTTCATCAAATAGCCCAGCCCAAGTTGGATGGATAGGTGTTTCTGCCACTTGTGGGCCAAGGGGGTGAATTATCCAGGATGGACGTACCTGCCCTTGGGCTAGATTGATGAGGACAAAGAAATGCATATTAGGGGACGAGCAGCAGTATTGATCCCTTCATCAAGTAGCCCACCCCAAGTTGGATGGACGGGTGTTTCTGCCACTTGTGGGCCAAGGGGTGAATTATCCGGGATGGACATACCCGCCCTTGGGCTTGGTTGAGGAGGACAGACTCACAACGCCCTATAGGCTTTCTCATAGAATTTCATTATGTGGTTGACCATTGGGAATAACCTTGAAATGATTATATGTCTGCTTCGTGTATGATGTGTATACTTTGTGCTTGTTAATATATGTATTGATATCATTAATAATTATGCTATGATAGATGAAACTTAATATAAATGATAGATGAATTTAATATGAATGATGCTAAGAACTGAATATTATCTTAATTTATTGATCTTTAATATTACTAATGTCCCTTTCTAGTGAGTATTATTGTATGTAGGCAAAGAAATCAGGAATATCCTAAAAGGGGACATTACAAATGACATCAGAGCTTTGATCCTGCCAGCCTGGGGATCAAAGATCAAGATGTCTTTTGAGGATGAGAGAAAAACTTGTCTTAAGTTAGAGACCTTCCCAGTTACCAACACTTGGTTTTGTTGTTGAGAGATATTGGGAAATACAAGTACATGAACCAGAAGAATTTCAGTTAACAAATTGTCCTCATACTTTAAAGAATGATATCAACCTTATGACCCTAAGGGACTATGTTGGCAATTGGATTGAGACAGGTATGCTAACAACAATCTTCAAAGGCAACTAATGTCTAGAAATTACAAATCTACAAGATTGATTGGATCTAGGTTGGTGATTGCTTGAGGACAAGCAATCTTAGGTAGGGTGGACTGTAATGTCCCACCTGGGACATTAAAAAGAAAAGATTTAAATTTAAATTAACATTCTCTAAGTCTGGCCGACCCCCCAAGTGGCCGATCTCCAAAAAGGACTTTATTTATAATACAAGGTGGCCGACTCCCTTTATTAAATTGAGGCTGACCTCATGTGAGAAGCGCCATGTATATATATAAAAGGAGTTAGTTAAAGATAAAGGAATGTGGTGTGATTTATATCAAGAGGTGTGACTTATATCAAGACAGCGAATTGTTAGAAGAAAGCAGCGATTAGTATTATGATAAGTGCAGAAATTAAAGAGCAGTAATTTCATTTTGAAGGGTAGTGATTATAGTTGAAGAGTCACATTTGTTTGAAAGGTTGTGTTCCTTATGAAGGGGGCGTGTCTATCGCCTTTCTTGAAAGATATATATGGAGAGTAAAAGGTGAGTTTGAAGGAGGCATCCAAATGATCCATTTCTAAGTTAGAGTAGAGATAAAAAGAAGAAGAAATATATATTTAGTAGAAATAAATCTGCAGGAACCATCAACAGTGATATATATAATTATTGATAACAACAGAGAACTATTTATTACAGTCCTTCTATGATTCTACCATTCTATTGTTCTATGACTCTATTACTAAATCAATCAAACCAGCGAATATTTGAGGCATCAATTAGCAATCAAAGAAAGCTATCTTCATTGGAAGGAAGTCATATAAGAATCAAGCAAAAGGAAATATATCAAGTATCTATATTGACCATACCACAAGTGTTAACAACAAAGAAGGATATATTACAATCCTTGAGCCGAACTTCAAAGAGGTACTTTAACCCAATGAGTCACCACATGTAGAATGAATGTGAAAAGTAGCATTGGTCCCTTCATCAAGTAGCCCACCCCAAGTTGGATGGACGGGTGTTTCTGCCACTTGTGGACCAAGGGGGTGAATTATTTGGGATGGACGTACCCGCCCTTGAGCTTGATTGAGGAGGACAAAGAAATGCATATTAGGGGACGAGCAGCAGCACTGATCTTCATCAAGTAGCCCACCCCAAGTTGGATGGACAGGTGTTTCTGCCACTTGTGGGCCAAGGGGGTGAATTATCCGGGATGGACGTACCCGCCCTTGGGCTTGGTTGAGGAGGACAAACTCACAATGCCCTATAGGCTTTCTCATAGAATTTCATTATGTGGTTGACCATTGGGAATAACCCTGAAATGATTATATGTCTGCTTCGTGCATGATGTGTATACTTTGTGCTTGTTAATATATGTATTGATATCATTAATAATTATGCTATGATAGATGAAACTTAATATAAATGATAGATGAATTTAATATGAATGATGCTAAGAACTAAATATTATCTTAATTTATTGATCTTTAATATTACTAATGTTCCTTTCTAGTGAGTATTACTGTATGCAGGCAAAGAAATCAGGAATATCCTAAAAGGGGACATTACACTGTCCTTCAATATTGGGCTTTGACTATTAGAGGTAAATGTTAATGTTCCGCAAGGATGTGTCCACAGGGGTTTGGGTGATCTCCTTTTTTCAGGACAGGGCAGCTTGGATTATTTGGTGCATAGAAATAAAAAAAAGGTAACTTTTAAAGGAAAAAATGCTAAAAATCCCTGAAAAGCTGTAATGTCCCCTTCTAGCAAGTCAAAATTTTCCTTAACATTGCACAAAATTTCAGCTTACAAAAGAGAACATTAATATTCAATTCTTCTTTTCATATTTAGAGTTAATAACTAAGTATCAAACTCATATATTTTCCACAATTGTATTTAAGGCTTATAATCTTTAATTATAATCGCATACATTTCATCTCTATACTTATAGTTATGATTCATATGAAGTTCATACATTTCATATTCATATTCTTTCTCTCATCGTTCCCATGCATAATCTAAAGAGAGTTCTTGGTTAGCCCTATCATTAATCAACCTTGTCTTCCACATGAGCATGGTTTGTTAAGGCGTTAACCATCCCACACAGAGGCCCAAAGGTTTCTCCCAACACCCGGGGTCCTTCACCATTTGGCTCAATGGAACTTCACGCAACACCCGACATTCTTCATCCCATTGAGAGTCACCAACCGTCGGGCACATTTATTATGAGCTCATAATACCATAGGCCCAAGAGCTTCACTCACACCCAGAGTTCTTCGTCTCTTGGCTCAAGGGACTTCACACACACCCGGTGTTCTTCATCCACTTGAGGGTCACCTAGGTCCAATTTTACATCCTTAACTTAACCCCATACTCATGGGTTGATTAAAGTGATTAAGGATGAGGCTTGAACATCCTTTTGATTACATCATGAGTTCGTGAGCCACAATTTTATCAATTTGAGATCTTTACATCTCTATTCTTGTTCTTTCATGGAACCTCAATTTATTCTTATTTATAGCCTCATACTAGGCTTCATTGATAACTCATTTTATGCTTATTTTTGAAATATAAATGGTTTCATTGCCTTAGATTCACATTATTATCATATAGTTTATATCATTCATATTTACTTTGAAGCATGAGACAACTAACCAATACCTTATTTCACTACTGATCATAATTCATTTATTTCTGCCATAATTATATTATTCTAGCATTATATTTCTCATTCATAATCATGAAATGCTATTTACCTATTGACATATCTTTATTTATTTAATTTCATTCCTTTCTAAATTCATTATTTACCTTATACAATATATACTGAAATATTACTAACATATATTATACTATTTATTTAATTACTTAATGAACAGCGTACCTGTGATAGTTGCAGACTTACCTTGGTGCCCCCGTGTCTTCCTTGTGATATCTTCTTGCTGCATCTTTGATGAATTCTAATGTTGTTTTTTTATTGCCTTTATTGACTTCATAGCTATTTATTTATTTCTTTTTATTACTTCTTTCTTCCTATGATGATTTCCTTCTATCTCACAACCTTTATTTATTTCCCTTTCAAGGGATACGTTTGAAGAGGTATGTCTCTTATTATTTATTACTTTATATTAATTCCCTTTTGTGGTAAAACTAGTTCTAACCATACCTAACTCCGTTATCATAAGAGGATAGGTTAAAAGATGTTTATTTATTTTATTTATATTTACATTATATCATTTATATTATAATAAATGATATATGATATATTTTATATTATTTATACTATATCATTTATATCATAATAAATGATATATGTTTATATTATATTATTTCTATTTATATTATAATGTAAGATAATTATAAGAATATTCGTATTTATATTATTAGATATATTTATATATATTGTTATTTATAATATGGATATTATATTTTAATTATAATAAAATATTCATACAATAATATTATTTATTAAATAATATATAATGTATGTAATTATTTCTATTATCCCAAATAATATTTTACAAACCATCTTTATCATGTTCAAATCTTTACTTTAACAGTGTCTTGATATGGGGACATGACAAAAGCTAAAAGGGGGAGGATTATTGTTGCAAATTTAGCACATTATGTTTAATTTTTAAAATTTCAGCTTCTTTTAGTTTGTTTAAGATTTTCTAATAGCTATTTTAGAAAAGTTCTGCTATCCTTGAAATCGCATCACTGTGTCCCAGCATCCTCACATCTTGCAAACTTGGAGAAACATTGGTAAATGTAAGCTCTCTAAAAACAATCATATTGTGTAAATTGGCAAAAGCACATTGCTCCTTGAACATTGTGTTGAACACCTGGAATATTGAGAGGGGGGGGGGGTGAATCAATATTCTCTGAAACCTATTTAGCATTTAAACATTCATTCCACATAGCATATTTAAATTGCAGTAAGAAAGGAAAGCATGAAAGCAACCATCAAAACACAAACACCAGATTTTTACGTGGAAAACCCAAAAAGGGAAAAACCACGGTGAGGATTAGCTCGCAATATATTATAATGCAACTGGTTAAAGTTGATACAATTGGTGGACTCACTGTCCAAAAGAGAAGTGCTCATTGCAGGTGGCTCACTACCAAAGGACTCACTGTCCTGAATAGAAAGACATAGAAGAAGGGGTGGCTCACTGCCAAATATGAACTGTTAGTAATGCATCTAACTTATGTTGGAGATATAGTTCCACTGAAGCTCAGAATACTGACTTAATACACTTCATCTTCACCACAATCTTATCTTATCGTTCTCTCCATCTGATTTTGCTCACATACACATATGTTTCACACTTTCACATACATCACACAAAAAATCAATCTTGTTTATATACCGCAATCAAGCAAAATATCAAACATGGCCGCATGATAGATGTACTGTGTGACTTCTTGACCCGTCGGCCCAAAACACAACCCTATACGCTTTGCGGAGAGAACCAAAGCATGTAGCACATTCAGATAGGTTGGCATAACCTATAATTGCTCTCATAACTTTGTTCCATACATGACTTAACTCCGGAGTCTGCACAACCTCAGCACCTTTGGGTTGGCACCATTGGTGAAGTAATCAACATAATGAACCAACTGTTAGTTCACAACTCAACACGTGGACCACCAAAATGTTTACCACTTGGAGAGCATATGTCTCTGACATTTGTAAACTTGTCCTCAAAACCGCATAGCAAAATATTCATCTACGGTGGAATGCGGAGATGAATATTTCAAAGATTGCGCTTTCTAACATCTGAAGATTTGGGGAGATTCACAATCCCTTTCAAGTTTTGAAGTAATAAAAAAACCCTTGGCCAAGAAACCCACCAGGGAAGATTGACTCTTAACTCAGACGCTGGCACATAACCATCATCTTCAGCTATCTCATTGCCGTCACCATTGTTGGAGGTCTTTAATGCACCACTGTTTTTTGTTGCACTACCAAATTTGCCATTGATATACATTTATCTTATAGTAGGAGCCTAGGTTATGTTTATAATTCTCTCATAAATTGAGAAACAAGGATGGAAAGCTTCTTATTTGGATAACTTATTAATTTATTTCTACAATTTGGTTTCTTCCTTCAGTTGGCTTGGAACCTTGCAGTTCAATACAAACATTTTTGCTTGTATTGAATTTGTTGCATGAGCTAGATAGGTGCCTCTAAATTGATATCTCTCGACGTCCTTTAGATAGATGTATTTAAGATATTTATACTAGTTTGTAATTACTTACTTTATATATTAAAATATTATTTATTAATATATTAATTACTAGTGATTAATTTGACACGTAAGTGATTGTCAAATTTATGTTAAGGAGTTTTTGTGAACACACTCACTTCATTACAATCAACCCCTTGCTGCCATTGTAGTTACACCTTTCGGTGCAATTAATATTATTAATTAATATATAATTATATATAAATAGTAATTATCATAAATTATAATTATAATATTTAAATTGTTAAATATAATATAATAATTAATTAATTTTAAATTAATTAGATGGGGTAATCTATATGGGCTTTTGGCCGAAAAGCATAACAAAAATACAAAATACAAATATAGATGTAGACGTTGAGCAAAGATCAAATGATAGAAACAACACAAGTAGGCAAGAACAAAGACCACTAGAATTGCTAATGACGAAAACCACCATTCCTAACACCGGCAACACCACCCAAGACCACTACTGCTACTAACCATAGGAACAAAATGTAGCCTCCAAAGCCAAAAAATAGCACAAATAGGAATGCCAACAAAAAAACCCTCCCAACGAACATAACCAACCCCTTGGCGCCCTACAACAGATGACTTTGCATCAACTTGTCCATCCAATTCCTCCACTCCAAGCACATTTTTTCCTCCAATGTTTACAATAGGGTCAAGAGATGAAAACCAAACTCCAAGAGTAGCATCTGTTCCTTGTGTAAAGTGGTGCACCATTTTTTCGTAGGATATTGGAATTGTGTGGTCACTAGTGACCTCCAAGCGCCCTTGACAATATGTAATCGTCAAAACCAACATGACCTTGCCCATATCTAAGTAGTAGGTTCGTAATACTTTCACCTCCTTTTGAAGATCATTCAACAATTTGTCCACAACCCTATCATTCATAGGTGCTTGCTCATTGGCGCCTTATCCTACTTTCTTCCCTTTACCATCCAATTTTCTTGAGGAACCTAGAAGCGACATCCCCTTGAAATGATTTGGAAGTAATAGCTAGAGTAGCCATATCCTCTGCATAGCATTTGGGGCACAAAACTAGTTTCAAAATGAAATCTTGTCTAATCATGGCCTTAGACTGGGAGGCCTCTGTAAACCCAAATTGTTATTAGAATATATTAGAATAATGATATAATAAAGTGTATGTTTACACTTGTATGTAATAAGTAAGTGGTTAGTGGTCATAATGAGATTTTTGTAGGTCATCAAATAAGGTTGTTGTAACTAATGTTACTAGACTCAGACTCGTCCAAGACTCGAAAAGCTGATTTTTGACCCGAACTCGGACTCGGTGCCCAGACTTGACGCAGACTTAGCAAATTGAAAAACCCATGAAATTTAGAGATTTTTAAGGATTTAAAACTTGTTTCATGCACCCTTTAATAAATAAACCTTAAAGACACAATAAACTCATCAAATAGAAGCTACTTTGATCACATACACAAGTATACATTGATCACATAAGTATAAACGCAAATTTTAGCTGAAGGAAATATTGTTTGATGAATTGCCCTACGGTAATGAAGATAGGCTAACTCAAACTCCTGTTGGGTGATCATGCAAGAAATGGGGACATTACAGCCGCAAAGCGAGTTTTGCGGTATGTTGAAGGAACTCTTGACTTTGGCATACTTTATTAGAGGACAAGAGATTTTGGTTTGATTGGATATATACAGACTTTGATTAGGCAAGATCTGTTGATACTTGGTGGTCTATTATTGGGTACATTTTCTTCTTGGGTTCAAGAGTGGTATCTTGACAAAGTAGGCTTCAACAAGCCATATCTTTATCTTTCACTGAAGTTGAATACAAAGTAGTTGTAAGTGCTAGTTGTGAAGCAATTTGGTTACGAAGAATTTTGATATATTTTCAGCTTCCTTAGCATACTCCTACTCTGCTTTTCTATGATAATTAGGGACTATTGAAGCTAGTGAAGAATCTAGTGTATTTTGCTTGCACCAAACACATCGGGACTTAAGTTCATTGTGTCTTTGCATTTGCGTCTTGGTCAACTTGGTATTCTTTGCCTTGGTCAACTTGGTATTCTTTGCCTTAGATTATGGCTTCTATGTTGTTTGACAACCTTCAACTTAACTAGAATTTAATTTTGCCTTGCGTTTGGAATTCCCACACTCAATACTTTTCTCTCTAAGTTGATTTTTTGCTTAGTTGTGCTCATGGACCTAAGAACAACTTTCTATGCCAAACTGAATTCTCCATTGGTTCTAGACTTGAGCCTCAGACTCTTTTGAAAACTTAGACTTTAACCTCCGTTGGAATATTGGTTGTGGTACCCACGTCGCCAAGACATGCTGTGAGATTGCGATAGTTCCAAGCCATCGTGTGCTTGAACTTTTTCTCTTGGAGTTTTGCTTTTTGTTTGTCCTTGCTTGTGTTGAGAGTTGAGTTGGCCACTCCGATTCTCGGGGACTTCTGCTGGGTAGACCGTTTCTCCTTATGTGCAAGTTCATTAACTCAAGGTTTAAACCCCACGTCTTAGGTTCTTGTGACCACTGATTGTCAGCTTTGGAGTTTATCATGCAAGGAGTGGGTGTGCATGCATCTAGTTTTTCTTTGGCAGAACTGGTATCAACCAAAATGTAGTTAAAATACCAACATTTTCGAGTTTCTTGTTCAGCAGCAACACTGGGTTGAAAGTTTGTGATTCAGTTTCTTCTATGTTTTAGCATCAACAGCTTATTCCAGAGGTTTAACACCAGTTTTCCACCTTTTTGCAATTTAGATACTTTTGGGAGCAACTCTGAAGAATAGTTGTAGGGCAGGTGTTGATCCCAAATGAGTCTCACTTGTACATATACCATTTTGACATTGACTTTCATGAGTAAAGCAAATGCTTTGTAATAAAACATGTGCCATTATATGTAACCTGTAATAAAATGTATATGCTATTGTGAATCACCAAACTAATGGAAAACTGTGATGGAGCACGACATTGATTCATTGGTTTAACAGTTGTCGTGATTACCAAATCACTTAGGGTGTAATCCCCAAACATGTAAATTCTGATTTAAGATTGTAACTATCAAAGCACAGAGTAAGTATTGTAACGAGTCATTATGTTGGCAAGTTTAATTAGCCTGGTAATTGGTTGCTCCCAACTGTTGTGAAGCTTTGCATGTGAGAGACAATATTATCTATATCAGGCATCCCATTGGACTTTGTTCTTTCGGGTCAGAGTGAGACAGAAAAGCCTATTGTGCGAGACTATCCAGGAAATTCAATGAATATGTTGTGCAAAATAATATGCTTTTCACTTAAAACCCATCACATAGTTATTCAATGATTCATGTTTGTGTCATGATATGGGATGTATTAAAGTCATTCACTGTGCATCCTTGTCTCTATTAACACTTTTGATAAAGAGCGTGTTAACAGTTTAAGATTAGCAAATTATATCCTTATAGGAAGTATTTCACATAACAGAAACAATCGTGTATGTGGGCATCAACCCACCTGGAACCTTGTTGTATGTGTTTTTTTTTTGTGGGGGTGGGGTATGTGTCTTTATATTTGCATAACTTTCATGTTGATTTGAGGAATATTTCATTTTGATTCTAATCTTATATTTTTCTACTTAAATATATTGTGCCCAGTTGAAGTCTATGATGAGTACATGTGGCTGTTATTATCTATGCATATTGATTATGTTGTTGGAAAGGCGTAAGGAAAATACCGTAGGATGATGTGTTTGATTAGCTATTTAGTGATGGATTTTACACTCAATTTTTAATTATAATTTGCAGACTGTAAATCTTTGAAGGTCTGATACCATAGATATGATTAAATCATTTCATTTCAATCTTTGACTTGGTGTATCTTCAGTCATTTAATATATTTCATATTTGCTGGCAGGATTGGCATCTTATCATATGCTTGGAAATGCTATTAGAAATTGCTTTTTAAGTTGTTTATATGATTACTGGTGTCTGAAAAGGATTGTATACAGTTTGCTGTCAGTTCGATCGTATTGTTAAGATGAAGTTTGTAATTTCATTTTGTTTTGTTTCAATTGTTTTAAGCTTTAGCAATTAGTGGGATTCTTTTTGCAGTTTAACGCTCGATCAGAATCAGTCCATGAAAAAGCATCTTTTCGCCGGCTTATTCCTAGTTGCCGTTGCCTGGTGACAGTTGAAGGGTATGCATATCATATAACAGGAAGCATGTTACACCACTTATCTAAGGGTTTGCTGTTTGTTATTCTTAACATTTTACGGAACCGTGTTATGACGAAAAAAGAGCAATGCGAATGGTACATGTAATGTCTCTTAGGTTCTTCAGTGTTAGCTGGATCTGGAATAGTTTTGAATTGCTTAATGTTCTCTCAGCATTTAATGCATGTACTATGCAATATTACATCTATACTCTTCTTTCGTGAGGAATTTGTAGGATTGTCTTTTATATTGGGGGCTCATCATGAGCTGTTGCTCTTTGTTTTTGAAGGGTAATGTTCTTACCTTGCATAAATAAGCTCAATAGTTTGAATTATTGTCAGCAAAGAAATAAAATTTTAGTAGATAGAAAAGAGATTTTGGGAAAACTGTATACAAGTTTTTTTGTTCAATGTTTCAGATCACAACCTGTTATCATAATCAGGACAAGAGTTGTGTAAGAATAGTATACATGTGTTCCTTATATAGATGACTCTAGTGACACAAGATGTTTGTAGGACTAACCTTTGCGAGACAAATATTAAATACAAAAATTATCCATTACAAAATATTAAATTTTTGTACAGCTAATTAGAAAATATTAAATGTTATCTCCGAAAGTGAGGGCACCTTCCTTAATTCATTGATAACAGATCTCACAAATGAATCAAACCCAAAAAACATATCTAAATTTTTGGGCGTGCTTTCCAATCTCCATTGCAATGACCTTGGTGTCTTCTATGTAGATGACATGCTTAAATTTAATGGAGTGCTTTGCTAAAGCTGATTTTTCTTTCTTCTCAAGATGTAAGTCAGCAACATGCTCCTTGATCCTCACCACAATGGACCTTCTTGTTTTAGACAAACTAGAGAAGGTCATGCTTGAAGACAAATGGTGGAGGTTTAAGTTGCTTGTCTAGTGGCATTCCTTCCCTATATTGAAGGAATCTCTAACAACTTCTCATAGATCTTGAGGTGACATGATCAGAGCGCAGCCACACAAGCATTAGGGAACCTTGCATAGGTGGCTATAGATCTTTGCGCCTGCGACAAGCTTCAGCAATACTCTATGCCAATGCACAAGCCTCATTAACACTTTGCACTACCATGCAACCTCTGGCTACATTGCATACCATTGAACATGCTCTTGTAGTTCTTCGTGCACCTCCAAGTGGTCATCTGCATGGTCAACGTTCCTGCCTACGTGACAACTTCATGTTGTTTCACTTGCAGCCCGAGGGTGTGGAACACTAAATGATATAAACCCAATTATCGATAGTTGGAAGATCAATTGATGCTGGTTATGGAATGTGAACCATTTTTGTAACCGTATGTAATTATATTGTACATTTAGACATTCACTCCTTGATGTTGTGGGACAAATAGAGTATAGTCTAGGCAAACTGATTAGATGTGTTTACCCCTTTTGGGTCACAGGAATTCTCATTCTCAGCCTTGCTATCTGTAATATCCATTGTAACCTATTCTTTTCTGCATTGATTAAAAGTAGCACATTATTGCTCAAAGTCTTTTGTGCATTCGAATGTGTATTGGTTAATTTTGTCATTTAGTTTTCCTTTGCATATTCTATAATCTTGTCTTTCACTAAGATAGGATTGCCCCTCCAACCTCCTAGGATCCAAATCATTGGTATGAGAGTAGTGTTCTGCACATGCTTGTACATACATGCACACAACAGCGGAAGGAAGGTTGCTTGTTAGGTTCAACTTTTGAGTACTCAGACAAATGTCATAGCAAGAACAAAATGGTCAATGGTCAAAAGTGCTCATTCAAGGTGTTGCCATATGTTTAAAAATTGATTCAAGACACAACACTAAGAGCTCTTCGGGCTGTTTCATGAACTCATAGTTCAACTTGACCAATCCTACAATGCATTGTAGAACAACATGTTCTTGCTTTGTTGGTACCATGTTGATACCCCTGCAAAACTTTTCCTATAATCATGTTGGTATTCTTAGATCGGGTCATTCTATCATGTTATTAATGTCAACCGAGTTCTTCTTCTCTAGTCAAGTTGCAAAGATTTCATTCATGGTTAATGTTTCAACTAACAACTCTTGCAGATTGTTTGAGGTTGCACTATGCCAAGTGAAAGATGAAGTTCTTGACTAATGGAGGCTTAGGTAGCGAGAAGAAAGAGAAAGAAGTGGCAAAGGCTTGGGCCTAACATTATCAAAGATCGGTAGATGGCTAAGCAAATTCTTTCAGTAGTCCTTTCAAGTGACACATCGACATAAGGTGAAGCAAGGGCAAGTCTTAGTATTGGCACACAATTTGAGTGGCAATGCTATAGGAAAAGGGGCCTAAGGTGGCAAACCTAGTCTAAAACCATGCCAAGGGTCTAAAGGTGGAAAAGACAAGTGAAACTTCCACCAATACATAGGAGTTAAGTGAAGATTATAAGTCATAGTGCAACTTTTCCTTGGCAAAGCCAGTCCAAAATGGTGACAACGAAGTTGTAGAGAGATGAGAAAATCATGATAAGGAGAAAGTGTTTTCAAAAATATTAAGTGAATGTCTCAACTTTTAGCTAGCAATACCAATAGAAAATGGTGATTAAGGTGGTCGAGCCAATCAGAAACCCCACCCAAGGTGGCCAATGTTTGATGAAATTGCGACCAGCATATAAAGTGAAATAAGTATAAATGAATCTCACTTTTTTAGTGGTAATGCTAGTTCAGAATGGTGATTAATGTAATATCCCAAAATGGAATATTTTGGACAATTTTGGATTTATGGACTTTCCAAAATTTCTAAATTAGTTTTCTGCTCAAACCCTAATTTCTGAAGTAAAAATCAGACTTGAACAAACATCTAGGGCAGCCCATAAAACATCTCAAAACATCATAATTTCACCATAAACATAATCAACCATAATAAACTTGCATTTCACCATCACATGAACATCAAATCCACTTCACTTATCCAACACAAATGACTGAAAATGAAATCAGAAGTATGCTGCTACGAAATCTGAGTTTTACAAGTCTTCAAATACATCAATAAAATAGGGTAAACATGACAAACATGCCCAGCAATATTCTGCCCTAACCCTAAGGATTGTACATACCAAAAATGTTAGCAAAATGACCTTCAAATGATAGGGAAAGATCTCCAATGAATGCTGCTCCAATTAGGGCATCAAACCCTAGGTCTTCAACTCTCCAATGCAAAGGAAATCTGCTCGAAAAGGGTGTGCTTAGGTTTGAGATGTTCGCTGCTCCAAATGATGATGTAAATGTTGTCCCAAGAAGCCAACAATTCCAACAATCGCTTCTCCAAAGGTGGCGCTCAAGAAGTAGGGTCAAACCATAGTTGAAAAACTCGCCAAAAGCAAAAACTCGCCAAGCCCGAAAAGCTCGACTCGCCAAAAACTCGGCAAAAAACTCGGAAAAACTCGGCAAAAAACTCGGCAACTTAAAAAATTGTTTAAATTTCATTAAAAACGCATTTTTTTTGCAAAATTCAATGATAAGATGCATCCAATAAGTCAATAAATGAGAAACAAGCTGAGTCTAGTTGTAATTGATTGATTTCAAAGCAAATTGTGTACAAAATGGCATCCTCATGTGGAATGCGCTGATACTGATAGTCTGAGACAAAATGAAAATAGCAAATTGTTTTTGTAAAATTGAAAGTAAATACTAAATACTACATCTTCCTCTTCCCAAGTCTAGTGAAAACTAGGGGGGTGGTAGAACTAGAGGGTCTAGTCCTTAGAATCTGTTGTGGCTCCTCCATCCTCGGCATGATAGACCGTGGCTCAATCTCCATCCTGGATGTAGATGCTGGTAGTGGTACTGGTGCTAATGTCTCCTCATCCTCCTCATCCTCAATGTCATCCAATGAGAATCCCAATCCACCGATTCCACCCCCCTCATTCCATTGCTTGTCTCTCCGAATCATAGATCTCATCCTCGGAAAACAATGCAGGTTGCTCATCCCGCCTTGTCCAAGGGCTCCAATGTATCGAATAACAAGATGTATCCAATGAGTCCATAAATGAGTACAAAAGTGTTTTCTATTAAATTTGATTGATTTGAATGCAAATTGAGTACAAAATCTCATCCTCATGCGGAATCCTGATGGCTGATTCTAAGTTTGAAACCTTGGAACCCTGAATTTGGTTAAGTCTGAAACCCTGAAACCCTGAGAATTTGGTTAACTCTGAAATCTGATGGATCCTCCAAAGTCTAGAATCTTTTTCACGCAGGCGAGTTTTTTTTTTTTTAAATTTTAAATTTTTTTTTTTTTTTTTTTTTTCTGTTTTTTTTTCCCAAAAACTCGCGAGTTTTTTTGAAAAACTCGCCAAAAACTCGCGAGTTTTGGCGAGTTTTTGGCGAGTTTTTCAGAAAAACTCAAGTTTTTTTTTGGCGAGTTTTTGCTTCAATTACTCGTTGTCTGAAAAAACTCGCGAGTTTTTCAAAACTCGGCGAGTATATGGCGAGTCTTGCAACTATGGGTCAAACCCTAGGCAAGGTATCATCAATCCACGAATGAATCCACTCAAAACTAGGGCAAATCAAGTCTGCTCCTCTGCTGCTCTAAATCAGAAATCAAAATTATGCATAAGAACCACCTAAATGCCTCCAAAACCAAATTGCTCCTCCTCCAATGAAGGGTGCTCCAAACTAGGGCAATCTCTACTGCAAATGATGATCAATCCACGCCAAGGAAGTGCCTCCAATGATGATCTCCAATCTGATTTATAATTCTGCTCTTCTTCTCCACAAAATAATGCACAAGTGAACTCTTGTCACGGAATCCTTCAAAAGAAAGAGCTAGGGTTTTGTCCAACTCCTCCTAAGAACTCAAGGTTTTCGTCTCAAGTCCTTCTCCAAGAGATAAACTCCAAATGATGTGTGAATGAATGCTTGAATGATGTTTCAAATGCCACCAAATGACCTTGTATAAATACATGTTTGTCTCTTTTTTCCTCTTGGCCGACCTAGAGAGAGGAATTCTTTTTATTTTAATAATCTTTTCCCTCTAAGAGGGCCGACCAGCCTCAAGACATGTTGGCGCCAAGAAAATTCAAATTAAAGATATGAATTTTGCCTTCTTTATCTCCTCCAAACTGTCTCCCTCTAAGCGCCAAGCAATAGATATTATTTCATTGTTTATTTCTCTCCTTCATAGGTTGTCCCAACTCAATAGTGCATCAAGAGAATCTCCATAAAGATGGCGTATACACATGATCCAAACATTTTCCCTTATCCATCCTCAAGGTGGCATTAGATGTTAGCAAAATCATCACATGGCAAATGACAAGTTTCCATACTCAAAATGGTTCGCTCCCATAGCAAGAAAAATATATTAAGTGAAAGGATCACATCAATGTCATTAGAAAAATATACCAAGGCATCTCCAAACCTCGATTCTCCCTCCAAAAAACCCGGAGTGTGAAAACCAATCCCTCCGCTCTCCAATGGCAACCAGTCCGAAATTGGGAACATTACAATTAAAGTGGCAAGTCAATGAGGAAAATGTGACTAGCAAGTCAATGAAAGCACGCATAAGTGAAAGTCGCACTTTATACCTGGCAATGCTAGCACAAAATTGTGACTCATGTGGCAAACATGTTAGTGATCTGTGACAACCTAAAGAAAGATCAAACTTGGTAAATTTCACAATTTTTAGGTGGTAGAGTCACAAAGAAAACACCATTTAAAGGTGGCTAAGACAGTCTAAATACACGACTCAATTAAAAGTGAGTTAAAACATCAAAATTTTAGACTTTTTGAGTGGCATTGCCACATGAAAGTTTCGACAATGAGAAAAAAGACAACTTAAGTAAGTTGGGCACCATTTTTAGGTGGCAATGCTCATGAAAACTTCGCCTTGCTTTTTAAATCAGCAACTTCAAATTTTCAACACCAAGTCAAATGTTTTAAAGCAAAAAATAGTGAATCATAGCCATACCTTATCAGTAGGTGGCCTATGTTAAGAAGAAAACAAAGATTTAAAGTGGGAAAAGCCTATTTTAGGCTATTTAAAATATTTTATTTCCTCTTTGCAGTAGATAGAGTAGAATTGCTTTAAAGCACAGATTTAAAGATATTATTTTATTATTATTTGATCTCTAAAAGCTTTTTCAAGAGAGTTTATAAATAAGTGCTTTGAGCACATAGATTATGAGGAGAGTGAATACTAGACTGATGTTGCAGAAATTGTCAATCAAGATGTGAAGTCAAGTCTTTGTGTTTTGTTTAGTGAATGAATGTATGTAAGTTAATGTTAAGCCTATGCTACAAAAGTTTGAGGTCATTGATCTTGTGTTTGTGATTCCGAGAATTAATTGAATTGAATAATTGTGTTAAACTTTTCATTGATGTTGGTTATTCATTAAAGTAACAACTTTGTGTATTTCCTTAGCAATTTATTTTTTGAATCTTATGATGTTTGTCCCTTTAATTATGTGATGTTCCTAACTCGAATTTAAACCACAATTGCAACACATTGATCAAGCACCATGAATTTTCACAATGGAATAGATGAACATGAACTGAAAATGAATATATATTTGTCTTCAATCCAATAGATACAATGCATATATCACCCAAGTTTATATTAAAGAGGCAAGTACACTTATTTGTTTATAGCACTAAGGCTGATGCAATCTGCTCAAATAATGATATGTTGAGGGCTTCTATGCTAAGCTGAGACTCCTTAATCCCTTTGCTGCTCCTAATGGTCCTTTGCTGTCCTCATATGACTGGTTCGCTGCCCTCCAAGATGGTCTGCAGGCCCTTATTTCCAGTTTGCTGCCCTGAGTATGCAGGTCGCTGCCAATAACCAGTCCTCCTTTATGGTTCGCTTGTCCTCTAGCAGGGTGACGAATGGATTCTCCAGCAGTTCGCTGCCCCAGGATGTTGGTTGCAGCCTTAATTATGGTGCGCCACTCCTCCAAACTGATTCGCTGTCCTCCTGGGTTGATTCGCTGCCTCTTATGATTGGATTTATGCCTTCTACAACTCTGATTTATGGGCTTCAAATGCTTCTCCTAAGCAGGTCTGCAAGAATGCTTGATGTTAGATGAATGGGGTCGTCACCATTCATTGCCAAGGGGTCATCTCCTGACTATGGACATTAGAACTGAAATTCTAAGTCAATTGGATAGGAAACATACCAAGACAAGTCGAATGCATGATGCAAATGGCAGCTCCAGAGCTTGTTTATATAGGGGCATATATTCTAGATTCATCTTGCTTCTAGAAAAGTCCAAGGGTGGCGCTCAAAGTGTCTAGAGAGGGTCGGCCTTCAATTCATCATTGTTTGGGCGCCAATTTCTTCTTTTTTTGAAATGCATCACTACTCCCAATGAGGTCGGCCCTTAGGCAAGTCGGCCAAGGAATGAGTAAAGAATAAATATATTGCCCAAACAAGTCGGCCAAGTGTGATATGAGTTCAAGTCGGCCACCAAAAGGAAAATATGTATTTGAGCAAGGAAAACACATGGAAATGAACCAAAATCATCACCAAGTCGGCCTCAGGGATGTCCAAAGTGGAATGCAAACTAGAAAATGGAAAAGAAATGTCAGTATCATTCCTTTGGCACCATGTTAGCCTACGTGAATGGATGATAGGCTAACCCAAAAGTCCCCTGATGGCTTACTTCGGAAATGGGGACATGACAAATTATTTCTTGTTGATGTAGAATATTGGTTTCTAATTTAGTCAATAGTCGGCATCTGTTAGCATTATTATGTTAAATCTTCATTTACAGCCAAATATTGGTCTTTGCTTTAACTAGTATAAAGTTGTCTCCATTCATGCCTGATAGTTTACCCTCCTTAAGTTCGGAAATTTCATTGCAAGTCTTGACTATTGACAGTTTGGTGCTTGCACCTAGGGCAAAAATACAGTCAAATAGTAATTTACATTTAATGCAAAACTCGCATGAAATCTTGTACAGTGTGCATGCTTGTAAATTTCATTAGTTTTTGGTTTAGTTAAATCTTAGGGAGCTTCTTCTTACAATTTTAAGAATAGTTTAGTTGTATGTGGTGTTCCATTTTGTGTTGTCTAGCAACAAAAAAATTAAAGCAATAACAATTTTTGGCGACTCTACTAGGGAACGAGATACAACAAGTCGAGATTGCAAGTAGCAAAACTTTATCACCTCCTATTGAAGACTTTTCATCTTGGTTGATAATGTATACACCAAATTACGAAGGAAGGTAGCGCTGCCTGATCTTGTTTTCTAGACACTACTCAATTACATTCACACGAAGGTTCATCTTCACCAACAGTTGGTGAGCTCATTAATATTTTTGCAGGAAAGCTTGATCTAGATAAAGAATCACTTCAAGCAATGGGTGTAATGTCCCCTTCACAGGCATGCGCAATTGGCAGAGACCCTTAGCCTATTTTAATTCCCGTAGGCTAATTGGGATTTTGGTAAGGGTATAATTAATTAATTAAATTAAGTTGTCTAAAATTATTCTTTTACGGGTAACTTATATTTAATTAATTATTTTATTAAAGTTGGACAATTTATTATAAAGTGACTTATTTCGGGGTCCAAAAAGCAAACTAAAATTAAAAGTCACATTATGGGGGAAATAAAATATAATTTCTCGAAAATTTTAAAGGGGAGTATAAAAGGCGGATGTGAGAAGAGAAATTTATATTTTTGACATTTCATTTAAAAAAAAAACCCAGTTGTGAATATTGAGCTATTGTTCAACTTTCTGCCCTAGGATGAAAACCCTACGACGAAGATTGGTCTTGAGGACGAAAACCCTCCTAGCCAATTTGTGGTGGATTCATACAAGATTTACAGCCAAGTCATATTTTCCAGCCGTACACATCTTGGGAGGATTTATTCGAGTCAACAAGGAAAGTCGTACTTCCTAAGAAGCAGGCTGTACCAAACAAGGAGGCTGCATTTGGTTTTATTTAGCTTTAAGGCTTGTATGACCAAGCCGTACGTCATTGAAAAAGGGCGTGGGAGTTTGTAGGAGTTGCTGCTGATGTGGAAGGGGTCATGGGACCCTAAAAACTTCTCAGACACCTCACACTAAGTCTGCTGCACTTCCTTTTCAGCTGGGAACGGCTCCAAATGCTAGCCACCACTATGAATCTAAATTTGTAGAGATACTTTGATATTTCAGGAGCTTTGCTGATATACTTCCATCTCTAGCAATATTAAGGTTAGAAATTCACCAGTTTATTTGTATGAAATCATCAGCATATATAATACTATTGGTGCTTGAGCAGTCATATGCGATTTAATATTCATGTGGTTGAAAGGAGCATGTGTTTGTAAAAATTTCAATAATAATAAGCTGCAGTTGTAGTCTTACTCTTGATAAGTTAATTTCCAGTATTACAATAGTGGGCATTTTGTCAAACAATTGCAAACACACAAATTTGTTGAAATACACAAAAAATTTAGTTGGGCACTTTACAATGGGTGATAACATCCATGACAATGATCAACCTTCAATTCTATTGCCATGGGGAAACACCATTGGTCCCTTGGCGCTTACAACTTGTCATGACTTCCCACAAGGCTCGAGGAAGAATTTTCCAAAAATCCATGGTGATGGCACGCAACACCTTGATGAACACATATCAACATTCACCACAACTTGCAGCATTCTTGGAGTAGCACAAGAGAATGTTACAGTTAGACTTTTTGTTAAAAGCCTAGTTGGAGTAACAACAAAATGTTTCCACCATCTTGCCACTGGTTCTATTACTAATTGGGAGACTATGCATATGAAATTCTTATTGCGCTCAAACCAACTAAGGGCAGTCACATGTTGTTTTCTCAATGCTCCAATGTAAAGAAAGATAGCAATGAACCAATGAGGGAGTTTGTAGCATGATTCAATTGTCTCATTGAAAAGATCAATTCAACTCTAAAACCATATCCAAAAATCCTCTTGAGTTGTTTTTTAAATGCCTTTCCATCAGAAATTGCTTTCATAATCAAATCCATGGTAATTGATGAACTTCAAGAAGCTCAAGAGTGTGCAGTCAAGCTAGAAATGACATGATAGCCATTGGCAAAATCCAGAAAGGTTCAATTAGGCAAATGATCCCAAGTTTTGTAGATTCTCTCCTACAACAAGTAGTGACTGATGTGACTAACATGAAAAGACATTTTCAAAAAAATGGTTTAGCTCAATAGTATCAAGAGTAGTTTCAAAGGAGTAATAGAAATAATTGTTTTAGATTGCCTCCACCTAAAAAGATTTCATTGAAATCAACTCTTGGAGTCAGCTTGGACACCTTTTGTTCCTTCCATCCAACAAAAAATACGGTGCTATAAATTGCCTAGAAATGCTTCGCATGATGCAACTCATAGCCTCCTCCAAAGCAAACAATCAAAGGTTCTTAGGTGATTTGCAACATCTTCACAATGAACCCGATGGTGACTCTATGACAAGGTGTTTTCAAAATGAACTTGTTTGTGTTAAAAAGTGGATACTTTCAAAGACTACACGTTTTTGTGGAGTCAAGAAGCTACAAAGAGAAAGGTGTGAGAAGAGGATCCTTGGAAGGAGACTCCAGTGGTGACTTGTTTTTAAAATCTTGTTTTAGCTTCATCGATAAGCAATGAGGATGAAGAATTGAATTTTCCATCTACCTCATGGGCACTGGTCAATTTCCATAATAAAGGAGAAACAACTTTCATTTCAGGACTAAAAGTAATTGCATATCATCTGTTTGCTAAAGAACATAAAGTCTTAGAAGCGTCTACTAAAACAAATGAGGACCCCATTATTCATACCAAGATGAAAGGCATGAACTACATAATGAATGTAGATACCTTAGATGAATTCTCCTTCCCATTTGAGAGACTCTTTGATGGACCTCCATTGGACCATAGTTGGAAAACTTGGACTCGCCGCGGACTCGGCAGCCCAAAATAGGACTCGGACTCGGACTCGGGACTCGGCAAAAAACTCGGCTAGGACTCGAAAAAGAAGAAAACCGTAGTTTTACAAAAAACAAAAAGAAATTAATGCATTTAGAGAACATAAGAGCCATAATTCAAACATTACACATGTCATATGATCTTCAAACACTCAATATTTGATATTTCATCATTCATGAACCATAATCATACGATTTATACTCATAGTTTCAAACTTTCAAATGTATAACAACATCATAAGTTTATAAATGTTTACATATAATGATGTCAAAATGAGAAAAAAAAACAAAAAAAACAAAGTTTTATGCTTGTTGGGTATCTAACTGTCAAAACGAGAGTCCAGGGTTGGGACTCGGGAGTTCGACCCAGGGTTGGGACTCGGGAGTCCGACCCAGGGTAGGACTCGCCCGAGTCCCAGGGTAGGACTCGCGAGTCTCGACCCTGGACTCGCCAGGACTCGACTTGGGAGTCAATGGCGAGTTGACTCGGCTCACCATAGGACTCGGGAGTCCGGAGAGTCCTGGAGAGTCCTGGAAGAGTTTTCCAACTATGCATTGGACAAAGTAGAAGAAATAACATGGTTGAATGACAAACAAGATTTTGAGTTTAAAGATGATGCAACTCTAGAGGCTTATATTATGGTTGAGGCACGTATGGAAGATTCACTGTCGGACTTGGATATTTTCTTTCAGCACTTCGAGAGTGGTCATCAATTGAAGATACGGTGAAGTTTATCTCGAGTTTTGACTCATCCTTATCTTAAAAAATCTACCAAAAACATCACCAAAGAACTAGACATGGAGTGTTTGATGCATGCTAGAAACAAAGATGTATATATCAAAAGAGGAGGGAATGTTTGTTGAAAGACAAAGAAATGATTGAAGCAAAAGAGATCTAGTTTAACCAAAACCCACCACCTTGTGGAGATGACCCAATGTCAAAAGACGAGATGAATATATGGGATCACTATGTTCCTATTTTTGAGCCAAGAGAGGATGGACGATAGAGTATGATAGTTGAAACTGACTTGTCTTTTCAGCATGTATTTTTCAATAATACCTTGTTATTGGAAGATTCAAACATGGAAGTGTTGTGACGTTTTCACACATCGCCCCATTGCAAATGGGGACCCCCTTTTTCTCACTTTCGCTGTCGTTTTTGCTTTGATCTTGCAGTTTCTTGCCTTGATCCATGAAGCTAAGAAAGAATATCCGAGCAGTTAGCTCACAGGGAACATTAGGAATGCTTGAAGTAGTGAATTTTCCTGAGGATAAGTGAAACCCTGACTATCATTCCTTGATCAAAACTGACCAATCCATGGCATAAGTCCATCATTCCATAAGAAAGGGTCTAAGTCCTTCACTCTGTCCACAATTCCAATCCAGGAGTCTTTGCCCACAATCCCAATTCCATAGCTCTAGTCCGGAAGTTCCTATCCCAGAATCCTGTTCCAAAGAATTCCTGTCCAAAATCTCGTTCCAAGGTCTATCCAGATTCTTATCCTGACGTTCCAATTCAAGGTCTTGAATTCGACAAAGCTTGTCATTCCTTGGCATGTTCATCTTTCCATCCTGGAGCCCTCTCATTCCCGGCATGATGCCTTGTTCCAGTGGCTGTGGTCCAGAGGATGTCCATTTTCGATCCCGCTCCGGGACTCATCCCAAAAATCCTAAGACCATGACTCGGAGGAATTTCAATAAATAAAGTTTTTAAGGCTCAGAACAATCTCGGAGGACGAATCTTGTGAATGTTCAAGGCCCATCCCGAGGAACTGCGAACTTTGGTCCTGAACATTCTTGGTCGCATATTCCAGTAGGTACTGGATTATGCGCCCAAGAAGATTTTTTGTCCTGGTCTTATATTCTAGTTCCTGCTGGATTATGTGCTCCAGGAAGAAATCATTCCTGATCGCAAATTCCTGTTCGGGGTGGATTTTGCGCCCTACTAGGAGATGGTTCCTAATCCAGTCTGTGAGTCCCTGCATGAAGAATTCCTTGTTTGGTTGGAAAATTTCACCATGGAATCTGGAACTCCCTGAGGGAATAGAAGAACTCCTTGTTTTGGATCCTATTTCAATGATTGAGTCTCTGATCAAACACCTAAAAGTCCACCCTTTGCAAAAAAACTGAACAGAAGGATAAGTCCTTAGTCAAAATTGGGAAAACTGTCTAAGTCGCATAATCCAAGACCTGCTGGATTTTGTGCTCCTAGAAGAAAATTGTCCAGGTCGCATAATCCAAGACCTGCTGGATTTTGCGCTCCTGGAAGAAAACTGTCCAGGTCGCATAATCCAAGACATGCTGGATTTTGCGCTCCTGGAAGAAAATTGTCCAGGTCGCATAATCCAAGACTTGCTGGATTTTGCGCTCCTAATAAAGAAAACTGTCCAGGTCGCATAATCCAAGACCTGCTGGATTTTGCGACCTGGACAGAGGGAATTCCTGCAGGAGGTGGAAAATGCGCCTTGGACACCTTGATTCCTGTTGGTAGTGAAATTTGCACCCTAACTTGGAATTTCCTCCTGTCCTTGCCTGGTGACCCTGGAATGAAGGAAAAATGTGAAGGATACCAAAAAATGATGAAAATCCTCTATTTATTCAGTTCATAAGTCAAATTTATCAAATCTTGCAAGTTTATTTCATGTTTTATCTTTTGATTGCATTGCATTTAAGGATCTTGTTCATCATAACTACTCGAGGTTTCCCTTGTTTTGCAGGAATCCAGGACGAGGATAGGTTCCATGAGGAGGATGAACAAGAATGATCCGGGGCAATTAGGATGGATGCAGAGAGTTCAAGCGCTGGAGAGGATGACCATTTCAAAGATCCGGGAGTTTCAACAACAAGAAGACCACACATGCATACCGAGGATCTGTGAAGGACATTACTCCATTCCAGTGCCCACCTTTCTCCCCCTAACACACAACATGACTGGCGCAAGGAAGGCAACGTCAAAGGATCCCAGTTCAGTGATAGAGAGACTTCGCATGAAGGATAAGGGAAGATCAAAAGTCCTTCTGAAGATTTCAAATGACACGGAGAATACCTGCATCAAGGATGACAGAATGGGAGAGATCACTCCAAGTCCAATATTAGGGATTCCAGTTCCAGACAAGAGGATCAATCCTTGGAAAACCAGGAGGATACACTTCAAGTTCACCATCCATCGAGAAGAATGAGAATCCACACCAAGAGCAAGGATCCGTGCCAGTGCAGGAATCCAAAGGGGAAATGCAGCAGGAATGGAATTTCAATTCCAAAGTACACAGCACAGAGACAAAATTCCAAGGATCACTCCAAGAATTCCATCAGGATTGACTTGATTTCCAGCCTGGAAGGAATTCCACAGCAAAATTCCTTGACCCCCTGGAATATGCGCCGAGGAAATGAAGATATTCCAGGTCGCAAAATCCTGCACCAGGTGGAATTTGCGACTTGGACAGGTGGATTCCAGGACACCATGAAATTTGCTTCCAAGGAGCAAGACAAGCTGGCAGTTGACTAGTCAACCTGCCTACCAAGTAGCTTAGTCAGCCTGGCGTCCAGGACAAGTGGCAGTTTTCATCTAGAGCAGGTAGCGCCTAGGATAGGGGGCAGCATCCCATAGGGCCTATGACATGGTCATGCCTATCTCTTTAGGGTTTGGCCCGGATTTCGAGGAGATCAGATCTCCCCACCTCCTCTTTGTATTTTCTGGCCTATATAAAGGCTGAGAGGCCTCATTTGAAAGGGTCTCTCTTTTCTCTCATTTTTCATGCTCCTAGAGCAACCTGTTAGTTAGCTTCACTTATGTACTACCTGGTTTGAGCTGAAAACTTCAAGGATCAGCAAGATTGTTGTATACAGACTTTCTAGATCAATAATATAAGCATTGAAGATTGGTGTTCATATATTTCTTTGGATTTTTGACATTGTTTTCCTGATTTCCTAAAGCATATCTTAAAGTTACTGAAGTTATTTCTCTTATTTTCAAGCTTTTCATTAGATAATATGATGGAAAATGTTATTGTTGAATGATTGAAGTTGATTTGTTCATACCATTTGTGATCCGTGGCCTGCGAATCACTTTGTATGGTTAGTCTGAACCTGTTCCAAGCCTAACTTCGACTGTTTCTGCATGATCAGTTCCATGTTCCCATGCCAGAGCAGTCTGAAAATCCTTACTTCCCCTCAGAAGATAGCACCATCCTTGCCTAGCTGTTGTCTCATGACGAAGCAAAGGACTGGTTCCAGTTTCCATCCTCAGCAGTAGTCTTTTCCATCAGTTAGATTCCTGAACCCTTACCCCATCTTTGGCATTTTCTTTTAGATTTTTGCCAGGATTAGTTTTCCAGAAGCTTCTTTGCCAAATCATACGCCTCTTCAAGAATGGAACCTAGGAATTCCAAGTTGTCCATTTGTGAAGGAGTTCCATTCACCCACAAATCCGAGTCCTAGGAGTAATGAACTTATCCATGTCCATGAAGATGGAGCAATCCCACGTAAGTCCCCCTCGTGATTACTAGCAAATCACATCATTTCACTGAGTCTATCCCCGGGCACGTCAAGACCTGACATTCAAGGAACCTTGGAGCAGTCTCATTTTTGTTCAAGAGAGGATAGGATACTCAGTATTTTATTCTATTGTTGTGGTGTCACAAAAACACTCATCAACAGGAAGGTTGGTCATATTCAAATTCAAAATTGGATTTGGAGTTCATCAATATACAAAGTAAAGAAGGATATCAAGGTCAAAACATATCACCAATGCTGATTGTGGAATTGAAGGACGAGAAACAAGCATATTTCTTGAACAACTTCAGCCGTTTCCATGCCCTATAAATACATACAACTTTATGATTGAATTTGGACAAGTAATAGGAGAAGATAATCAAGACAACTATGTAAGCATCACCATTCCAATGGATGTAATACAATTGCAGGATCTTCCTAGATATCTTGAAAAAGAGGCACAATATAACCACTTGTTAGAGAGGTTCCTCATTATGGAAGAGTGTTTTGTGCTAAATTTCTCACTACATGTGTTAAGTTTGGCATGAGGCATAAAGGTTGTCTTGCCATTGATGTCAAAATGGTTGTATGGTTGATTTCTCAGGTTCTTGATGGTTGAATTCTCAGGTGATTGGAGTTCATCTTCAGAGTGGTCTTCATTCATGCTCGGTTACATTGACCAAAAACTCAACTTTCATACTCTGTCATACAATTAGAGTTTGCATATCTCCTATCAAATGATCTTGTCAGAAATTAGGGTTTGATATCTAATGTCAAATTCCTCAAATCATATTAGATATCTATGACTTAATCCTTATAATGCATGTGACAGAGGTATGAAGGTTTGTTCATGACAAAGTTAGCTCTTTGAAGTCTCTGTGGACTGTGCAGAGCTATTATCATTCAGTGTGTTGGGCATAAGATGCATAATCTGTCATTTTTCATATTAGGGTTTGTGTTATATAGAGTCCAAGGCATCAAAACCCTAAATTCAAGTTTCTAAATACATATCTTAACAACTCTAAACTACTCGTCAAGTGCTTTAGTTCTATTTTTGAGTTGTCCGGTTGATCCAGTCATATGATGACTTAAGTTATCAACAAGGGTCTTTATCTCGTGGGGTGACCGACCCCAATATCCTAGGGGCTCTGGTAGCTCAAAGTTGTTTTAATGTTTGTGGCGATAAAGCACATCGGATGGTCCAAATCAAAAAGCACAATGGCGCGAAGTAAGGATCGAATGAGCGACGTTCAATTTGCCTTTTGAAGCTCAACGGACACTTGGGCATTCTAATTGTGACATTCACTATTCTATATAAGGAATGAAAACTGATTTTTTCTCTCTTGTAGCATGCAAAAGACCAATGAATTCGGTATTAAGTTTTGTGCGATGTATCTTTGTAATTTGGATGTTGCTCTAACTTGAAAAAGACAATCTCAATATGCAGGTATATGAAGTATCAAAGGTATGATGAATTTGAGTTATTAATCTGAGTTTGAAACTTAAAGACAGAGTATGAAGACTATATGCAGCATGCCAGAGATATGTATATTGAGATTTGTTTGAGGAAATTGAAGACTGCAATTGTTTGTTTGAGATTGTGAGATGATTATTACTACACCTTTGTGAAGAAACTTATGAGTTTATGCAGGATAATGATTGTTTGAAGAATATTATGCAGAGATAAGTCCTTTAAAGTTGTCTATTGAACCTCAGTGTGCCAGGAGATTATTTGCAGGGGTCTGTATGATATTTTGAAGACTATAATTATTGTTCTGTATCAGAGATATAATTGTCTATTTGGCTTCATGAAGAATTGATCAATTGTGTGCAGAATAGTAAATGTGGAATTAAAATGGCAACAAGGTTGATTGATATTTGAAGTATGGAGATTGCAGATTGATTGTTGCAGTATATGATTTTAACATCATTCATGTGTTTCAGAAATTGGAGATTGACAAATTTGTCAGAGATTGAAGAACAATTTGAGTAAATAAATGTGTTTCAGAGATTAGTGAGATTGAAGAAGGTTTTGATTTGTAGAGAAACAGAGTTTTTCCTTTGTATATGTTCATAGTCATGTACTAGGGGTTGGTGCCCTTGAAGTTGGTGCTTCTAAATGTATCAGGGGTTGGTGCTCCTTGAAGTAGGTGCTTCAAAACAAAGCAGACAGTGAGGCTTTGTATTAAGAGGAACTTTTGATTAAGCCAATCAGGCAGTTTTGAGTGGTTTTTCATCCCTGAGAGGGTTTTCCACTCGTGAAATCTTTTGTGTCCTGGTTTCTATTCTATGTGATTTGATTGTTCTTTATACTTGTACATTCAGTATTTGACACTTTCATTTGATGATGCATATTGTCATGGTTGATTATCTATTCATCTCTTTTCAAGTTGGATAAGGAATAAATAATTTGGGTTTTAATACAACACTGATTCACCCCCAGCGTTGATTGTACTCCAACAAGTGGTATCAGAGCATAGGTTCCCTATAGAGGCTTAATCAGTTTGGGTAGGTCCTATAAGTGGAGTACTAGTCATGGCAAGTCAAGAAGGATTTTCAACATACAAAGCACCTTTATCTGATGGGTCTAATTATGCTTTCTGGAAGTATAGAATGGAGTCATATTTGTCTTCTTTGGGGTATGACGTGTATGCTGCCATAGAAAATGAGTATATAGCAACAATTCCTCCCTTTACTCCTGATGAGAAGAAGGCATATGAAAACAATGCTAAGGCCAAAAATGCAATATGCTGTGGTTTGTCCAATGAGATACTTGTCAAAATCATGGATTGTAAATCAGCTAAGGCCATTTGGGATAAGCTATCCAATATCTATCAAGGAGATGAAAATATCAAAGAAGCAAAATTACAATCTTACAGAGCCAAATTTGAAGGTCTCAAAATGAATGATGATGAAAAGGTGGCTGATTATTTTCTCAAAGTTCAA
The DNA here is from genome assembly GCA_027924645.1 of Cunninghamia lanceolata. Lineage (NCBI taxonomy): Eukaryota > Viridiplantae > Streptophyta > Pinopsida > Cupressales > Cupressaceae > Cunninghamia > Cunninghamia lanceolata. Next base: position 670,384 of record BSBN01001642.1, read on the forward strand.
GAAGTTGTTAAAGCTATTAGAGGTGGGTGATACATTACAAGAAAAGGTAGTTGTAACCAAGGTTTTAAGGACTCTAACTCCTAAATATGAGTCCAAGGTTTCTGCAGTAGAAGAGAGAGACTTGAGCAAAGTAACCTTTGATGAACTTCATGGTACCTTTACTGCCTTTGAGATGAGGGTTTGTAATAAAATTCCATCAAGTAAAGAAGCTGCATTCAAATCAGTCAAAAAGGAGACAGAGATAAAGTCTGATTCAGAAGAGGTAGATGATAATCAGGAATCTTCCTTTGTCAGCAGATTGAAAAAGGGGTCAGCAGGAAAGTATAAAGGTAAATTACCATTCAAGTGTTTTGAGTGTGGTAGGATAGGACACTTTGTTGCTAAATGTCCTTATAAGAATCTGGATAGTGATGAAGAAGAAAATAAGAAACAATTCAATCCCCAAGAAGAAAAGCAATTTCAAAAAGAAGAAGAGTTTGGTCATAAAAGATGCTGATATAACTGATAGTGGTTCAGAGGAGTCACTTGAGGAAGGTGCAGAGACCTTATTCATGGCTGTTATAAATGAAAAACAGAATAATAAATGTGAAGATCAACCAGAAAATGATGAGGCAGTAGTTGATCTTGAAGGTGAGTTGAAGTGTGCTCTAAGTGAGGTCAAGAAGCGCAAAAAGGAGACAATTGCTCAAAGAAATCAATTTCAAAAAGATAATGAAATTATGATCAGCAAAGTCACTAATTATGAGAAGCAAATTGCAGACCTAAAATTGTCTCTTGAGGAGAGTAAAAGAATTGTTGATGTTACAAGCAAGGAGTTAGATGTCAAAGTCAAAGAGTGTCATACTCTAGAAGCTGAAATTGTAGCCTTAAGAAGAAAACTTGATATGTGCAGGAGTAGTGACAAACTTGAAGATCTCTTGGATAAACAAAAAGGTTTCAAAGACAAATCTGGTCTAGGATTTGAAGTAGGACAAAGCTCACACACCAAAAGTCTTCAACAGGCTGATATCAATAACAAAAGAATCATGAAAGCAACAAACTTCAAAAGGAGTAAATCTTTCAGGTATAATATGCATTTTCTTGGTTATTGCTTTTGCTGTAATAGGTATGGACACAAAGCAAATGAGTGCAGATTTGGTTTTAGAAGAAGAGCAAACTTTTTGACAAGAAATCCTTTTGTGTTCTTAAGAGGATTGAAATGTTTCAATTGCAATAACTTTGGGCACATAGCAAAGTTTTGTAGGCCTAACCTGAAAGTGCAACAAACTAGGATGAATACTCATTCCAAAATGTCATCTTCAAGTGATGATAAGAAAATATTTGTTTGGAAACCTAAGATAATGAGCAAGAATGTTGAAGCTATGATTGTTCAAGCTGCTTTTTATGCCAAGAAGAAAGAACAGTGGGTTATAGATAGTGGTTGTTCTAATCATATGACAGGAGATAAAAGCAAATTTATCAAGCTTGAAGACCACACTGAAGGATCAGTCATGTTTGGTAACAATGTCTGCATTTGGATCAAAGGAAAATGAACTATTCTTTTAGATGATGAGACTCCATTACATAATGTATACATTATGCAATGAAGGCTTAAAACATAATCTTTTGAGTGTCAGTCAAATTTGTGACAATGGATTCAATGTTGTTTTTAATGCTCATGGTTGTGAAATCAAAAAGAAATCAGGAAAGGTTGTTGTAGCAGGGTTAAGAACAAGTGGAAACATCTATAATCTTCATGACACTGAAATTAGAAGTGCAGATGGACATATTTGCTTCATGGGTCAAGTTGAAGAAAGTTGGCTATGGCATAGAAGACTTGGTCATGTAAATTTTGATAATCTTGAGAGGATCAACAAAAATCAAAATGTAAGAAATCTGCCTCACATCTCCAAGCCAAGCAATATTACTTGCAAAGAATGTCAATTTGGTAAGCAAACTAAGGTCAGTTTTAAATCTAAAGAGTATTCTTCTTCTAAGCCTCTACAACTTGTTCATTCAGATTTGTGTGGTCCTACAAGGACTAAGGCTTTAGGTGGTGAAAGATATTTTATGCTCTTTATTGATGACTTTTCTAGAATGACCTGGGTGACCTTTTTGAAGCACAAATCAGAAGCCTTTGACAGATTCAGGATTTTTAAGAAATGGTAGGAAAGGAATCATATTTCAAGCTCAAATGTCTAAGGTCAGATAAGGGTGGAGAGTACACATCCAAAGAGTTTGAAGAATATTGTGAGAAAAATGGGATCAAAAGACAATTTTCAGCTCCTAGAACTCCACAACAGAATGGAGTAGCTGAAAGGAAAAACATGATTGTGAAGGAGATGGCAAGGACATTACTTCATGATGCAAATCTGCCCAATACTTATTGGAAGGAATCTGTTCATACAGCAGTATACACTCTAAATAGAGTACAATTGAGGGTAAAATCTAACCATACTCATGAATTATGGTATGGTAGGTCAGCTAATGTTGGCTACTTTAAGATTTTTGGTAGTAAATGCTTTATTAAGAGAGATAATGATAATTTGGGAAGTTTTGAGCCTAGATATGATGAGGGTATATTTTTAGGCTATTCCACACATAGTAAAGCCTATAAATGTTTCAACAAGAGACTCAAAAAGGTTATAGAGAGTACTAACGTAAAAGTGGATGAGAATTTGCAGTCATGTGTGCATCTGATCCAAGACAAAGAAGAAGATCATCATTTGGAAAAAGAAGAGGAAGTTCAAATGGAAGAAGAAACTCCTAAAAAGCCTATTAAAACTAAAGCCAAAACTCCTTCAAAGGCATTACAAAGAGATCATCCACACGAGGTGATCATTGGGGATAAAGAAAGTGGTGTGTTAACAAGAAGGAGACTTGCTGCTACAAGTAATCAAGCGCATGTTTGTTTGATATCAAAAATGGAGCCAAAAACCTATGTGGAAGCCAGCAAGGATGAAGCTTGGATTAAAGCTATAGAGGAGGAATTGAATCAAATAGAGAAGAACAAGACATGGGAGCTTGTTCCAAGACCTGAAGGTAAAAATGTTATTGGTGCAAAATGGGTATTTAGAAACAAGCTTGATGATAAGGGCAAAGTTGTTAGAAATAAAGCTAGATTGGTTTGTAAAGGTTACTCTCAAATTGAGGGGATTGATTTTGATGAAACTTTTGCACATGTGGCTAGACTAGAGGCAATAAGAATGTTTTTAGCTTTTTCAGTTTATAAGAATTTCAAGGTGTTCCAAATGGATGTCAAATCAGCCTTTCTAAATGGTGATCTTGAAGAAGAAGTTTACATGGAGCAGCCTGAAGGTTTTGAATGCAAAGAGAAATCAGATTATGCATACAGGTTGAAAACGGCCTTGTATGGCTTGAAACAAGCCCCAAGAGCATTGTATTACAGGTTGGATAAGTACTTGCAAGAGCAAGGGTTTACTAAAGGGGGTGTGGACAGCAATTTGTACTATATTGCCAAAGGTGAGAATATCTTGGTTGTAGTGGTTTATGTTGATGATATCATTTTTGGAAGCAATAATGATGATATGAGCCATTCCTTTCCTAACATCATGAAGTCAGAATTTGAAATGTTTATGTTGGGAGAATTGTTTTTCTTTTTTGGTTTACAAGTTTCTCAACTTGAAAAGGGGATTTTCATCTCACAAACCAAATATGCCAAAGAAATGCTTAAAAGGTTTCAAATGGATGAATGTAAACCTGTTGGTACTCCTATGGAAACACTGTACAAACTGAGCAAAAATGATGATTCACTTGAGGTGGAACAGTCCCTATATAGATCCATGATTGGCAGCCTTCTATATCTAACTGCTTCTAGGCTTGATATCATGCAGGCAGTTTGCTTGGTAGCGAGATTTCAAGCATGTCCTAAGCAATCACATTTAAATGCAGTCAAAAGAATCTTTAGATATGTTAAGGGTACTCTTGATTTTGGATTGTGGTATCCTAGACACAATGATTTCACTCTTCTTGCATATACAAATGCTGATTGGGTAAGTTGTCCTGATGATAGAAAGAGCACAAGTGGAGCAGCCTTCTTTCTTGGTGGTAGACTATTAGCTTGGCATAGTAAGAAGCAAGATTGTGTCTCTTTATCTACTGCTGAAGCTGAATATGTTGCAACATTTTCTTGTTGTACTCAGATTCTTTGTATGGTTCAGTCACTTCAAGACATCAAAGTGGAGGTATCTAAACCTGTACCTATTCTTTGTGACAATACAAGTTCCATTAATATGTCCAAGAATCCAATCATGCATTCTAGGACCAAGCATATTGCCATTAGATATCATTTTCTAAGAGAAAAGGTGCTTGCAAATGATGTGGTGTTGGATTATGTTCATACCTTTGATCAATTGGCTGATATCTTTACAAAACCATTGCCTAAAGAAGTGTTTGAATCCCTGAGACAGAGGCTTGGGGTTTTATCACTTTCATCTCTTCAATGAGTTCATAATGATGTTGGATTCAGGGGGAGTAATTGTTTGTCTCTTGAAGTCCTGAAATCCAATCAATATTATTGTTTTTGTTTTCAAAGTTATGATAAGTTGCAGAGTAGTTCTATGGGTAGCAGGGCAGTTTTTGATAAATTGCTGGGGCAGCATACAATGGACTTGGTTTAGACAGAGTTTTTCAAGCCTTCTTTATGTTTTGATATGGCAGATAGACAAAAGTCTTATGAATTCTTTGACAAAATGTTTCATATCACAGTTATATATATTGAGTGCAAATTTCAGAAAGGGCAGAGTTACAACTGTATTTCATCACACAGAGGATAGTATTGTATGCAGATAAAAGACAATTTTTGTATGAACAGTGATAGCAATAGTGATCAGGCAGAGGCAGTGATTTTGTTTGCTTATTTCTACATTGGTGTATGTTTGGTTTGGACTATAGCTCTGTTGTTTCAGTTTTGGTTATGACAGTTTCATTTTTGGACTGTATTTTATTCAATTTCATCTTCTAAACCACGTGAGATAGGGGGTCAGCAAATAGAGGTCAGAGGACAAAGTAAATTCAGTCTCTTTGTCTATATATGCAGGTTTCTCAGTTTGAGGGCAGTATATTTCTTCTCTATATATGCTAGTCTTTGCCATTGATTGCCAAAAAGGGGGAGATAGATTGTCAAGATGATATGGTTACTTATTGATGCTTTACAATGCTAGTGTTTTGACATCAATGCCAAAGCCAAAGGGGGAGTTTGTTAAGTTTGGCATGAGGCATAATGGTTGTCTTGCGATTGATGTCAAAATGGTTGTATGGTTGATTTCTCAGGTTCTTGATGGTTGAGTTCTCAGGTGATTGGAGTTCATCTTTAGAGTGGTCTTCATTCATGCTCTTTGTTACATTGACCAAAAACTCAACTTTCATACTCTGTCATACAATTAGAGTTTGCATATCTCCTGTCAAATGATCTTGTCAGAAATTAGGGTTTGATATTTAATGTCAAATTCCTCAAATCATATTAGATATCTATGACTTAATCCTTTCAATGCATGTGACAAAGGTATGAAGGTTTGTTCATGACAAAGTTAGCTCTTTAGAGTCTCTGTGGACTGTGCAGAGTTATTATCATTCAGTGTGTTGGGCATAAGATGCATAATCTGTCATTTTTCATATTAGGATTTGTGTTATATAGAGTCCAAGGCATCAAAACCCTAAATTCAAGTTTCTAAATACATATCTTAACAGCTCTAAACTACTCGTCAAGTGCTTTAGTTCTATTTTTGAGTTGACTGGTTGATCCAGTCATATGATGACTTAATTTATCGACAAGGGTCTTTATCTTGTGGGATGACTGGCCCCGATATCCTAGGGGCTCCGGTAGCTCAAAGTTATTTTAATGTTTGTGGCGGTAAAGCACATCGGATGGTCCAAATCAAAAGGTACAATGGTGCGAAGTAAGGATCGAATGAACGACGTTCAATTTGCCTTTTGAAGCCCAACGAACACTTAGGGATTCTAATTTTGACGTTCACTATTCTATATAAGGAATGAAAACTGATTTTTTCTCTCTTGTAGCATGCAAAAGACCAGTGAATTCAGTATTAAGTTCTGGGCGATGTATCTTTGAATTTGGATGTTGCTCTAACTTGAAAAAGACAATCTCAATATGCAGGTATATGAAGTATCAAAGGTATGATGAATTTGAGTTATTAATCTGAGTTTGAAACTTAAAGACAGAGTATGAAGACTATATGCAGCATGCCAGAGATATGTATACTGAGATTTGTTTGAGGAAATTGAAGACTGCAATTGTTTGTTTGAGATTGTGAGATGGTTATTACTACACCTTTTTGAAGAAACTGATGAGTTTATGCAGAATAATGATTGTTTGAAGAATATTATGCAGAGATAAGTCCTTTAAAATTGTCTATTGAACCTCAGTGTGCTAGGTGAACCTCAGTGTGCCAGGAGATTATTTGTAGGGGTCTGTATGATATTTTGAAGACTATAATTATTGTTCTGTATCAGAGATATAATTGTCTATTTGGCTTCATGAAGAATTGATCAATTGTGTGCAGAATAGTAAATGTGGAATTAAAATGGCATCAAGGTTGATTGATATTTGAAGTATGGAGATTGCAGATTGATTGTTGCAGTATATGATTTTAACATCATTCATGTGTTTCAGAAATTGGAGATTGACAAATTTGTCAGAGATTGAAGAACAGTTTGAGTAAATAAATGTGTTTCAGAGATTGAAGAAGGTTTTGATTTGTAGAGAAACAGAGTTTTTCCTCTGTATATGTTCATATTCATGTATTAGGGGTTGGTGCCCTTGAAGTTGGTGCTTCTAAATGTATTAGGGGTTGTAGTCCTTGAAGCAGGTGCTTCTAAACAAAGTAGACAATGAGGCTTTGTAATAAGAGGAACTTTTGATTAAGCCAGTGAGGCAGTTTTGAGTGGTTTTTCATCCTTGAGAGGTTTTTCCACTCGTGAAATCTTTTGTATCCTGGTTTCTATTCTTTGTGATTTGATTGTTCTTTATACTTGTACATTTAGTATTTGACACTTTCATTTGATGATGCATATTGTCATGGTTGATTATCTATTCATCTCTTTTCAAGTTTGCTAAGGAATAAATAACTTGGGTTTTGATACAACATTGATTCACCCCACCCTCTCAGTGTTGATTGTACTCCAACAAGTGGTATCAAGCCATACAAGTTCTTTTTCAACCTGTATACATAATCTGATTTGTCTTTGCATTCAAAACCTTCGGGCTGCTCCATGTAAACTTCTTCAAGATCACCATTTAGAAAGGCTGATTTGACATCCATTTGGAACACCTTGAAATTCTTATAAACTGAAAAAGCTAAGAACATTCTTATTGCCTCTAGTCTAACCACAGGTGCAAAAGTTTCATCAAAATCAATCCCCTCAATTTGAGAGTAACCTTTACAAACTAGTCTAGCTTTATTTCTAACAACTTTGCCCTTATCATCAAGTTTGTTTCTAAATACCGATTTTGCATCAATAACATTTTTACCTTCAGGTCTTGGAACAAGCTCCCATGTTTTGTTCTTCTCTATTTGATTCAATTCCTCTTCCATAAATTTAATCCAAGCTTCATCCTTGGTGGCTTCCACATAGGTTTTTGGCTCCATTTCTGATATCAAACAAACATGTGCTTGATTACTTGTAGCAGCAAGTCTCCTTCTTGTTAACACACCACTTTCTTTATCCCCAATGATCACCTCGTGTGGATGATCTCTTTGTAATGCCTTTGAAGGAGTTTTGGCTTTAGTTTCAATAGGCTTTTCAGGAGTTTCTTCTTCCATTTGAACTTCCTCTTCTTTTCCGAAATGATGATCTTCTTCTTTGTCTTGGATCAGATGCACACATGACTGCAAATTCTCATCCACCTTTACATTAGTACTCTCTATAACCTTTTTGAGTCTCTTGTTGAAACATTTATAGGCTTTACTATGCGTGGAATAGCCTAAAAATATACCCTCATCACATCTAGGCTCAAAACTTCCCAAATTATCATAATCTTTCTTAATAAAGCATTTACTACCAAAAATCTTAAAGTAGCCAACATTAGCTGACCTACCATACCATAATTCATAAGGAGTATGGTTAGATTTTAACCTCAATTGTACTCTATTTAGAGTGTAAGCAGATTTGCATCATGAAGTAATGTCCTTGCCATCTCCTTCACAGTCCTGTTCTTCCTTTCAGCTACTCCATTCTGTTGTGGAGTTCTAGGAGCTGAAAATTGTCTTTTGATCCCATGTTTCTCACAATATTCTTCAAACTCCTTGGATGTGTACTCTCCACCCTTATCTGACCTTAGACATTTGAGCTTGAAATCTGATTCCTTTTCTACCATTTCCTTAAAGATCCTGAATCTGTCAAAGGCTTCTGATTTGTGCTTTAAAAAGGTCACCTAGGTCATTCTAGAAAAGTCATCAATAAAGAGCATAAAATATCTTTCACCACCTAAAGCCTTAGTCCTTGTAGGACCACACAAATCTGAATGAACAAGTTGTAGAGGCTTAGAAGAAGAATACTCTTTAGATTTAAAACTGACCTTAGTTTGCTTACCAAATTGGTATTCTTTGCAAGTGTTATTGCTTGGCTTGGAGATATGAGGCAGATTTCTTACATTTTGATTTTTGTTGATCCTCTCAAGATTATCAAAATTTACATGACCAAGTCTTCTATGCCATAGCCAACTTTCTTCAACTTGACCCATGAAGCAAATATGTCCATCTGCACTTCTATTTTCAGTGTCATGAAGATTATAGATGTTCCCACTTGTTCTTAACCCTGCTGCAACAACCTTTCCTGATTTCTTTTTGATTTCACAACCATGAGCATTAAAAACAACATTGAATCCATTGTCACAAATTTGACTGACACTCAAAAGATTATGTTTTAAGCCTTCAACATAATATATATTATGTAATGGAGTCTCATCATCTAAAAGAATAGTACCTTTTCCTTTGATCAAAATGCAAACATTGTTACCAAACATGACTGATCCTTCAGTGTGATCTTCAAGCTTGATAAATTTGCTTTTATCTGCTGTCATATGATTAGAACAACCACTATCTATAACCCACTATTCTTTCTTCTTGGCATGAAAAGCAACTTGAACAATCATAGCTTCAACATTCTTGCTCATTATCTTAGGTTTCCAAACAAGTATTTTCTTATCATCACTTGAAGAGGACATTTTGGAATGAGTATTCATCCTAGTTTGCTGCACTTTTAGGTTAAGCCTACAAAACTTTGCTATGTGCCCAAAGTTATTGCAATTGAAACATTTCAATCCTCTTAAGAACACAAAAGGATTTCTTGTCAAAACTTTGCTCTTCTTCTAAAACCAAATCTGCACTCATTTGCTTTGCGTCCATACCTGTTACAACAAAAGCAATGACTAAGATAATGCATATTATACCTGAAAGACTCACTCCTTTTGAAGTTTGCTGCTTTCATGATTCTTTTGTTATTGATATCAACCTGTTGAAGACTTTTGGTATGTGAGCTTTGTCCTATTTCAAATCCTAGACCAGACTTGTCTTTGAAACCTTTTTTGTATATCCAAGAGATTTTCAAGTTTGTCATTGCTCCTGCACATATCAAGTTTTCTTCTTAAGGCTACAATTTCAGCTTCTAGAGTATGACACTCTTTGACTTTGACATCTAACTCGTTGCTTGTAACATCAACAATTCTTTTACTCTCCTCAAGAGACAATTTTAGGTCTGCAATTTGTTTCTCATAATCAGTGACTTTGCTGATCATAATTTCATTGTCTTTTTGACATTGATTTCTTTGAGCAATTGTCTCCTTTTTGAGCTTTTTGACCTCACTTAGAGCACACTTCAACTCATCTTCAAGATCAACTGCTGCCTCATCATTTTCTGGTTGATTTTCACATTTATTATTCTGTTTTTCATTTATGACAGCCATTTATAAGGTCTCTGCATCTTCCTCAAGTGATTCCTCTGAACCATTATCAGTTATATCAGCATCTTTTATGAACAAACTCTTCTTCTTTTTGAAATTGCTTTTCTTCTTGGGGATTGAATTGTTTCTTATTTTCTTCTTCATCACTATCCAGATTCTTATAAGGACATTTAGCAGCAAAGTGTCCTATCCTACCACACTCAAAACACTTGAAGGGTAATTTACCTGTATACTTTCCTGCTGACCCCTTTTTCAATCTGCCGACGAAGGAAGATTCCTGATTATCATCTACCTCTTCTGAATCAGACTTTATCTCTGTCTCCTTTTTGACTGATTTGAATGCAGCTTCTTTACTTGATGGAATTTCATTACAAACCCTCATCTCAAAGGTAGTAAAGGTACCATGAAGTTCATCAAAGGTTACTTTGCTCAAGTCTCTCTCTTCTACTGCAGAAACCTTGGACTCATATTTAGGAGTTAGAGTCCTTAAAACCTTGGTTACAACTACCTTTTCTTGTAATGTATCACCCACCCCTCTAATAGCATTAACAACCTCTTGAACTCTGAGAAAATAATTAGCCACCTTTTTATCATCATTCATTTTGAGACGTTCAAATTTGGCTCTGTAAGATTGTAATTTTGCTTCTTTGATTTTTTCATCTCCTTGATAGATATTGGATAGCTTATCCCAAATGGCCTTAGCTGATTTACAATCCATGATTTTGACAAGTATCTCATTGGACAAACCACAGCATATTGCATTTTTGGCCTTAGCATTGTTTTCATATGCCTTCTTCTCATCAGGAGTAGAGGGAGGATTTGTTGCTTTATACTCATTTTCTATGGCAGCATACACATCATACCCCAAAGAAGACAAATATGACTCCATTCTATACTTCTAGAAAGCATAATTAGACCCATCAAATAAAGGTGCTTTGTATGTTGAAAATCCTTCTTGACTTGCCATGAATAGTACTCCACTTATAGGACCTACCCAAGCTGATTAAGCCTCTATAGGGAACCTATGCTCTGATACCACTTTTTGGCTCACGATTGCCGTTATCAATTTCCGATACAAGCGCCAGAGTTAATGAATCCATGGGAGGCGGTTAGTCCATGTCACGAATCCCATGGGGAGCGCTGACCATTTGCCAACAACATGATCGTTCCTACCCACTTTAACCTTGAATCTTCATGAAAATTTTGCAATAGTTTTTAGCATATGAGTTGCCATAGTTAGAGCTCCGAGTCAAACTGAGAGGTTGTTACTTTTCCTTGCCTGTTAATGGCTTCATCTAGTCAAAATGTTTCCTTCTCTTCATCAACAGGTACGTAGATCCCTTTATTTGTTATGTTGTAATGTTTTTTGCCTTTTTGTGTAATGTGGTTTCTTATTGTTCTAAGGTGTAATAAACAACCCCAAAATTTTTTCCAAAATTTAGCACAATGATAAACAGTGTTAGCACAACTAGACTCTTCCGCACTTCTGATCACCAAGATCCCAATTCGGGCAAGGTGAGAGCATAATGTGCTTTAGATTACAAATTAAAATATTGTGCAACAAGTAAACATTCATCTGCATATGCAGGCATCCACAAGTTTTGGGAATTCACCACTTTAAGTGGGTATGAGAACAAAAAAGGAAAATTACAATGCCATCCACTTATTCAGTGGGAATACTCCACTTATGCAGTGGGTAGAAACAATAAAAAAAGGTTCATTTATCCACACTGGCGGTAAAACCATCCAGGGGTTACAATATGTTTAATTGATCTTTCCTCCACACTGGCGGTAAACCATCCAGGGGTTATTATATGAATTGCATTAAGAGAAATGACAATGAAACTCAATACAATAATATGCAATTAACATAGGATTAGAATTTGCTGAAGAGACCCCTGTAGATTATTGAAGAAAGGATCATACCCTACACTTTTCACTTGACAAATGAGTCTTCAATTGACTGGTCAAGACTGATAATCTGATACTTATTGGCTGTTCACTGTCTTACAATTCTGCTGACTGTCTTTACTGAATGGCTGCCATGAATGAAGCTGAAATACTATAAACTCATACACACATAAATCAACAATCAACTGCCCTCAAAACTGATCTAAACACCATACATATTTTTTCTGAGCACTTTACAAACACAGAATGGAAAATACAGTCCACTACCCTTTTTGCATTCATGTCCAGGGCCGTACGGCCTAGGAAGGTACGGCTGCATACAAGAATCAGACAACCGCTAGAAAGTGACTGCAATAACACTTAAAATGGTCGCCCAACCCATACAACTTCATTCCAAATGCATTTACTATCATAAACTTCTCAAACAATTTTCTGAGAGGAATCAACCACCAACAGCATTGTACGGCAGTCTAGTACGGACATGCACATAACTCTCTCAAAACACCTTCAAAAAATCCCATATTATTCTCAAAGGAGACGCCTAGGATAGGCAAAGACATCAGTAACAGTTTAAGATCAAATAGCATCAACAATAATTACTAGTGTGAATCGACCTCCATTTGCATAGTACGGCCTCAGGAAGTACGGCCAAACAGAAAGACACCCAAACATCACAAATATCACTCAAAACCAACACCAAAATTCATCTAAAACACACTACATTACTTTTAAACTGATTTCACAACAAAACTTCACAAGATCTCTCAAATCCATTAAGCTCCATGTGATTTCCTGAGTGAAAATCACCAATACCAGCTAGGGTGGATATCACACCACCGAAACTGATCATCCTCAAGTGGGTTTTCGTCCACAAGAAGGAACAATTGATCTCTGGTTCAATCCCAGCAACATAACATTACAAAAAATCTAAGCATAGCTCCAAATGAGCTCACATCTTCTTTTTATAAGCACCTGGGAGTTACAAAACCAATCTTTCTTGAAATTAGAGCTTTTTTTGCACTTCCCTTAGAAATAATTTCTAATATCAAGTTATGTGCACACTTAAGTGACTAGGGAATTAAAAATTATAACATTTCCCTTTTTCCCTTCAAGTCATAACATTAAGTCACTTTTTTTAAAAAATAACCCACCCGACTTTAGTGCACCAATAAAACTTAGTTTAATTATCAAATTAATCAACCTTATAACTCCAATTTGATAATTAAACCAAAAATGATCCCAAACCATTCCCTAGCCCATCGGGATCATGAGATAGGCTAATGGTCCCAGTCTGACTAGGCTTGGAAAGGGGACATTACATAAGGTTTTTTAGGGTTGCCTCTATTGCATGCATATAAGAGGCTGGTCAAATTTTCCTAGAGATTCTGAAGTTCTCCCATTGTCTAAGTTTTTCCTATGGTCCCTAGAAAGAGCCACTATTGGTACCCCTACAAAACTTTGCCTATAATCAGATTGGTTGTCTTAGATTAGGTCATTCTTGTCATGTTATTAATGTCAACTAAGTTCTCTATCCAAGTTGCAAAGATGCCTAGTCATGGTTTAGTGTTTCAACTAACAACTATTGCAGATTGTTTGAGGTTGCACTATGCCAAGTGAAAGATGAAGTTCCTAACTAATAGAGGCTTAGACAGTGAGAAGAAAGAAAAGGAAATGGCAAAGGCTTGGGCCTAAAATTATCAAAGATCGACAGATGGCTAAGCAAATTCCTCCAATACTCCAAGTGACACATTGGCATAAGGTGAAGTAGGGACAAGTCTTAGTATTGGTGCACAATTTGAGTAGCAATGCAATAGGGAAAGGATGCCGAATGGGGCAAACCTAATCCAAAATTGCACCAAGGGTCAAAAGGTGGCTAAGACAAGTGAAAGTTTCTCTCATATGAAGGAGTTGAGTGAAGATTATAAGTCAGCGCAAAAAGAAGTGGTAGAGAGGTGAGAAAATTGTGACAAGGAGAAATTGTTTTCAATAACGTTAAGTGAATGTCGCAACTTTCAGCTGGCAATGGCAATAGAAAATGACGATGAAGTTGGTTGAGCCAATTAAAATTGATGAAATCACAACTAGCATATAAAGTCATATTCGTATAAGTGAATCACACCTTTTCAATGGTAATACCAGTTCAAAATGGCGATTAAGGTGGCAAGTCAATGAGGAAAACATGACCAACAAGTCAATGAAAGCAAGTATAAGTGAAAGTTGCACTTTTTGCCTGATAATGCTGGCACAAAATTGATATTCATGCGACGAACATGTTAGTGATCTACGATAGCCTAAAGAAAGATGAAACTTGGTAAAATTTGCACTTTTTAGGTGGTAGAGCCACAAAGAAAACATGATTTTGTTATGTAGAAAAGAGAGACCAGCTCAATAGATGAAACTAGATCAAACCCTCTTATACAAAACATTAGGACACAAACTGAGCTTGGTTTCTACCCAAGAAGAAGAGCCAAACTACAGGGGTTTTGCCCTTTTGTTGTATAGAGAAGAAATTAACCAAATCCAATCAATCAAGCTAGGGCAAAGACACGAAACCCTAGTTAGCAAAGATCGGAGCATAACAGACAACAAAAACAGATACGGGCAATCCGAAAGCACCACAGAGACCAGTGAACAGAGAACCTGGATCCAGAGTCGGGAGGTCAAAGGACCAGGGCGCTTGGGCGCCCTAGACCCTAATTAGTGTTAGCAGAAACTGATGTCCTCGCCGGGTTTGTACTTGCAGGCTTTGTCTTCTTCCTGGAAGCCACCTTCAGAAACCTGTTCTTCTGACCTGCACACACACAACAAGGAAGATGGTTGGGTGCTATTTAGGAGCTTGCCTTGGTCAAGCTTTGTAATGTCCCCTTCTAGTAAGTCAAAATTTCTTATCCTTGCACACAATTTTAACTTGTTGATTGATTCTTTGATCTGTTGTCCCTTTGGATACTGCTGATATTCACAGTCTTACTGCTCTTATATTTGTATATTCGCTGATCTTGTAGAATACTGATAATGTGTATGTGTTGATGTAATAGACAATGGTCGCTATTTATTGCTGTCCAGATTGTCGAAGTATTATATATATATTCCTGATTGCTTGAGTAGCAATCGTTACATGTGAATGAGAATATATGGTGCGACTGTAGGTGGTGAGTGATGATAGCTTTGACCGATTGATAGGAGATGGGAAATATATCGTCTGAGTTGCTGAATGTAAGATTCCCTTAGAATATATATATACAGCAAACTCAGAATTATATATTATTGCTTTGATTGCTTTAGCTCTACTCCTAGAATCTAAATCGTATTCCTTGTCTTGTTTAGAAAGTGATTGCTGACTTATGAAAGGATAAAGCTATGTTCTATTATGTTATTCCGATGAGATGAGATGCCCGCCAAAGTCTGCTGTCCCTCGATTCCTTTATACTTTCCAACCTGCACGACCATTGGACAATGGTCACGTCTTTCCCCAAAGAATTCATTGTTACTTCATGTCTTAAATTATCGCTGCATCTTGTCTTAAGGCAGCGCTTCAAGTTATGATAGTCGTTGCTCCTTGTATTACATTATTCACTGCCCAAGACATATTGACCTGCCTTAATATTGATCGCTGCCTTTATCAACACTAACATTGCCTTTAGTTACGTATCATGTATATGAAATGATTTATCTTTATTAGGGACTGCTTTGAGACTTAATAATTAATATATACTCTGCCTTATATGATTAGTATGAATGCCTGCCCATCGTGAGGTATACCAACATATGGTATACTATTTAATATTTGTAATAACTTTTATATTAAGTATTCAGTTTATTAATATTTATTTATATATAATTTAATAACATATAATATATAAATTATATTTATTATCATATAATATAATATATATAATAATAATTATATTTATATTTATAATCCTATATATAATAATATCTATTTTAGTATTTGTATATTATAATAATATTTAATTACTTGAATCGATTACAATATTCATATCTTCAATTTGAATATGTAATCGTTTCATGGGGAAACACGGGGACATGACAAGCTTCATGAATGGTGTTTCCACCTCCACAATAGCAAAGATGATAGATAAAGAGCGCGTATCCTAGGAGGGTAGAGGCAAATCTGAAGTAGAATGGAATGCTAGAACAAAGCATGAAGGAAAGAAGTCACCATGAGCATGGAAACCCTAGCATGCTTGATGCGGCATCACAACTTGACTCAAGAAGTTGGTGTAGCCCAAAGAAGTAGAAAGATCTTCACAAGACCTGTAATAAGTTAGTGCGACAACAATAATCCACAATAGAGAGCTTTAGAGAAGAGTAGAGAGCCTGAGAGAGAAGAAAAGAGAACGCAAGAGTGCCTAGATTGCTTAGATATTCAAATGAATGACTTAACTTGATTTTATATGCAATCCCATTGATTTCCGGAGAATTAAACCACATGAGGCTGACATTGGGAATCATTTAAGAGGTCCCAAGTCGACAAGCCATTAATTAGGCCAGGGCTAGAAAGGGGACAAGGGCGCCTGGGCGCCCTGGTCCCTTATCCCCAAACTCCCGGGATAAGACACTTAAAGTGTTATTAGTCCCACCTTATAATTACTTTTCCGGGTTTTGTGCATCAGGATCAAGAATTACATGTTTAATGCTCAAAAAGGTGTTGTAATAGGTCCTAATTAACAAGTGCAAATATTTTAGGTCCACCCTGGTGCTAAACTAGGTGTAAAATGGTAGTGTACACATTTTATTGTATAACATTTAGCCTCCACTTTAGTGTGGGTATGAACTCATGCTAAAGGATGGAGAAGACAAATTTCAAACTCAACAAACATAGAAGCCAAAGAATTCTGCCAAGATTGAGGGGTGATTAAGCCCTCAAGCTTAGGATTCTAAGGTTGCAAACACATAGGATAATAGAAGCCGTAGAATGTCACCAAAATTGACGGGTAATCAAGCCCCCAAGTTTAGATCCTAGGAGTCTATGATGAATTTCATACACACAAGATACATGACATAATTCACACATACATGAAGCACTTAGAAAACATGAGATAAGACAAGATATACATGAGGCATACACTTGAGCAATCACAATGCATACACAATACATAAAGCATAGATATCATACACAAAGTATACACGTAATACACAAAGTATACACGCAAGGCAAAGAGTATACATAGAGTACACATGAACACATGGAATACACGCAAAAACACTCAAGGAGAATACATAAGGAACATATAGAGAGAACATATGCGAGGCACGAGCGAGGCATGAAGAACATATAGAGAATAAGAATATATGAGGAGAATACATGCATCATACATCAATCACAAGAAACATAATTCGGAAGACCTTGAGTCAACATGACAAAGGAGACCTCGATCTAAATGATGTCTCAATCACCATGCATCATTCCCCAAGATGCAATAAAGAAGAATGCTAAGGGGTTAGTTAGAAATAAGAAGAATGAGAGGGGTACAAACACATCATACACATAATCCACATTGAGAAAAGTGATTCCACTCAAGGGAATACACAAACTAGCTCCCTCAAGAGGAATTACACGAAGCCTTGCAGAATAAGAAGGCAAAGCGACCTTACTACCAAACTCTGGTTGGTGGCGCAACCCTTCTCCCAAACATGCAAGTAGCTTCAACTTAGGAGAACAAGATAGACTCAAGATTTTGCTTCCAAGCTTTCCATAATCCTTTCCAAGGGAGAGTAGTAACAAAGATAATCAACAAGTACTTAGATAGAAAGATGAGAGTAAGGCTCATAACACGATATATGCCCCCACCTTAAAGTGATTGCTAACTCCATCAAGGAGCAATTGCCTTTAAGGTAGAGTGATGAAGAAATATAAAACAGGCATGAGAGCTTTCTGTTGGTGTGAACAGGGTTATCACCTAACCGGTTTACCCTTGTGTGGATAATTCATATTATTTAACTATTTATTAGTTAAATAATATTCAGACATCACACATAATTCACACATGTTAAGTTGACTTAATGAGTCTTCTAGGTGTTTCTAGTTGAGTCTAGTTGTGTTTTGAGTTGTTGATAATTGGAGCGAGTTGTCTTATCCTCCACATGTGCAATTAGTTATCATCCTCTAATTGTCACATGTTGTAGGAATATCTCCACTTTCCACTCCACCTTTCACTCCACCTTTCTAGCTCTCACCTTGCCTTCATATGCAAGGCTTTCTTCATGTATTGTAATCTCTTGTAATCTAACAATCTTTTGCATTCATTGATAGAATAGCATTATTCTATCATTTGATCTCTCTTGTGCTTTCATGAAGTCCTAAATCTTGGGTGGCTTCAATCATAGCCAACTCTAATAGTTTCTAAAAGCACATACCCAAATGATATGTGTTTTCAAAAGCTACATCGTGACAAGGGGCTGCCCCCAAGACGAGTAAATCAAGGCGATGCTTACAAGCATGATACACAATGGCTTGTGTAGTCATGGTATGACGCTGAGCATTGCAATAAGGTGTCACATAGACAGAAGAAAGATCACATGAGAGTACACATAAATTGAATAAACATGAAAGGATGCTAAATCATACAAGAAAAATAACACAGAATTACACATCTGTCATGTTCCCATTTCCGGAGTGATCACCTATGGATATGTTGATTAGCCTATGCACCATTCCCGTAGGCTAATGCTAGTGGGAAGGGAATGATTTTGGTTTGAACTTGGTATAGAAGGATGGAAAACTGTAATGTTGGCTCAACATGTGATTTTAGTGGGATTTTGACTAGTGTTGTTTTATCACATTTTTCATATAGCCAAAATATTGACATTTTACAAGCCAAGGATTGGAAAAATAAATGTTGGTCAAATTGAAGATAGAAAAGGTGAAAGGATGGAAAATGCTATCTTCAATTGCATTTTTATTTATATATTATTTTATATTTTTCCCAACACCAAAATAGAGAAGGAAAAAATAAAAATAATAAAATATTATTTTTTTATTGGATGAGCCCAAGATCGACGCTCAAGGAGGAATTATTGAAAAATAATAAAATATTATTTTTTTATTTGTAGGATCGCCGCCCAAGGGAAGAGGAAAAAATAATTAAAAAATGTTTTTTTATTTGCTCAAGGAAAATCGGTATCTCAATTTAGCATTCAGATGGGTGACTATACATTGACTGATGATTTCTACATGGTTGGACTTGGTGAGATAGACATCGTTTTGGGAGTTCAGTGGCTTCAGTCTCTTGGCTGCTACATTCAAGACTTTCAAAAGATGGAGTTGGAGTTCATACATGATGGGAAAAAGATTGTGTTGCGAGCACTTTCAGATGGAGGACCTAAGGTTGTTTCAGCTAGACGTATGGAGACATTGTTTTGTCATGATGATGTTGCATGGGTAACCAAGGTTTTTGTATCTTCCAAATCTTCTTCCGATGGTCTACAGTATCATGTAGATATCCAATCAGTATTGGATAAGCATAGTATGGTGTTTGGTAACATTCCTGCAGGTAGACCACCAGATCGTGGTTTTGAGCATGTGATTGAGTTAGAGGATGGGACCAAGCCCATCATCATTCCACCATATCGTCATTCTCGACACTTCAAGGAGGAGATAGAGAGGACCATTAGAGTGTTGATTGATATGGGACACATTCGGCTTTCATCTAATCCATTTGCTTCTTCAGTTGTTTTGGTGAAGAAGGATGGAACTATGCGGATGTGTATTGATTATAGAGCACTGAACAAGAAGACAATAAAAAATAGGTACCCTATACCCAGGGTTGATGAGCTACTTGATGAGCTACACGGGGCTGTGTATTTTTCTAAGATTGATCTTCGTTTAGGCTATCATCAGATTCGTGTCCGTGAGGAGGATATACATAAGACAACATTCAAATGCCATTATGGACACTATGAGTTTCTTGTTATGCCCTTTGGTCTTACTAATGCACTTGCTACATTTCAGTCTTGCATGAACCATGTGTTCAATAAGCAGTTGCGTAAGTTCTTGTTGGTTTTTTTTGATGACATCTTGATATATAGTAAGACAAGGGAGGAGCATCTTCGACATCTTGATGAGGTACTTGGTGTGATGGAAGCCCAATCATTGTATGCTAAGGCTTCCAAATGTGAGTTTGGGATGGAGGAGATTCTTTATTTGGGGCATGTAATTAGTGCCAATGGAGTTAGAGTCCAAGAAGAGAAGATCAAAGCTATATAGGATTGGCCTACTCCAAGCAACATTTCAGAGTTTGAGAGGTTTCTTGGGTCTATGCAGTTATTACAGGTGGTTTGTACGAAGCTTTTCATAGTTGGCAGCACCACTTACAAATCTCACTAAGAAGGGGGCATTCCTTTGGCCTATTGAGGCATAGGTAGCTTTTGATCGGCTCAAGGAGGTGATGAGTACCACTCTAGTTTTGGCACTACCAGATTTTACATAGTCCTTTGTACTTGAGTGTGATGTATCAGGTGATGGTATTGGGGCTGTTTTGATGCAGAATAGGCATCCCATTGCATTTGAGAGCAGGAAATTGAGGGATGTGGAAGGAAGTTGAGGGATGTGGAGCGCTTATATTCCACCTATGACAAGGAGATGCTTTCCATTATGCATGCTTTGGCAAAGTTTCGTCAGTACTTGGTAGGTGCGAAGTTTGTGGTTAGGACAGACCATACTAGCTTGAAATACTTCTTAGAGCAAAAGGATTTGAATGAGAGACAACAAAAATGGGTCTCTAAGATACAGGCATATGATTCTGACATCCAATTTGTGAAGGGAAAGAAGAATGTTGTAGCGGATGCACTTTCCTGGAGGCCTACTATTTGTAGTTTGAGTGAGATTTCAACTGATTGGAAATCTCAACTTTTAGTTGAGTATTCTAAGTGTACTTTTGCATGCGAGATTATGGATGGATTGATTCAGGATGATAGGTATAAGGTTGTTGATGATGTGATATATTATAAGGACAGGATATTCTTGGTACCTGAATCAAAACTTAAGCAACAGATATTGAGAGCCATTCATGACACACCTCTAGCAGGGCATCTGGGGTTTTTCAAAACCTATAGATAGATTAGAGAGAGATTCTCATGGAAGGGTCTCAAGGATGATGTGTTGCAACATGTTAAGAGAGTGTTTGACTTGTTAGCAGAACAAGTCTGAGCATACTTTTCCGGCAAGTCTACTTCAGCCATTGCCTATTCTTGAGCAGAAGTGGGAAAGTATCTCTATGGATTTCATTACATGTCTTCCGAAGGTACATGGTAGAGATTGCATATATGTGGTTGTTGATAGGTTGACAAAATATGCACACTTCTATGCTTTTTCAGCGGACTATTAAGCACTGCAGGTGGCAGAGTTGTTCTTTAGAGAGGTGTTTTGCTTGCATGGCCTTCCAAAGACCATTGTCAGTGATCGGGCAGCAGTTTCATCGGTGTGTTTTGGCAGGAGCTATTCTGATTAGCTGGTATTGAGTTGACACTGAGCACTAGTTATCACCTTCAGACGGATGGACAGACAGAGATAGTGAATAAGTGGGTTGAGGGTTATCTCTGCAATTATGTTGCGGGACAGCACCGTGCTTGGATCAGGTGGTTACACTTAGGTGAGTATTGTTACAATACTACCTATCACATGTTAATTGGCATGTCTCCATTTAGGGCATTTTATGGATTTGATGTAGTATCTTTCATGGATTTGGCCTTTGATGATAGTAGAGCTCCTCGAGCCAAGGAGTTGATGTAGGATACACAGGACATCCTTAAGACACTTAAGGATAATCTTCGACAGACACAGAATCAACATAAGATGTATGCTGATAGACACTGTAGAGGACATTTGATGTTGGTGACTTGGTATTTTTGCGCCTTCAGCCATATAGACAGAGTACTTTGAAGAAGAGTGGTGTAGAAAAACTCAAGCCACGATTTTATGGTCCCTATAGGATAGTGAGGAGAGTTGGAGAGGTAGCATATGAGCTTGATTTGCCAGCAGGGAGCTGGATTCACAATGCATTTCATGTGTCATGCCTCAAAAGGGCATTGGGACAAGATGTTTCTTCTCCAAATCTTCCACCTCTTGATGAAGAGGGTATGTTGGTATTGGTGCCTGACAGTATTGTGGATATGAGGGAACGCAAGTTACGTAACAGGGTCATCCGTGCGTATTTGGTGAGATGGAGAGACTTGCCATTGGAGGATGCTACGCGGGAAGGAGAGCAAATTTTAGAGCATCCTAATCTTTGATTGTTTGAGGACAAGTAATCCTGGGAAGGGAGGACTGTCATGTCCCCATTTCCGGAGTGATCACCTATGGATATGTTGATTAGCCTATTCACCATTTCTGTAGGCTAATGCTGGTGGTAAGGGAATGATTTTGGTTTGAGCTTGGTATAGAAGGATGGAAAACTATAATGTTGGCTCAAAATGTGATTTTAGTGGGATTTTGGCCAGTGTTGTTTTATCACATTTTTCATATAGCCAAAACATTGACATTTTACAAGCCAAGG
Organism: Cunninghamia lanceolata; assembly: GCA_027924645.1. NCBI lineage: Eukaryota > Viridiplantae > Streptophyta > Pinopsida > Cupressales > Cupressaceae > Cunninghamia > Cunninghamia lanceolata. The sequence continues at coordinate 692,728 of BSBN01001642.1, forward strand.
ATGGGAAAAATAAATGTTGGTCAAATTGAAGATAGAAAAGGTGAAAGGATGGAAAATGCTATCTTTAATTGCATTTTTATTTATATATTATTTTATATTTTTCCCAACACCAAAATAGAGAAGGAAAAAATAAAAATAATAAACTATTATTATTTTTATTGGATGAGCCCAAGATCAACGCCCAAGGAGGAATTATTGAAAAATAATAATTTTTTTTTTTTTAATTTGTGGGATCGCCGCCCAAGGGAAGAGGAAAAAAATAAAAAAATATGATTTTTTATTTGCTCAAGGAAAATTGGTGCTTGAGGAGAAGGAGCAAATATTAATAAAATAATATTTTTTTCAATTTTGGCGTCTAGAGGAGGTATAAGAAAAAATAATAAAATATTATTATTTTATTATTTTTAAATGATGGTGGTTGTTGAATGCAATTCATTTAAAACTGTCAAGATGAAAGTTGCATTTGATTGGTGGAATTGATATTTTACATTATTTGGCTAAATTGGATGCCTAGGAGGAGAATAGCATAAATAGAGGCATTTGGCTTCATTTTGCAACTATTGGTCATTTGATAAACTTTGCATTTGAGAGTTTCTCTTGACTGTAATTGCATTTTCAGTTTGCTCAAGGTGGTGTTCCCTTGGCATTTTGTGGATTGGTGATGCTCCCTTTCCACCATGATGGGATGATATCATATAGATTTCATCATAGAGCTTGAATATGACATTTTCATGGAGTTATTATGCAGATTTGGCTTGTATAAGAAGCTAGTTTCATCATTTGTTGACATTGGAGGGTTTTTGGTTAAATCGCTTGACATATTGAAGGAATTTTGATCATTTCCAACCATCTTCATCGTTCTGATTTTCTGATACAGCAGGTACAGCAGGGTGTTATCTTCAGATCTGAGCATTATTGATCATCATTTGGAGGGTTTGAAAACATTGGAGGTTTCTAAACCCTAGTCGTTCTCATCCTAGGGCCTAGCGCTTGCATTTGAAGTGGTATTTTGGCACATTTTTGATGTTATCAGCAATCAGGGTTTCATATCAGCAGGGTACAGTTTTGCATCAGTCATACATTCAATGCATTGATCATCTTTTGTCATTCCAAGGTTCAGTCAGCTCAATTTCCAGCCCTATCGCTTCATATTTGAGAGGGTTTTGCATGGTTTTTGATTAGGGTTTGAAGGCAGATTGCATTTCAGTCATATCAGGTTTTCTTATTAGTCATATCAGACCTAATACCATGCTGTTACAGTCATAAATCAGTCAAGGATTAATGTGCTTTTCATCATGGCTAACCTAGGGTTTCAATCTACTATCATTTGGTAAGGGTTTGCTATGTAATTTGAGCAATTTTCATAATGTATGTGATCTGATTTTCAAATCAGACTTGCTGATTGTAAGCTACAACGAATTACTTCATTGTAATCATCATTGTTCAATCAATAAAAGCCATCGACACTTTCCGGGTATGTTATTTACATGTTTTGATTGATATGGTTTGAGTATAACTTCATCATTTGGTGTTTGTTTCATCTATAATTCAGTTAAGCTAAGGAAAAAATTCAATTAGAACTAGTAGGGTTTTTTATAGTGGTATCAGAGCTTATTTCTTTAGTAAATATCCTATTCGGGATATTACAACATCACGACATATAGAAGAATGAAGATACATATAGAGAAATGACACAACACGTTCTACTCTTTGTACCTTTGTGCTAACAAGGGTGCCAAAGGAGAACAAATCATCACAATACGGGGATAACAATACATACAAATATAACACAAATGAGTGGGAGGGACCACACTTGCAAGTCAGCCTATAACAAATTATCCTCCACTAACTTGATTATAAAATGGATGGAGGACAAGGTGCTCTAGGGACTACATCAAGCATGGTGAGAAGTGCTAGAGCCAAACCTTGTTCGAAGTTGTTGAATTTTGTCACCCAAGACTTGGCATTCCTTAGTACGACGTCACAACTTGACTCAAGAAGTTGGTGTAGCCCAAAGAAGTATAAGATCTTCACAAGACCTGCAATAAGTTAGTGCTGCAACAATAATCCACAATAAAGAGCTTTAGAGAAGAGTAGAGAGCATGAGAGAGAAGAAGAGAGAACGCAAGAGTGCCTTGATTGCTTAGATATTCAAATGAATGACTTAACTTGCTTTTATATGTAATCCCATTGATTTTCGGAGAATTAAACCACATGAGACTGACATTGGGAATCATTTAAGAGGTCCCAAGCTGACAAGCCATTAATTAGGCCAAGGCTAAAAAAGGGACGAGGGCACTTGGGCGCCCTGGTCCCTTAGCCCCAAACTCTTGGGATAAGGCACTTAAAGTGTTATTAGCTTCGCCTTATAATTACTTTTCTAGGTTTTGTGTATCGGGATCAAGAATTACATGTTTAATACTCAAAAAGGTGTTGTAATAGGTCCTAATTAACAAGTGCAAATATTTTAGGTCCACTCGGGTGCTAAACTAGGTGTAAAATGGTAGTGTACACATGTTACTTTATAACAGATTTAAAGGTAGCTAAGACAATCTAAAAATGCGTTTCAAGTAAAATTGAGTTAAAACATCAAAATTTTGAACTTTTTGAGTGGCATTGCCATAGGAAAGTTCTAGCTATTGAGAAAAGGACAACTTGAGTAAGGTAGGTGCCGTTTTGAGGTTGCAATGCCACACAAAAACTCTACGGCGCTTTTTAAATCAGCAACTTCAGATTTTCAATGCCAAGTCAAATGTTTTAAATCAAAAATCAGCTAATCATAGCAATACTTTATCACCAAGCGACCTATGTTTAGAACAAAGCAAAGATATTCTATGTAAATACACAAACAAGCACTGCAAAGCTTGACCCAAGAACATTGTTGTGAAGCCACAAGGATGATAGCAAAGATCTCAAGGTTGTTACAGTGAGAAAGACTATCTTTAAATGCCTAAATTTGAATTGTCATGTCCCCTTTTTCGAAATAGAGCCATAGAGACTACCTCTAGTCTATTTTCATTTCCCATAAGCTAAAAGGAAAAATAAGGGAAATAAATTATAATATTATTTTAAGTTGGGCCTGACAATTTTTTTATTTAAGGGGCAACTTAAATAATATTATTAAAGTAAAATAAAAAGTGTTTTTAAGGTCAGGGTCATGGCGAGCAAACAACAACAAGGGAGCGAACAACAACAGCTAGTGAGTAGCGTTTTGCAGATAGTGACGAAAAGCAAACGGAGTTTGGTAGCGTCTGGCCAAGTCCTTTCCTTAGCGATGCTTGATAAACTGGCCAAGTCCTTTCCTTAGCGATGCTTGATAAACTATCTTTTGATCCGCTTAAAGCTGGATCTCCATGTTTCGATGGGATGCATGAGGGTTTGGAGTTTAGGGCGTTGCCTCCTGATCCGGCTTATGCGACCCCTATACCTAAGGTCCTCAAAGCCTGCAGAAACTCCTCTAACCCTTTCCATAGTTGCAATGATTTTTGCAAGAAGCAAATTTTAATGGATTGCCCCAACTCGGATTTAGGGCTTAAAGATAATTTTGAAGCGGCTCATGCTTCTTCTGGAGCGCGAGAACATCTCACTCACTCCCAAGCCTTTACCCAATTCCTCTTCTTCGGTTTCCCCTGTTGCACTATTTTTGGGGCATTTGGCGGTCACATTGGTGGCTGACCATGTTGACCGCTACTTAGCTGACGAGTGCATAAACGAAATCTCAGAGAAAGTGGGATTTGGGTCCATTGTTTTTAGGAACATGGGAAAGTGCCCTCATGTGGAAGATTTCCAGGCATGGTGCAAAGAGATATGGGACAATTTGGTGCCCCTGTCGGTGGATCTCTTAGACTTTGGTTTCTTTTTGGTCACCTTTCATTCTAAAGAGGAATGTAAGTTTGATTTGGATCATAGTCCTTGATTGTTTGGTAAAGCAGGTTTTTTCATGACACCATGGACTCCTTTTTTTGATCCTGCCAATGCTAGCATTTCTAACATTCCGATCTGGTTGTGCATGTACAACCTTCCTTTAATCATGAGAGGCTCGTCTCATTTAGATGTTGGTTAATCGGATTGGAAATTTTATTATGATGGATGAGGATCCCTCATATAAGACAAAAAGATTTATCAGGGTTTGTGCAATGATAGACATTTCCAAGCCTCTCACTCATAAGATAAGAATCAATTCATCCCACGACTCTTGGATGCAATTTGTAAATTTTGAGGGCCTTCCAGAGTGTTGTTTCAGATGCAACCAATTTGGTCACAAACTTGCTGGATGCTCGAACAAGTCTTCAACGTGCTCTTGAGCAATCAACCTAAAAAATGGGTTCCAAAGAATGGCAAACCTAATGCTGATTTTGTTTGGCGGAATCATGGGATTTTCTTGAATTGTGCCTCAGAAGTCTCCTTTTGAGATGTGGTTGCTGGACTTGGTTCAGCTGTGATGTCTCGATATTAAGGCATTGTTTAAATTAAAGATTTAAACATCATGATAAGACGAAGAAGCCACTTTGGATGGTAATCACGTATATAATAATATTATTTTATATAATTAAAATATAATATATTTATTGTATTTATGAATAATAAATATAAATACAAATATAGATATTGTCAATTTAAATATTATTATAATTATAATATAAGATATTATTAAATATAATATATATAATATATAAATATAATTATAAAATATAAATGATGATAATGTAAATATAACTGTTTAAATATAATAAATATACATATTTCCCTAAAGTTAGCAATCACTATAAAGTGAAAGCAAACTAATAAATAAAAGGCAATATTTATAAGAGAGACCACTTAAAGTGTTACATTAAGGAGGAACGAATAAATAAGATACTAATAAGCCAGTCATGCTAATTATAAAGTCAGCGGTCAGTTTTAGAAGGAACGATTTATGCAATGAAGGCAGCATCTAATAAAGGTGCGGTTCATACCTAAAATATGCACTCATTATATACTAAGGCAGCGCATAAGCAATGATTCGATGCATGTTTTAGATTAGTATTAATATAATAAAATGAAAGGGCAGCGATTATAATAAATTGCTTTATCAACAGCCAACCATCTAAAGTCATGACCGTTGGTAAGAATTCAAAGGGGTATATAAGTTCATAATGATCAATAGGGGAGAGAAGCAAGGAACATCCATTCAAGAATGGAATATATAATATATATAAACAATTACAGCAGCATAAGGAGCAGGTTTAGAGGAATAAAATAAGTAGATTCTTTGAGTATTGAAGCAGAAATAAGATACAGATCAGCAGATCTGCATAAAGTCATAGAAGGAATATATTTTCTAAATGAAGAAAATAACATCTGAAATGAATATATATATATATATATATATATATATGAATTAAATTCAGATCTGCATAAATATAATATACAAGGATATATAGAACAGCATACAGAAAGAATAGATATTTTTAAATAAAATATATCTAATATACCAATCAAGGAAAGATATAATCGAATAAGGAAAAAGGCAGCAAAGTAGATCAGAGGTAAGAAACAGTCAAGGTCTGCAGATCCGCCACTAATCAGGTATGTTTAATAAGAGTTAGATTACTATGCATCTAGACACATAAATCATGGTTAATATAGTATGTATGTTATTGTTATTAGCAATCATAAATTAGTAATATATGCATATCATATTGTTAGTTTTCATAGTTGATATGAATCAATCTCATATGAGTGTTATAGATTATAATGAGATATCTATTAATATTCATAAATGAACCATACATTTGAGTAATTGACATTAGTATGAATAGTTAATCATTCTTAAGTGCAGACCTAAGATCTGCCCATAACAATAATGATCAATTATATAAGAACAAGAATACCATATGACAACATTCCGATTTGAGACATGAATGACCCTATTCATACACTATGATGATAAATGGTATAATAGAATTCCATCTATAGTACAAAGGGATATTGAATAAAAGATCATATTTCCGATAGCCCTTATTACTTCATCCAATGAGGAATAGTGGGTATTGTAGGGAAAGGCGAAGTAATTCCATCCCGTGTATAGACCCCAAGGGCCGGGACATAGTTTCCCGAAGCCGGGTTGGAGATGGTTTCAGCGCGCCCTAATCATGTAAAGCCTAATTCCTTGATGAAGAATAAGAGGGGAAGATATGGATCTTGAAATATGTTTAATATCTACCCTAATGTACTTATGAAATATATTATAGAAGAATCATCCATAGTGAATGATAGGAAGGAAATGAATAATCCTTTGACAAGAATGAAATATTTATATTATCTTTGATCTTATTAGATATTATCACTGAAATTTATTGATCTCTAACGTTTCTAATGTCTCTTTGAGAAACACTTTGAATGCAGTTTCAGGATTAAGTGTTTCCACTAGAAAGGGGACATTACATCAGCTCAAGCGGGCTCTCCCAGCAAGGAGGCTCTTCTCTCCTTGGTGGTCTGTCAAGATATCGAACAACTCTTCAATGGTCTAGTGAATTCACAACACCACGATTTCCTTGAGGATGAGGATCACCTCCTTAATGTTTTTTTGGACAATCAGGAGTTTGGACGACAAGATCACGTGGACGAAGTTGACAAATTGGCATCTATTGTAGTTACCACCATCACTTAGATTGCAAGCAAGATTTCGAAACCAAATGTTGGATTGCCAGGTAAGTGGAGAGGAAGGAACACAGAGGCGGAAAGACTAAGAATGGAAGCTCAGGTTTCTATGGATGATGGCACACAGTGGACTATGGAAGCCCTTCTCACTAGAAGCAAAAGAAAGCCTAAAAAGTGACGTTGCGGTAGCTAACCTTAGCTCTGAAGTTTTGCTAGGATGTATGATTGGATAGGTGTTTTAGTTTGGGGTTACCCTTTCAGTTGCGGGTTGGTTCATGGTCTTTTTTGACTTTTTTTTTTCTCTTGGCTCCCTGATTCTCGGGTCTAAAGCTTCTTTCTGTGTTTATTATGTTTTTATTTATGGGAGTGGGCCCTCATCCCACCAATTGCCGATTAAAATAAAATAAAAATAAAGTGTTTTTCAACATTGGTATTAAATAAAAGTATTTTTAAATAAAAAAATAAAATAAAATAAAAATAAAAATAAAAGTATTTTTCCCCTCGTTCAAGGGGTGTCTCGGGATGATTCGGCGGTTATTAGAGCAAAGGCAAGATGGTTGGCTCCCGATGCGGGATGTGCCAAACTCAATTTTGACGGTGCCTCTAGGGGGAACCCGGGACCGACATCGATTGGCTGTGTTATAAGTGAGAGAGGAGGGCTTATTGGCGCGACTTCAAGGAGAATTGGAGAGGCTACTAACAACGAGGCAGAACTACAGGCGCTTATTTTGGGGCTACAACTAGGGCTTTCAATTGGGGTTAGGAATATCCATATTAAAGGGGATTCCCAAATTATTGTGAATGCCATTCAAAAGTCACACTCCAAATTGGAAATTAAGCATCAACTTGGCCAGAGGACTGGAGCTACTTAAAAAATTTAGGGATTTCAGAGTCAACCATACCTATAGGGAAGCGAACAAAGTGGCCGACTTGCTGGTTAATCTAGTCTTTGAGCTACCCATTGAATTTTAATTGATGTATTCTTTGGACGAGGTTAGCTCTTTGCCCCGAGGTTAGAAGAATTGATTAAGGATGTGGCCAAGCCATTTGCGGTGAGTGGAGATAGCTTGCAAATTGTGGTTGACTGAAGTGGAAATCTTGGCCAGCGTGGCGGTGGAGTTAGAAAGGATGACTGGACTGAGCCATGTGGTTGGAGTAATGAATGCCTCGAGCTTAGAAAGGATGGTGACGTCGTTTGCAGTAGAAAGGACGTTCTCGCATGCTTGGACTTTATTTGAAGCTATGGGAATTTAGTAATTTACACCATGAGCTACCCGAACTAGAAATCCTCTGCGAAAGGACAAGGCAGCGTGTGAATCTTGCTAGCGACAGCTCGAGATGGTTTATTTTAAGACTGGAGAGTTGGGAATTCATTCCCCTTTCGGTTTGATGGTGTTGGTTTCTTGCTTGGGTGGTGGCAATCATGGAGTCGAATGTTCCTCTGTTAGCCGGAAAGAGGCAAATGGCCTTTCTAGGACCAATCTCAGACCAAAGGCTCATGAAGGTGTTTAATACGAAATCTCTGGTGGGTTTGAATGCCATTAAGGCGGTCCTTGGGGATACTTACATGATTGTTAAGAACAAATACAGGGTCAAATCCGATATTGCGGCCATGTTGGTTGGCGTTCTACTAGATGTTGGTTTGGATAAGGCTTTGGTTAAGGTGCTGGCGATGGCAATGATCAAGGCGGAGTGGAGACGGGGCTAAACCAGGTGTTGGAGCTGGCTATCCTGGGCATAGGCTTGTGGAGAGATGGCAACTTTTGGCCGGTTCTCCTTCCTGTTTATAATGGACCGTGGACTCCATTTGTAACCGAGGCGGTGGGTGATGGTCCTGCGGCTCGCAGGAGCTTTGCGTTGGAGGGGATTGACTTTTTGAAGTAGCTTGTTGGAGGTCCGACTTCGGTAGGGGAGGTTGGTGCGGTGTTGGCTTACTTGCTTGGTTTGGGTGCTAAGGATTTCGAAGAAGCTGATGTGATGGAGGAAGGAATGTAGTGTAGGTGGTATTCCTTTTTGGTTTTCAATGTAATTACGATGGAAATGTAAACGATAATCTATACTATGTATTGAAGTTTAGTTAATAGAATGTACATTTTTGGCCCTTGTTTTGAGCAACTGATTTTGTTATGTTTCTATTTCTCTTTTAATGGGTTCGGGCGCTCTCTCGTTGTATTCAACTATTAAAAAAAAGTATTTTTAAATACTATTTTGGAGGGAATTTAATCATGGGCCCAAATTGGAAATGTTTAAAAGGGGGCGCTTGGCTTCCATTTGCATCATCCAGTTTCATTTGGCATTTGCATTGTGAGCTTTGGCATCCAAGGATGGAAACCCTTGGCTGTTTTCAACGATCCGGGAGGATGAAAACTCTCTTGGCTCTTGATTTCTGTTGGTGGGGACGAAAACTCTCATCTTTGGCATTGGCGAATTCCACCTAGTGTTTGCATGTTGAGCTAATTTGACGATTTGTGTGAAATTTTAGGGATTTATCAATTTGGATTTGCAAGCAAATATTGTTTGTGATTTTGGGAGACTTCATTGCTGATTTTTTGAGTTAGATTGTTGCTGATTTATTTGTATTGACAAATTTGGTGCGCTAGCCATCCAGGGAGGTCTGTACAACATTGGAGTTGGCTATTTATTATAAATTTGACAACTTTTTGGACTTTCTAGCCAGCGCCAACAATAAGGAGAATTTTTCACATATTTAATTTATCATTTCCAGCCGCCCTATACTTAGATCCAGTCTGTACAACACTGATTTTCTAGCGATGCTACTTGTATTTGCTACTCCTGAGCACCGTACAAGTCTGCAAGAGCATGCTAGGGAGCCGTATCAACATTTACACTAGCTGTACAAGTCTGCAAGTCAGCAATTTACACTAGCCATACCATCTTCTACAGGCTGTACAGTCCTAATTAGGGTCTGATTTGCAGTTTTAGGCGATTGGACTAGTTGCAGCAGTTTGGGAGTGAGAAAGCATCAAATCACAATCAACCATACCATCATTCAAAGGTTTTTGTGAGTGCATTTATGATCTGAAAATTATTGTAAGCTGTTTTTGTCCAATCAGCAATTGTAAATTTGCCATTCAGTAGAAATAAAATAAATTGTCAGTTGGTGTTCAATTTGTGGTGGTTGTTATATCCATTTGATTTTCAGATTTGAGTGATCTAGGGTTTGATCCATTAATGAATTTGTTATATCAGCATTTGAGAGTTTAATCACAGTGCTTCCAGCCATTTGTTTCCATATTTTATTCATTCTTACAGTTTATTTTGGTTTTCAAAATTTAGAAAAAAAAATCAGAGTATTGCAAAAATTAAATATTAGGGACATTAAATGAACTTGCACAGAGCCTGAACTTACAAGAATGGGGATATGAGCTTGATGAAAGCTGGGATGGTATGTGGAGGTAAGGAAGAACAGGGTCCTCAACCAATTAACTTGTAACAACAGGACCTAAAGCTGGGGACTAATAATATGTGCTGCCACAAAGATCTTAGACACACAAGATAATAGAACAATGACTAAAACATACAAAATACAAAGAAAACTAAAGAGTGAATTGATGCAAACTAACTAAAATTTACCAAACAAAACAATCTACTCAAAATTACTTTAAACAAACATTTAAAGTTCTAAACCAATCTAACATTAATTACCACTTACAAACACAAAGAAAACAATCCAAAATTATCAAAAATTACTAGCCACACTTGAAATAGGGTGTTACAAGCATGGATCAAAGTTGTAAGTGAAATTGTCCTCAAAAAATCACCATTTGATGCATCCTTTGTTACCAGTGAAGTCCATCATCACTCCTAGGACCAAGTAAGAGCTAGGATTAATTGAAACAAGGTTATTAATGAGAAATATGGCTGAATAGAGAATTACAAGGAAAAATTGTCGAGTGCTAACTGCTAAAGATTGTTAAAAACAATGTGTTAGGGATCCTTACAAATGAAATGAAAATTGGCTTAAGAGGATGGAGGGAAAGAAACAAACATTACTAGGGTTTTGGGCACACGAACAAGTGTTACAAGAAGAGAAACTAAAATGAGAGTGGATTTTTGGAGCATTACAATTAACACAAGGGAATTGTCATGTGGTTTTGAAACCAGTATTACAATTGTGAAATTGTTGCAGTGGTTTTGCCAATCTTGGCAAAACCAACAACTCAAAAACATTTGGAAAACAAGGGAAGAAAAAACACAAGGCAAAAGAGGATTTTGGGACACAAAAACAAGGTGTAAAAGGGGTCTAAAGGTAAAAATGACCGAAGGGAAAGGATTGGTTGCTTGAATACTTGTGTACTATGAAGGCGCTTTTTGGTGATCAGCCATCATTAGACTAAAATGTATGCTTCTGCAGATTGGGGTACTTACAAACTTTAGATACATTGGGGCAACTATTTTGCAATGCATCCAAGATTTTGAAGTGAAGGCCAAGCTCAAGTAGAAGCATTCCTTGTGCAAGAGCATGCTTGCGTAGGAATCCAAACCCTTTGTGTAGAAGCAAGATAGCCCTATGTAGAAGTCACCACAAAACTTCAAATCATTTATACTAAATGCTAAAGCATCCACATTGTTCATGCCATGCAAGGACAAGGGAAAGAAGAAGCATATAGGTGATAAATGGTGCCACCACTGTCACATCAGCTCACACAATGACTTTGAATGTTGCGTGCGACAATCTCTTGTGCAAGCCACATCAAATCCTACGCTAGCTAACATATGATCCAAAGACATATTGTCTTGAGTGCTAGCGTTGTGGCTATTGACACATTGGAGGGACACAAGCATCTCTTCTACACAAAGTGCCAGGTGACAATAACTTCAATTCATCATTGACAATAAGAACATCATATCGCAACACATAGTCAACCACCTGGGTCTTTCCACTAAAACGCATAGGAGACCATAGTCTCTTGAATTGTTGCAACAAGGTAAGGATATTTAGGGAAGGCAACAATGTACTTTCAAGTAGTTAAATCTTTGCAAGACATGATCACTTATGACATTGTGCCACTGGAAGTCTGAGTTGTACTACTTGGGAGGCCATATGTGTATGACAAAGATAGTGTTTATTAGGGAAATCAACAACAATGGACAATGCACGTCGGTAATCACTACTTCAGCCTTCATGAGTCTTTGCCAAAGACCAAGATAGCCTTGATCTCTTCTAAACAATGCTGCAAGATATTCCACACAATAGTTCGTTCTTCTTATGGTCTTCTTAGAGGCCCTTGCGTAGGAAAGCAAGCTTGCATTGGTAGTGTGCAAGGCTGCACAAACATCATCGTAGCAACAACTTGACAAGGTATTGTAGCAGTACAAAGATATCTTCAAGGAGCACAAAGGCTTTTCCACACATTGCGCAACACAACACATGATCAATTTGGTTCCTAGATCGCTTCTTTTGAATAACACTTTGTACCATATATTTGTTAAGGATAATGATGAAGTTTGGTGCCAAATTCAAGAGCTAATTGCTTAAGGCAAGATCAGTCCCAACTCTTCTCCATGTGGCAGCCTAATAGTCCCTGTGCCAAAGAAAGATGGGACATGATGCCATTTGCATTGACTATTGTGCGCTCAATCAGATCATCATGGAAAATAGGTATCCCCTGCCATGCATCAATGACCTTCTAGACCAACTCTGCGGTGCACAATACTTCACTAAGATTGATCTCAAGTCAAAATATCACTAGCTACCAATTCATCTTGAAGACATTTGGAAAACAACATTCAAAACCAAGGAGGGTTTGTATGAATGGATGGTTCTGCCTTTTGGCTTGACTAATGTGCCAACAACATTCATGCACTTGATGAATGACATCTTGTGACCCTTCACCAACTACTTTTGTCGTCGTCTACTTGGATGATATCCTCATCTTTTGTAAGATACCCAACTAATTCTACCAAAATTTTTCCTTACTTAGACAATTTTACTTGCTATCAACTTATCAACTATTTCAACAACACAAAGATATACATCAAAGATAACTATTTGAATGAATAAACCTTTAGCTGGGTACTTGTTTTATTACTTGATTCAATCAACTCACAATGTCTTATTACATGAGTAATGCTTTCAATGGCATGAAGTTACACTTTATTCAAATGGAATTACAAAGCAGGCCTTGGAGCCTTGATGATTACAATGGGCGCCTATACTTGATCGACTCAATTGAACTCAACGATGTCAACTGAATGTCAACACCTCACAGTACAACAAGGGAGCATCACCTTGTCAGTTGAGGGAGCATCACCCCAACACTTGAAACTCGCAGGCCTCAAGATTACAAGCTCAACAGCTTTGCAGAGAGAATTTTGTCAAAATGCATAGATGCCAAATGAATGAGAGAGCTCCTCCTTTTATAGGCCTTCCAAAGGCAATGAAGGCACGTATTTCAATGCATAAAGAGGAACCAAGGCACGTTTCCCAAGAAGCATATCCAAGGGAATATTCCATCTTATGACTCATTCTGAGTTGGCAAGCTCATCTAGAGACCTTGACACGGATCCCGAAGGCATTTTGTCGACCAATGAGAGCTCAAGTTATGTAACTACCTGAACCACCTCGTCTTAGGCGCAGTTTCAAGTGTTCTTTTGACTGGGCGCCAAGTTGAAGTATCTGGAGTGTCAAGTGCGCCTATCATGAGGTTGTGCCCTTCTAGAGGTTGTTGGCGAGATCATGATACTTCACTCACCCATTCTGCCCAAGGCGCTCACTTAAACTTAATCAAAAGGCTACTTGATGTTGGGCGCCAGAATGATGCTTCATGGGCACAGAAGTGCGCCTTGCATGAAGATTGACTTTCCTTGGTGTTCCTTCAAGTCTTGCTGTTCAGGAAGGTGAAATGCTCCATCTGGAAGTGAGCGCCTAGCTTGGGAAGACTTTCAAGTGTTGCGACCTTGATCTTAAAGAGGTATCCGGACATTCAGTTTATCCAATCTCCTTAAGGCCCTCATTGAGGTTGATCTAGGCGCCACTGGGGTTTAGGCGCCACCAAAGAAGTGCGCCATACCTTGACTTCAATCCTGGAAGTCCAACTAGACCCTAGGCGCCAAAATGACTTTGCCACTACTTAGCTTTCAAGACCAATTGCCAACTGGAGAGGATATTGCGCCTTGCTAGGGTTAGGCGCCAAATTAGGGTTTTGCAAAGAAGCTAGGCGCCAAACTGAGGTTGTAGAGGCATGAGGATGCGCCTGGCAAGTCTAAATGTTTACCAATACTTATCAATCATTCAATGAAATCTTTGGACCTTGATTCAATACTAGGCGCCCAAATGAACCCTCTGGAGTCTAGGCGCTAAGTGAAAGTGGTGAAGGCCAAGAAATGCGCCTAGCAGATGAAGTCCCTGGACTAAAGTGCAAACACCTAGAAGATGTTCCAAGATGTTCTCCTTTGCAAACGCCTTACCTCACAAGTTTCTTCATGTGTTCTTCTTTGAAGGCGCCAAAACTGAGCTCCAGTACCAAGGGATTGCGCCTATCATCTTGATCTAGCTGTCATCTTGATCTATCACCTTCTGGACTTAGATGATGGTTACAATTAGAAGAATCAATCTCAACACTCTGATGATGCAAACATCCTTATAATTCACTAGGCGCTAATCCAGAGTTGTTTCACCATGATCTATCACCTCGGGTATCTAGGCGCACAATTTGTCCTGTTTGATCAAGGAGTAGCGCCTTGCATTTCTAAGACAACCCTTTTACCTTGAAGCGACAACTTGTCCTCATGATATCAGCTTCTAGACTAGGCGCTTAATCAAGTTTGCAGAAACAGTGATAGGCGCTTAAGTGCTCAGAAAGGTTCCAACATCCTAGGCGCACATTGAGGTCAGTTTGGATGGAAAAGTGCGCCCAGTGTTCACTTCATCATTTTCTTGAAGATTTTGCAGAATTGGAGTCATTATGAAGATCTAAACATTCTTTCCTCCCAAGCGCCCTAGCTGATATGTTAGAAGTGCTTCAAATGAAGTCCCTTACTGAGTGCTACAAGTGGATTTGAGGGTTAGGCGCCAGAAGGAGCTTGAATTTCCTAGAAATGCGCCTAAACACCATGAAAGCATTTTTTACAATGTGATCACCGGAGTTGATGAAATGACTCTCAGACTTAGTCAAATTTTAGGTTTCTAACTTTGTTCCTGCAAAACAAAAAGATAGAGTTAGTCAGAAACCAATTCATTCCCTCATCATTTGGAATTAGCCTCCGGGAATGAGGATTAGGCTAATCCATTATACACTTGATGATCAAGCCGGAAACGGGGACATGACATCTTTAGCAAGACTTGGGAGGAACATGTCTTGTTTGTCTTGGACACTTTGCACCAACACAAGTTGTAGGCCAATTTAAGCAAGCTTGCCTTACACACAATGCAACTCTAGTATATGGGCTACATCATTGGTTGTGCAGGTATCCATGTAGACTTGGAGAAGATCAAGGTGATTCAAGACTAGCCAATCCTGCACATCATCGAATTGTGTAGCTTTCTTAGACTTGCAAATTTCTATTGTAGGTTTGTTCTTGAATTCTTGCACATTTAATTCTTGACCATAATCTGATTTACTTCTGATTTTTAATGTGATATCTGCAGTCCAGGTCAGCCAAATATTATTTATAATATATTTCTGTTGTTACATCAGTATTTGGATTTCTGGGTTTTGCTATATATGTTCAGATTTTATTATGTGAGAGTGCAACAAACTGTTTGACATATTGTCTCTGTAATTCTTTGTCTCTATGAGTGCATTTATGAATGTTTTGTGTTACTAAGCTGCATATGAACCATTCTAAACAATCACATTGAATATACAATTGAATACGACAATAATACAAACTGTTTGACAAAATGTTTGCACACTAGAAAACAAAAATTTGTG
The DNA here is from genome assembly GCA_027924645.1 of Cunninghamia lanceolata. NCBI lineage: Eukaryota > Viridiplantae > Streptophyta > Pinopsida > Cupressales > Cupressaceae > Cunninghamia > Cunninghamia lanceolata. The sequence continues at coordinate 708,267 of BSBN01001642.1, forward strand.
ATTTTTTGGGCAAAAATCTAGAAGGGGTTTTTACAGTTCATTATGAGCATTTTCATTGTCTATGTGTTTGATGGGGGCAACAATATCCTCGTGGGAAGGCGGAGTTGTGGGATGATGGGGAGGATCGACTTGGTTGTCTTGATCTTGTGAGTTTGTTGCATGGTGGATGGAATTAGCTTGGATATTTGACCTTGATTTGGTGAGGAGCAAGGTTGATCATACTCTGGGATAAGCTCTTGACATATTCTCAATTGCTTTGGTGACAAGATGGATGTACATTGTTTTTCTTTATCCCCTTTATCAATCAGGCCTTTGATATATTCCCCTAAGAGTATTTTTTGGCTAGTGGGATGCTTGTGGACCTTATGAGATTTATGGATCTTGGACCTTATGAATTTTATGGATCGCATGAAATGTCTTTGTTTGGCTTCCCACATGGGTTGACTCATGGAGATGGTAGTGCTAGGAGGATCTTGCTCATGTTTAATGGGCTTGGGATTGGTAATATCTTTGCATGATGGCATTTGCTTTTGGATGGGCATGGTGCTAGGGGCCTCTTGTTCATGCTTAATAGGCTTTGCATTGATGGTGTTCTTGCATGATGGCATGGGATTTTGGATGGGCATGGTATTAGAGGACTCTTGGACAACCTGAATGGGTCTTGCATGCATGACTTTATTGTCAGCAACACGTGTATTTATCAAAGAAGGATGGCATGGGATTGCAGAACTCCTTATCTTTATTCTTTCTATTTTGGTGGTGATCCTTTGCAAGTAATCCTTGGATAAAATCCTTCATAGATTGTTTGGATAAGGTAGGAGTGGATGATTGATAGGGTTGTTGATTCAACTGTTGATTGGTTTGTGAAGGTTTGGATGATGAATGATTTACATAGGAGGATAAGGCTTTGATTTGGGTCTTGATGGTTGGGAATTTAGACAAATCGGTTTTGAGGGTCTTGTCTTAGGATGGTTTTCCCTTGCCAAGGCTACTGTGGGAGTGACCAATAGACATGCAATTTGAGCTTGAGAGATATTTTGGTGGATGCCTTGAAGGGTAAGGATTTGATAGATTAGGATTTGATGGATGGGGGGTTTCGTGGGTAGATGGTTTGGGATTAGGATTAGCATGGATGGATGGACTAGGATTAGGATTAGTTATGCATGGCTTTTGAGTTGGAAGGTTTCCCCTAGGTAGGTGTTCAAGGTTATAATTTCGGGGAAGTTGGGCTCCTATGCCTATAAAGCACCTAAGCATGGCCTCTTTGCTATGGAACCTAGTGTCGATGAGGTACCTAGTCATGGCATCCATGTTTTGAGATAAGGGGTGACAATATAGTGTGGTGTAACCTTGTATAGTGTGGAGGGAACCATTGGGATTATTAGGATATTCATTAAGGCTCTTATCATTGGAATATTCATCTTGATCTACAAGGCTCTCATCATCATCATTGTCAAAGGGATTTTTGGATTGATTTGGATAAAGGAGCTCATCTAATTGATGCATGGTGACATGTCCCCGTTTCCGACATGATCACCCAATGAGAAAATTGAGTTAGCCTATTTTATTCCCGTAGGCTAGCCCATCAGAGAAAGGGAATAATTTGGGGAAGTTGGTAAATGAGATTAATGCCTTTGCATTAATTAATCCATTGTAAATAATTAAATAATAATAATTTATTATTATTATTTAATTAATTGCCATGGAGGAAATAATAAAATTAAATAATATTATTTTAATATTATTTAATAAAAGCCAAAAAAATAAATAATAAAATAACATTTGGAGTGGAACGCCAACTTTGGTGTTGAAATAAAATATTTAAAATTAAAATAGGTCTGGACCTATTTTGAGCGCCCATGTGGAGGATGAAATTCAAAATGGGACTCAACATTGGATCGCGTGCCTTTTGGAGGGAATCTTGAAAATTCAAATCTTCAATTTGAATTGGCTATTTAAGAAGATGAGGAGCTTCATTTTCGATCATCAGGACTATTATCAAACTTTGCAACGACCACCCTCCTACGCCGAATTGACATTCAGTCGGAGGACATTTGATTGGTAAATTCGGAGGAGTAGAAATCGCTATATCTTCTAATGCAAACCTGAAATGAGCTTTGATAGCTATTCGTGGGAGACCGGATGAGATCGAGACTTCATGAGTTGTGCATATAATGCAGATATGGGAGCATTGACTGATATTCGATGAGGACTTCGATATTTGGAGCACCGAAACTCTATCGCGTGGATCACCATACAGACAAACATCACTATCGTCGATCCACAGGCATATATCTTGCGTTTGTTGAATAGCTGCCGATTCCTTGAAAGCTATCGGGAGTGTCATTTTATCAACTCTAAGAGAAGTCTATGTTTGGCGCTAGACTGTCCTTATCGCCACATAAGCGGAGAGCAATCCTATCAGCAGACTGTAATTTCAGGAACGGAAATTGTAAGGAGAAGACATCATCGTTGAGGCTTACATCCATCAAATATTGCCGAATTCAAAGGAGATAAGCGGTGCTAAGATCAGAGGCAATGATCACCTTGTATCAGCGACTACACTAGCAAACAAAGGCATTTCAAACATCGCAACTACTTGGTATTGTGACTTCGTCACCTTCTTTAGTGAATACGACTTACACACCTAGCGAAGATTGGAGATTGGTCTCACAATCACACTAGATAGAGACGAATTATTGGAGACTGCGGATCATAATAAGGATTCAACTCTGCTAAATCATAGACGAGTCTCTTGATAGCGATCTTCCTGAGTTCTTAGATTCACATCGGCTGATTGCATACGCTTGAAGACATTGCATTATACATTGATCCATTCAAATTGGTATGTTGTGCTCCTTGTCGTCTTTGAGTTTTGATTAGCAACCTGAGATGTATTCGGCTATCAAAGAGCCATAAATTGAAATGTCACCTATCTGATTGGAATAGTTGAAACCTGATGCTATTTTGCTATCATTGTAATATGAGAATGCATATGTAATTCACAGCTGAAAGTTGCAATATCTATCTTGTTATGGATTTTCGATTTCTAAGTTCTTAGATTTGCTGTCGGAGACACTTAGGAATTGTACTATATTAGATCATTTTCACTGGTTAATTGAAAAGTACATGAAATATCATACGGCACCGAGAACGACACATGTCACATGGCTTTTGCTTTTACTTTTATTTTGGGTTTTGTATGGCCTTTACGCAAGGGGGAAGACATAGGGGTTTTAGCTTGCATAATGAACTTTTCCAACTAGGGGTCCACAATGCTTGTTTTGATTATGCTTTTGATTTGGCTTGGTTGGATTTTGGATTTTGTGTGGGTTTGACACAAAGGGAAGGACAAAGCAAACACACCAACCTAGATTATTCAAATGGGTGTGTACACACTTGTGAGCTGTAATGCTACTTTTTCCCCTATGTATTTAATTAATTGTAGCGGATTTGTTATGGTTAATATTTAGAGTTAAGATAGAATAATATATTCAATCATGTTAAAATAGATGTAATAACAAATGTAAATTACAACAGGTATCCGCCTGACTTATGACCTGATGGGAGACTTGGATTCTCAGTCTTCTGAAGAGGATATGACCGAGGACACTCCTGTGAAAGAACAAGGGACGGGAAGATAGGAAGTGGAGGACCGGATTGCGGAAGATCCACCAGCAAAGAGAGTGAAGGCTCGGAAGGAACCTACTAGCAGGCTTGATCAGGAGGAGCAGAATGCATCCAGGCCTCACTCGGCCAGCACTTCTTCCATCCGGGAGGTGGATCTTTTTGAAGACCTACAACCAGTTAAAGGTAAGGGACCCATGGAGGAGGAAATGGTCCCAAATGAGTAGGATGATTAGGAAGATAATGAGTCCATGGATTCCACCCGGGAACGGACTCCCAGCCTGATGGTGGGAAATCAGCCTAACCCTCCACCGCGGAATCCAGGGAAGGTCCATCTTGAGGACATGCTCCATCACCCTAATTTGGAATTCCTCGACGAGGAGTTCAATTCCGGAGAAGTACCGACATCTACGCCACAAGTTGGTCAAGGCCCTTAGGAACCACAGAAGGAAGTCATTCCCTCCACAAAACCCAATTGGTTACAGGACAGGTTGCGGAAGAAGACAATCAGGAAGAATGATCCTTCCACCGTACTTGGTGATTTTCTGGCCAGGATAGGGAAATCTGCAGATCCAAAGAAGGCGAAGAAGTTTTCCAAGATTACAAGGGATGAATCCGGATCCCGCCGAGTAGAGGTGGCAATTCCCAGGGTAACTGAGGCGAAGGAGGACATCAGTCCGAATGACTTTGACATCTTGAAGGTCGACCTTGGACCAACCACGAAGGATCAAGAAATGGAGGAGCTGGAGGATTTTGTTGGCGCGATCCGAGAAAGGTTAAGGAAGGAAGAAGAAAAGAACCAGTTGAAGCAAGAGAATGAGGAACTGCGGCGGCACATCCAGCAGCTCATGGGCCCATTGCAGTCTGCCCAAAGAGCAACGTCCCAACCTCTAAGCATAACTAAGGATTCATTAGCTGAGGTTGAAGTTTTGAGGACAGTTGGCCACACAACAAAAGGTTGGATAGAGAAGGTTTCGGATAGGGCCCATAAATTCATAGAAGACCTCGTCCAGGTGAACGGGAGAGTTACAACATTCCTGGATAGGATTCAAGCAATTCTGGATACATGTCAGCAATTCATAGTCGTCCGGGAGGAAACTATCCCTAGACTGAAGGCACTGATGAACACTCCGAAGCCAAACTTGGTCAGGATCAAGGTAATACATGCAAATTCAGTATATGATTTCCTCAGTCGGTATTCCGCATTGCTCATGAAGAGAGATAACCTGGAGAAGGTTGAAGGTGACACTTCCCAGGGCCACGCCATGTTGAAGGAGATCCAGGACAAAATCCTTGTATCATTGGAGACCTGGTTTGATCTAGATGTAGCACCGGACGGAGTCATTGACTTGGAGGAGTTGAAAGGCAAGATGTGGAGCATATACTTCAAAGCAACTTATCCTACCCAGGAGTCCCATCTTGAGGATGCTTCCTCATTTCTGATCCTCTAACAGTATCTAGGAGCTGAGGGCGGATTGGGAAAATATCCTTGTCGCTTGTACCACCACCGCGTCTGTCATGGAGTTCCGGATGGAAAACATGCCCAGTATTCCTATGGAGGAGTTGGAAGTCATCCTGACCAGGTTCCTGGAGGCAGAGACTAAAGAACAGGAGGAAGTTCCAGACAGACAGGACAGTCCTATCCAGGAGTCCTAGACAGGTGGCGCCCAGGGCAGCTGGCGGTAACCCTTTCACCCTCTGACGTCCAGGACAGGTGGTAGTCTCTTGCATGAGCAATCTGACGACCCCCCCACTTTTTCTAGGGTTTCTAACCCATGGCACATGTTTCAAGGAAATCTGATTTCCTTTTGCCTTAATATATTTTGATTGCCTATATAAAGGCTAGGGGATGCCTCATTATATCTCTCTCGTTTTCTCATTTCTATCATTCTGATGCTCCTAGAGCACCCTAGTAGCTAGCTTTTATTTCTGCATTGTTTTTTCTGAGCTGAAACTCCAAGGATTAGTTGGATTGTTGTAATACAGACTTCTGAAGCAAGGATATAAGCATTGAATATTGGTGTTCATATGATTCTTTGGATGTTTGACATGGTTTTATTGATTCCTTGAAGCAAATCTAAAAGTTATTCAAGTTATTTCCTTTATTTCAAGTTTTGTTAGTTAGTATGATGGAAAATGTTATTGTTGAATGATCGAGTGCTGATTTGTTCATACCATTCGTGATTTGTGGCTTGCAAATCACTTTGTATGGTTAATCTGAACTAATTCCAAGCTTAACTTCGACTGTTCCTGAGTGATCAAATCCCATGTTCCATGTCAGGACAGTGTGAAAATCCCTGCCGTTATCCTAGAAGATTGCACCATCTTTGCCTAGCTGTTGTCGCATGACGAAGCAAAAGTGTGGTTCTAGCATCAATCTTCAATAGTAGTTCTTCCCGTCATTTAGATTCCTGAACTCTTTTCCACTTTCTTTGAGTTTTCCTTAGGAGTAGATTATAAAAGAGCCAAACTGCAAAATCATTCGTTACCCACTTAGGTTAGTCTGGCCGAACTTAGATCTTTTCTGCCACAAGCTGAAAATCTAGTCTATGAGAAGAGGAATCCACGTCCAGTACTCCAGAATCCACCGAAACCCCTCTGACTTTCTTCCTTAAGCATTGAAACACTAAGTCTGATACGTAAGTCCCCCTTGTGATTACCAACAAATCACATCATTCTACTGAGTCCATCCCTATGCACGTCAAGACTTGACATAAAAGGAACCTTGGAGCAGTCTCATTCGATCACGTAGTTTAGCGTTTGAGAAGCTTTATTCAAGACAGGATAGGATACCCATTATTTTATTCTGTTGTTGTGGTGTCACAAAAACATCATCAATAGTGGGCCATGCTGCTGTTGTTTGTCTGAGCCTCAACACAAATCATCTTGTGTGGAGGAAAAGGTGCAAGCATCTGGTGATACTTGCAAGACCTCTTATGAGGATGAGAGAAGTAAGGAGAAGAATTCTGAGGACCCATTAGCTATGCCTGAGACTCCTTTGATGGAGGTGCCAAGCGAAGAGAGGGTTTTCAAGAAAGGGAGATTTGAACAGAACTTCAACAGGTTGGGTGATTTCACTCAAACATCTTTGGAGCAATTTGGCTTCAAACCTTCTTGAACTTAGATTGACTGTTTTTTGGGGGTTTTTGCCTCTTGTTTGTCTTGTTGTAGTTGTGCTGTTAGTGTCCTGTATTTGTCATAGATGAAAAACTCGCAAGACTCGCGAGTTATCGCGAGTTAACATTCCAAGCAGGTTTTTCAGCAAATAACTCGGCACGAGTTATTGAAAAAACTCGCGGCGAGTAAAAATGGGTTAAATCGCGAGTTTTTCGGCGCATCACAGATAAAACTCGCCACAGGGAAAAGGCGCCCAAATTTCGGGCTATAAAAGTCACTCGAAAAGTGACTTAAACTTTCATTTGCAACCACGAAAAAAAACGCGAGCCCTAGCAGAGAAAACCGACGCCCTACGCTAGGAAAAAACGCCATTTTGGGGTGCGAGATCAGATTGAAGGAAGAAATTCGCATTTTTTTGCAGACGCGAAACCCTACGCGAGGGGAAAACGCCCAGAAACGCCCTCGAACGAGAAAAATTCGCCCAGGAGGTAGGATTTACTTCCGTTTTAGTTTTTTTTAAATTTTTATTTCTTAGTTTTTTTGCTGTAAAATACATTCGAAATTTTTTTGCTGTAAAATACATTCAAAATTTTTTTGCTGTAAAATACATTCGAAATTTTAAAAAGACTATCATATGAAAGGAGAGATTTTGGACGAATTGTCAAAATTTATATAGGATTATGATGATACTGTATCATATGAAAGGAGAGATTTTGGACGAACTGTCAAAATTTATATAAGATTATGATGATATTAATTTGTAAAATATTTAAAATTTTAATAGACTGTATCATATGAAAGGAGAGATTTTGGACGAACTATCAAAATTTATATAGGAATTAGGATAATGATGATATTATCTGATTACTGATAATCCTATATAAATTTTGATAGTTTGTCCAAAATCTCTCCTTTCATATGATAGTCTTTTTAAAATTTCAAATGTTTTTTGAAATTAAATATCATCATAATCCTATATAAATTTTGACAGTTCGTCCAAAATCTCTCCTTTCATATGATACAGTGACGGTTGACCAGTCCAAAATCTCTCCTTTCATATGATACAATCTTTTTATAATTTCAATTTTCAATTGTTTTTTACAGCAAAAATGTCAAAATACAGCTATACAACAGTGTTATTTAAATGTTTAATTGAACTTTTTTTTTTGTCTCTCTTTTGATAGGTTATGGCTTCTGCAAGTGGAACTGGAGGTAGAAGAACTGGTGGCAAACCTAAGGACCCTTCTGGGAAACATGGGACACCAGGTCCAAAGCGAGGAGATGTCATTTGTATCCATTGCACTAAACATATGTCCAGAGGTGTTAATCGACTTAAATACCACCTTGCACAGGTCCCTTGCAATGATGTTGAGATATGTGACAAAGCTCCTGTGGAGGTTCAGAGGGAGGCACACGTCCTCCTTATGGATTATCAATGAAAGAAAGAAGCTAAAAAGAGAGCAACAGAGGCAATGGCAGCCCCAAACTGAGATTTGAGTTCTACAGGGTTAGATTATAGAGGTGTAAGTGTAGAGGCCTCTTCTACACCTTCCATTGCGCCATGGATACGACGATCAGGCAAAGGGCTTGATAGCTTTTTTGTTCCTCAGAATACTCCTGGTGCGCAACCTTCATTGGATGGTCTTGCAAATACATGGAATAGAGAGGTGCATCGTGAGGCGAAGTTGGCATGTGCACAATTTTGGTACTACAACAATATTCCCTTCAATGTCGCTTCGAGTCCTTATTTGGAGCACTTGGTCACTGCATTGACTGTGGCAGATAAGGGGTTCAAGGCCCCAAGTCGTCATGAGTTGAGTGGCCCATTGTTGCAAGAGGAGGTCGAACACACACATCTACTAGTACAGGATCAGAGGAAAATTTGGGAAAGAAAAGGCTGCACTATTTTATCTGACGGATGGACAGATGCCAGGAACAGGACTCTCATCAATTTTTTAGTGGCTTCAGCAGGGCAGCTAGTCTTTTTAAAGTCAGTTGATGCCTCCAATCAAATAAAAAATGTAGAAACCTTGTGCAACTTGTTGGATGAGGTGGTGATGGAGGTGGGAGTGGAACATGTCGTCCAAATAGTGACTGACAATGCAACTGCATATGTGGCAGCCGGTAGACTTCTAGAGGTGAGGCATCCAACAATTTTATGGAGCCCTTGTGCTGCCCATTGTATTGATCTTCTTCTTGAGGACATTGGAAAAATAAGTTGGGTGAAGAATGTGGTTGAAGAGGCAAGAAATATCACAAAATACATCTACAACCACACATGGGTCCTAAATCTTATGAGAGAGGACACTGGTGGCAAGGAGCTCACACGATCAGGAGTCACACGCTTTGCCACTAATTTCCTTACCTTGCAGAGTATAGCAGCATTATTGCCCCACCTTAGGCGCATGTTTGTGTGCGAAAGGTGGTTGGAGAGTCCTTATCATAGGAAGCTAGAAGCAGCGAGGGTCGTGAAGGCAGTTTATGATGGTGACATGGAAACAGTCATGGAGGATATCATCAAGGTAAGTTTTCAAACACTAATTTTTATTTATTTTTTTATTTGCTAATGTTAATTTTTGCTGATTTTGTAAAAAAATTATATTTATATTTGTTGAATTTCAATTACTATAATTCTCTAATTTTATTTTCATCCACTATTGATTTAGGTGTCAGAACCATTGGTTAGGGTTCTACGATTGGTGGATGGGGATCAAAAGCCCATGGGGTATCTATATGAGGCCATGGATAAGGCCAAAGAGGCCATTCAGCATTTGTATAGGTCAAATAAAACAAAATATGAACCCATATGGCGCATTATTGATCGGAGGTGGAATCGACAACTCCTTCAACATATTCATGCTGTTGGTTACTAGTTGAACCCCGCATTTTTCTTCTCCTCTTCATTCAAAGCAGATGCAGAGGTTAAGCTTGGCCTGAACACATGCATGGAGAGGTTGGTCTTTGATGATAACCTTCGAGACATCATACTCGATGAGTTACAGGCCTATAAGAATGCAGATGGGCCTTTTTTTTCTTCAAGAGATGCCATTCTTAGGAGATCCACTCTGTAACTAGGTAAAAAACATATGTTTGTTTTTCATTTACTATTTATTTTAATTTTTAAGTTTACTAAAATCCTTACAAAGTTATAAATGTTATCTTGCAGATTTATGGTGGGATGATTATGGTTCCTCAACGCCTAATCTTCAAAAGATAGCCATTCGTATTTTATCCCAGCCTTGTAGTGCATCTGGTTGTGAGCGCAATTGGAGTGTTTTTGAGGCCATTCACACAAAGAAGCGCAACAGGTTGACTCAAAAGCGCTTGAATGACCTTGTTTATGTGTGGTACAACCTTCTGTTGCATGAGAAGAAGGTAGATGGCCAAGAATCATATCAGGCATTGGACCTTGACGACATTGATCCATGTTCAGATTGGATTGCTGAGGATGTTGATGTTGATCCATCACTTGATGATGATGATATAGCTGCTATGGAGAGGGATACAGCTGAATGGCAAGCAAATGTCGCAGCATATGAGGATTCAGAGACAGAGTCAGATGATATTGATGTGCCATCAAGGGCGGGTTCCTCACATGTACTGCTTGATCCTATAGATGAGGGTCCTGTTGAGCATACCCTGGCTATACCAGCCACTTCCGCACCACCCACACAGAGAAACAAAACTCTTTTGAGCTTTAGTCGTAGAAGAAATTTATGATTTAGATTTTCTAGTGATGATGGAACTCTTTTTTTGGTTTATGATATGTATTATTAAACTGGAATTTCATATGTATTCGAAGGTTGAACTCTTTTTTTTTGTCTATGATATGTATTAAACTCTTAATTTTGATTTATATATGAAGGAAATCAGCAATGCATTCTACAATTTCAGAAATGTGTGTTTTTTAATAATATTTTTTAAAAAATTGTTTGCCGAGTGATTGCCGAGTTTTTCTCCGAGTTTTTGGCGAGTCCCGAGTTTTTAAAAATTTTGGGTCTGTCGAGTTTTTGGCGAGTCCCGAGTTTTTAAAAATTTTGGGTCTGTCGAGTTTTTGGCGAGTCCGAGTTTTTCAACTATGGTATTTGTTCTTTGTGGTTATGTGGGCTTCGTTGTTTTATCTCTCTTTTGTTCAAGGGTCTGGGCCCTTTCAAAATCCCTGCTTACCATAATCAAAAACATTAGGATAGGCTAATTAAATAAAATTTATTTAATTAGTTTATGGGGAAGGGATAACCTAATTAATTAAATAATTTATTTAATTAATTAATTTGGAGGAATTGAGATTAGTTAAAATGCAAGCGTGAATTTTAGGTGTGTATAGAAATAAAGACACTGTGCCACATGAAATGGTATGGCATGGGCAGAGAAAGAATTGGCAGCTGAGGAATTTGTCACTCATGATTGCACATTCAACATCCCTGTAATTGTCGTTGACCTCTCAGTAGTCTTCCTCTTTCCTCTTGTAGAAACCTCCCCCCTAGCAACCATGATGGCATAGGAGATTTTGTAGTATCTATTGGCATACCCTTAGATCTTGCTTCACCTTCTATAAACAATCTATTTACATTTGTATTCTCAGCTATGGTTATCTTTGGAAAAACCTTAAACCCTTTTCCTATAATGCTCAAAAGGTGACTAGATACCCCGGTGTAGCTCCCTTTGAAATCTTTGTTGCTTAAACAACATAACCAAACTCTTCTCCCCCTTGATTTTAGTTTTTATCTTTGTCTAAAGCTGTTACAAATTGCAGAAGAGGTTTAGAGGGTTTGAATTCACCCTTTGCATAAAGTCTTAAGAGGATGGAAGGGCATTCAAATGGGTTATGTGGCTGTCCCACTTCACCCACAGCTCTCCCACACCTTGATGGATCCCCACTTGAAACTCTTATCTGTTCCATGCCGATAGTTTCATGTTCACTACCCTCATTGATGGTCATGTTGTTGTTTTTAGAAAAAGGTAGAGTGCAAAGTTGCAAACTGAAAAAGAAAACAAAAATGAAAACTAAAAAAAGGCCCTTAAGTTTTAAGCTTTTAACTCTTTTAGTTTTCAAAATAAAAAAATTCTAGAAATCAAACACTTACCTCTGCTGCTGCTCTTCTTAGGCTGCAAACTGTTTGCTGAAAGGTGAAATGTTAGCTGCCCGCTGCAATAGTAAACCTCAGGAGTCAGCTTTAAACAATATGGATGCTGCTGCAATGGTAAACAGTCTGATGCAAAGTGCCCACTCATGTTGTACATTCAAATTTTCTGTTGCTTTGAGGGACTATGAGCCTAGTTTTTTTTGTTGCACATTCATTCAATTCAATATGGTTGGTCCATGGATGCTTTTAAGGTTTTGAAGGCCCCTCTTAATTTTTATTTTTTAGTTTTCTAAAGTGGCAAATATTTTTATTTTTTGGGCTTTTTTGGCTGGGGACGGGAATGTTTCCGATCGGTTTTGAGGGATAGGGGACAGCCCAGGGAGATTTCTGACGTGTGCCTGTGTCTCTGAAATGTCTTGGGTGTGGGGATGGTCAGAAAAGTCCAGGGGACATGTCCTCATGGAACATAGGTTTTACTCTTTGTTGTTTCAATATTTCCGTTGCTTTATGAAAAAGATTTCTATCTTTTGCCCAAATATATTATGGTAGTATGCTACTTGTAGTTTATTATATAATATCTTGTGAGCTGTATGCAATTTTGAGTCCTTGTTTTATGATCAGAAGTCTTGGGTAGATTACCCAATGATTATGTTTCTTCTATAATATGTATTTTCTAGATATTAATAATATTTCATAGCTTACTTTCTTTCCTGTATATTCATTGAGTTTAGGAAGTTTTGTGATCTTAATGTGATGCTATTTTAATTATTTTCAGGTTCTATGAGTGGAAAAAGGATGGAGCAAAGAAACAACCTTTCTATATACATTTTCAAGATGAACGCCCGCTTGTTTTTGCTGCACTTTATGATACGTGGGATGATTTGGAAGGTGAAATATGCTGGTTGATTTTTCTAGAAACACTTTTTTTAAAGTACTAAACAGGAGCACCAAGATCTGATTTCCTTGAAATCCTGATTCATCCTTGAGTTCCTGTGCAAATGGACCTTATAAATGAAAAAGGAAAATCTATAAACAAATCCCTTGTAAATACTTTATCACTTTATACTATCATTTTCTCATATGGCCATGAAGGGGGAGAACCTGAAATTGGATATGCAATCTCAAATGTTGAGTTTCAGCTTGCCAGTCATTATGTGATTTTGGGAATGGATTTGGGTTGTTGGCTATTGCATTCCAACATTTTCGATACTTGAAGACTCTTATGCATGGATACTTTGAGATTTATTTTTTGAAATGCACCTTTTTCAGGATTGTAAAGAGGCACAACCACGGCTATCTATGTTGATGGCATAAGCAACCCTAGTGGCAAAATATGATGTAACCATATTACAATCTAATTAAAAACATGCAATACATTGTTAGGAAAATATACTGTGTGATGAAGTATTGCAAAAACATCATCAATGTCCTGTATTGAAATGACTGTGCTCCAGATTATAAGTTGGAAGATAGCTGTAATGTCGCTTACCTGAATTGCCCTAGAAATTCAAATGCCACAAGTTAGGTTTAGGATTTATGATTTACCACTTAGAATATCTTCAAAATTACATAATTCTTGGACTTGAGTTCTGCAGTCATAACATAGGAAAACACATATATATATATAATCATTAGGGTTAGACAAGATTATATTGCATTCAAATTCATAAACAATATCAATATAGAGAGATTATATATTCATTATCATGCAGCTAATTCAGTTTGTCTACAAAATTCAGTCATAGAAGAGGAGGTACAGGGAGGCATGGCAGGGTGCCTTCAGACAACAATTCTCCCTCCAAGCAGTCCCCTCACCATTCTTCTTTGACTGGTGATCTTGAATTTGTCACTAAACTCTCAACATGGAGATTAGGAGGAAAATTTTTCCCTTGGGTGCCCTTAGCCGTTCTCTCCCTTTACAGGACAGTAGGGTGCCATAGTAGTTGTTCTCTCCCTACTTGTCACTGTCAAAGGGTGCCCTTAGCTGTTCTCTCCCATAGTGCATATTTCCTCCTTGTCCATGTTGACAATTTATTGCAATATTCTATGTATTTATATATATGACAGTGATATGCAATAAGTAAAGGTAAGTGACAGTTAATACATTTTCACAATGATCTGACCTGATGTTCCTTAGTATATTTAGTAATGATTCTTATTGAACTTCTAGTTCAGTTCAAGATTTGCAATGTATTCCTTTGTTGTTCACAATAGTTATATGACTGAATAAATATATATTTCTGTAGATGGATTTCGAATGTTTGTTGTTATATTCAATCAATGATTGATGCCCTCCTTGATGTCATTTGTGTCTCCTTTTATATCTCCTCAATGGTGGCGACTTCATGAAACCATCGTATCCTTTGCCATGGGACATATCTCTTCCTACCGGTCGCACCTCTTGATTCAATATGGATTGCTTAATATATTTAGTCAATCCTTTTAACAATGATGTTGGCCTCTCCTATTGGCGTCGTCTAGCATAACTGAGGTTTGTTTAAATCTTTAATTTAAACCTTTTTAAAATATAATCGAATGCAATTAAGACATTTATCTTGAAGTTGGCCCAAAGGAATATAAATTCAGGCGGGGGCATGACAATCCGCCCTTCCTAAGATTGCTTGTCCCCAAGGAATTTCAAATTTGGATGGTTAAAGATCTCTTCTCCTTCCCATGTAGCATCTTCCTCAGGTAGGCCCTTCCATTTGATTAAGAACTCGGAAATAGTTTTATTTCTCAATCGCTTCTCCCTCATGTTGAGTATCGCTTCTGGTTCCAAGTTTAGTTTGCCTTCATCATCAAGTGGGGGTAATTCCACACATGGAGTAACTTGCTGTCCAAGGGCCTTTTTAAGTCGGGATACGTGAAAAACATTGTGAATTCTGCTGTCTTCGGGCAAGTCCAATTCATAGGCTACCTCACCTATCCTTCTTAGAACTTTGTATTGTCTATAAAACCGGGGTTTAAGCTTTTCTGTCCATTAACCTTAATTGAGGACTGCTTGTACGATTGTAGCCTTAAGAAAACCAAATCTCCAACTTCAAATGTTCTTTCGATGCGATTTTGATCGGCATAGAACTTTTGCTGGTTTTGGGCATGGTGAAGATTGTCCTTGAGAGCGTTCATGATGTCCATGTTTTGCTACACGAAATCCTTGGCTCCTGGTACTCGGCTTTCTTGGAGAACCAAACTTCCAAAAGAGGTTGCCTCATATTTGTATAAGGCCTTGAATGGACTCATCCCAATTGACATGTGGTGAGTGGTATTGTAGCAATATTCCCCAAGGTGTAACCATTTTATCCATGCGTTTTGTTGTCCGGTGACATAATTCCTCAAGTATCCTTCAATCCATTTGTTAACTATTTCAATTTGTTCATCTGTTTGAGGATGGTAACTTGTGCTGGGTGTTAGTTCAGTCCCTACTAATTGGAAGAGCTCCTGCCAAAATAGGCTAAGGAATCGACTGTCCCGGTCGCTGACAATGTTCCTTGGAATACCATGTAATCGGAAGACTTCTTTGAGGAATATTTCTGCCATTTGCGGAGCTCGATACTCGGTGGATATTGCCATGAAATGTGATGTCCCGATATTAAGGCATTGTTTAAATTAAAGATTTAAACATCATGATAAAAGACGGTGAAGTTGCTTTCGTAAAATATCAATTCAAATTAGAACTAATTACGTATAGATATATATTATTAATATATATTATTTAATATTATTATATGAATATTTTAATATAATTAAAATATAATATATTTATATTATTATATTTATAAATAACAAATATAAATATAAATATAAATTTAAATATTATTATATTATATAAAATAAATATGAATATAAAAATAAATATATATAAATATAAATATTGACAATTTAAATATTACTACAATTTATAATATATTAATGCTATATATATATATATATTTACATATACTAAATATATTTGCATATACTATATAAAATGATAGGAAGCAGCAGTCAATCTAACCAAACAAAATATATATTAGAAGGTAAAGACAAATCATACAACAATTAATATATATGAGCAGCGATTACTTTTAATGTAAAAGGTACGTAAGACAAAGGAAGAGCCACGAATTGGCAGCAAGGAGGCAGCGATTCTTGTATGCAGGGGTTACTAGAAGGCAGCGATCATGATATGTTTAGCAAACAAATTCAAACCATATAAGAGACATGACTATTAATATTAAAAGATTACAACCTTTGGTGGAGGACCATACTGAAGAGATATGAAGGATAGAAGGAAGGAGGAATGAAGAGGGTAGTAGAATAAAAAGGAATATGCAGAGTGAATTATATATTCTGATATATTCATCAAGAATATTTGATTTTCATAGAAAAACAAATAATATTTCTGAAGTTAAAAGATATATATATTTCTGATATATATATATATATATATTTCTGGGAATATATAAGAGTCATACAAGCAAGGAATAAAAATTGATTCTAAGGAGGATTATATTGGGAATTGAGAGCAGACCTAAGGCAAGAAATCTGGAATATACATGTAGCAGTATAGTGGGCTGCAGATAGCATAGAAGGAAGGAATAAAATCCTTAAGAGTTCTAAAGGATACAAAGGCAAGAATTATCCTCCCGGTATGATGTATCTAACCCTATGTTTATTATGATGAATGCCATGTGGTAAGTAATGACAAATGTATATAATTGAAAGATTATCATTAGTATCATTGCGTATGTATATATATAAGCATTGTGAAACTTGCTATGAAATATATAAGGGAAAACATCAATAGAAATCACAAACACATTGAAGTAGTGGTATGTTCAAACTCAATGCCTATTTATTTCTATTGCCTCCAACCTGTAAGTGAGTGGCGTGGTTTTGTTAGGGAGAGGCGGAGTAAATCCATTCGTGGAGGTGGTGTCATTGCGCCCTAGACAAGTAATTCCCCATCCATGGTTGAGGATTAGAAGAGAAATAAGGATTGAGACTTGAACATAGCCAATCTAGAATGTGTTATGAATAAATGTGATCATTTGGTATTTGAAGTATATCAAAGTATGTTCAAGTTAATATTTAGTTATTTCTATTGCCTACAACCTTAGGAGAGGCGAGGTGTTGTTAGGGAGAGGCAGAGTAAATCCATCCGTCGAGGTGGTGTCATTGCGCCCTAGACAAGTAAATCCCCATCCAAGGTTGAGGATTAGAAAGGAAGTAAGGATTAAGACTTGAACATAGTTGATATTGAATTGTGTTATGAATTGAACTGAATGTGGATTATGCTACGATGATTTGATCCCATTGTTTATGTTATGTAGTATTGTTCTCATTATTAATTATGCTATTATAGACAAGTTTAATATGAATGATAGATGAATTAAATATGAATGATGCTAGGAACTGAATATTATCTTAATTTATTGATCTTTAATATTTCTAATGTCCCTTTCTAGTGATCTTATTGTATGCAAGTAAAGAAATTAGGAATATCCTAAAAGAGGACATTACATGAACTGTGCGTACTTGGTGAGTCGATCCACTACTACATAGGTGCCATCTTTCCCTTGAGCCTTAGGTAACCCTGTTATGAAGTCCATTGAGATGCTTTCCCATTTTTTATTTGGAATAGGTAAGGGTTGAAGAAGACCTGTTGGGTGGTTTTGCTCGGTTTTGTTTTTTTGACAGGTCAAACATTCTTGTACATGCTTCAAGACATCTCTTTTGAGGCCCTTCTAAGAGTATCTCTCCCTTATTTGTTTGTAGGTTGTATAGTACACTTGGTGGTCGGCTAAAGGATTGTCGTGATGTTCCCTAATGATCTTATCCTTCATCTTTGAGTTGGGCACAAGGAATATTCTATTTTTATAAAGGATAATCTCTTCTACTACTTTATACTCTTCATTGGGCAAATTCCCTTCCAAGATACTATTGCTTGTGGGTCTTTGACGTATTCTGCAATGATGTCATTCTTCCAATTAGAGGTAATGCTTGTTAGAGTGTTCAATTGGGGTCGCTGTGATAAAGCATCTGCTACAACATTATTTGCCCCTTTCACGTACTCAATATCAAAATCGTAGGCTTGTATTTTGCTTACCCACTTTTGTTGTCTGTCATTTAGGTCCTTTTAATTCATAAAGAACCTCAAGCTATTGTGATCAGTCTTAACATTGAACTTCCCACAAACCAAATATTGTCTGAATTTGGCTAGGGTGTGCATGATAGCCAACATCTCTTTATCATAGATAGAGTAGTGTTTTTCAGTTTCGGTGAGCTTGCGACTTTCAAATGCAATGGGCTGCTTATTTTGCATAAGGACTGCTCCAATTCCTTCCCCAGAAGCATCTCACTGCAGTTCGAAGGGTAATGTGAAATCAGGGATAGCTAAAATAGGGCATGAACTCATTGCTTCCCTTAGTCTTTCGAAAGCTTGTTGAGAAATTTCACTCCACACAAAGGTCCCTTTTTTGGTCAAGTCTGTGAGTGGGGCAGCAATTTTGGAAAATCCTTTTACAAAGCATCTATAGTAACTACATAGTCCCACGAAGCCCCTTAGTTGTGTTAGGGTTTTGGGTTTTGGCCATTCCTTAACGGCTTTAATTTTTTCTTCATCTACACTTACCCCTTGTGCATTGATCTTGTGGTCTAGGTAAAGGATCTCTTCCAAACCAAACTCGTATTTTGAAGCTTTAGCATATAGGGACTCTTGTTCCAAAACGTTTATGACTTCCTCAATGTGTTTGAGATGTTCTTCCCATGTCCTACTGTAAATGAGGATGTCGTCGAAAAATATGAGTAGGAATTTCCTTAGTTGTTTCCGAAATATATGATTCATGCACGACTGAAAGGTTGCTGGGGCATTTTGTTAGGCCAAAAGGCAGGACCAAGAGCTCAAAGTGCCCATAGTGACACTGGAAAGCGGTTTTAGGAATGTCTTCCTTTCTCATCCTTATTTGATGATACCCTGATAGCAAATCAATTTTGGAAAAGTATCTGGCTCCATGGAGTTCATCGATTAACTGATCAATTCTTGGTATACGGTAACGATGTTTTATTGTTTTCTTGTTTAAAGCTCTATAGTCTATACACATTCTCATGGTTCCATCCTTTTTCTTGACTAGGACTACGAATGATGCAAAGGGACTAGAACTGGGTTGGATATGACCTATTTCTAGTAATTCCTTAATGGTTTTTCCAATCTCTTCTTTGAATTTACAGGGATGCCAGTAGGGTGTGGTGATTATAGGTTTTGCCCCCTCTTCTAATTCTATTTTATGCTCAAATCCTCTTTTTGGGGGTAGCTCTGGGGGAATATCATCAAATACTTATATTTTCTTAAGATGGGTTGGATGTCAATGTGAACTGTTTTGCCATGGGTGGAGGTTTTGTCTAGAACCATACATTGTGCGACCCACTCTCCTTGGCCATGTCTAAGGATCCTTTCCATTCTTAGATGAGACCAGCCTTGGGGAGCCATTGGCTAATCCTCTCAATGTAATTTCTTATTCATTATGTTGGAAGCAGATTTCTAAGTTTGGGAGATCCATAATGAAGCGTCCAAAGGAGTGTAACCAAGGTGTTCCTAATATCACATTGTTATCTAGAGTTACCACATAGAAATCCCCTTTGATGGTGTGCTTTCCTAAGGTAATTTCTAATTGGGGAATCATTTTGGTGCATTGGGCCATAGATCTGTTAGCTAGTGCTATGGTAAAACCCTCGAAATCCTTGGCTTCTAATTCCCTTTTTGCCGCTATATTCTTGTTAATAAAGTTGTGGGATGCCCCACTATCCACTAGGGCGATTACCTTTTGCCCCTTAAGGATGCTTTTGATTCTAAAAGGGCGGTGTTCAGAAGCTTGTGAGATGGCGGCTATGGTTCCATACTCTTCATCATCGTGCTTTGCCCTCTTGCTAGGGTTTTCTTCTGTTTCTTCTTCGGGTGTTACTTCTATGTTATGCATTCAACAACTTTTTCCACATATGTGTCCTTGTTCCCATGGTTCTTTGCACTTGAAGCACAAACCCTTCCTTTTTAGGTCATCTCGCCGTTTTTGGGCATTTTCATTTTGGCATACATGTCCACGTTCCCGTGTCGTATTACAATGAAAGCACGTTCTTCCTCGGAATTCCTTCTTAGGCCTTTCATTTTTATGAAAAGTTTTGGTATGGATAGTAGAGGATTGATGTTTTGTAGAGTATTTGTCTTTTGTGGGTGGGGTATCCACATCGAGTGCCTTTTGAATTGCATCCTTAAGTGAGGAAGGATTGAGGGCACTTACCAAACCCTTGATAGAGTCTTTCAATCCTTGGACAAATAGGTAGGTCAATCTTCTTTGGGATACTTTTGGTACCATTACTGAAAGTTTTTGGAACTCAGTTACATATCCTTCCATGGTTCTGTTGATGGTTGTTTTTCAACAAGTCAACAATTAGAGTAAAATACTGAGTATCTGACTCCCTCTTGAGCAAAGCCTCTCGGATGCTAAACTAAATGATCAAACGAGATAACTCCAAGGTTCCTTATGATGTTTTCGGTAAGAGACAGCTCAGCGATTTAAGTATGATTTTGCTGTTAACAAACAAAGGGACTTACACAATTGTTCAAGTAACTTGTTGTTTCAAGGACTATGGAAGTGAATACTAGAGAATCTAAGTACTGCAATTGATGCGTATGATTTAGCAATAGAGGTTCTTTGGTTCTAATCCTAACTTAATGGTAAAAAAAGGCAAAAGATGTAGGGTTTAGAAATGCTAGTCTAATCCTAAATGCAAGGACGTTTACTACTTGGAGTGAAATCGAACCAAATCTTGTTTCGCCAAGATAAAACAACTACACAAGATAGGTGCAATCTTCAAAGGTGTACAAGATGTTTAAATCAATTATGCTCATGAAAGATTCAACAAGCATAAAGATCAAAATTGACGTTCAATTGTTCAGACTAACCATGCACTGCAATCCACAAGCCGTAGACTACAAATGGTATGAACTTATAGACTTCACTACAAAGCAATAAAGCAACCTTTCATTAACTAACTTGAACTTAAAGAAAACTTATAACTTAATGTCTGTTTGAAAATTGAAACCATGCAACACTCGGAAACATAAATAGAATCACCAAAACAATGAATCCTTTATTATCTCAGAGAGCTCTTACAACAATTTCAGAATTTCCAACCTCTTTTCAAATGAGAGCAATGAGAGCTCTTTTATAGACCTCAAAGGAAAGAAGGGTCAAGATCGATCGGCCAAATCAGCGGACCAGATCAAGCCACATCACAAGTAGTTATAACAAACTATCCTTTATTAAATGAAGGAGGCTCACTTTATTAAATGAAAGAAGCTATGAAGGAGAGAACAAAGGCACACTTTCCAAGAAGATAAGGAAGCCACATCATGTGCCTTCTATGTAGTAGTACTATGAGATACAATGAATCTAGACACAATTTGAACAATCTCCTCCATTGGTACACTTGTCGCCGCCTTAATAGATCCTTCTGCCACTGCTACATCTGACTCATAGACGCCAAGTGTCTTCTCCCGGTCGTTTATCCAAGACTTATTTTCCCCAAGACGATATGCAAGTGTGAATATACTATCCAGTTGACCCTTATCAAGTCCATCATATTGAAAGTAGAATGCCTTAACTTGTTGCTTCATGTTTTCAATAGTAACATTTTCATAAGGATTACAAATTGTTGTCAAAGCAGTGTATATATGATTTTCTGTTCTTAGAAGAACACTTCTTATTCTGGACATATCTACTTCAATTTTATCAACCAATTGCCCCTTGTTGTGAAAGGAGAAATACCAAGTGATGAAGTCATGTGGAGTATCTCTATCAATCACCTTATCATGAATTAGATCTTCTAATGGAGCTTCCATTAAACTTTTGAGCTGTGGCATGTATTGCTCTTTGATCGGTTTGAACTCAGCACAATTTCTCAATAAAGCTTGGACTCGATCTTTAAGCTTAATGACTCTGTCATACACTTGCACAATTTCTTCAAGGTGAGTATATGCCTTTTCTTCTGTCTTTTCTATCCATCCTTTCATCATCTGAGATGAAGTTCTCATGTTTTCAACTTGGGATACTGTTTCCTGTGGAAGAATAGACGGAGGAATTGGGGTAGCTTCCTTCTGTTGGATAGGCTGCATGACTTGCTGAATGTAATGCTTCAATGTATTGAAATCTTGTTCAACCTTTAACCTTGCTTCTCTTTCTTGTTTCAACATGCTTCTCACACTGTTCACTGACTCTTGTAGTTCCTCCTCTACCTGTTCCCTTGTGATTGGACCCATGCCAATAGTAGTCATATTGTAATCCTCAGGTGCCATATTTTCTAACTCCTTGTCAATTCTAGGAACAGCTATATGTACCTCTCTATTTCTAGCAGAATCTTGAGTGATTTTGGAAAAAACTGTTGCTTTCTTCTTTTGATTACCCTTCTGTGCATTTACAAGCAATTCCTCAACTGGAGCAGGCTGATAGGTTTCTACAATTCTACTTTCTTCAATCCTTTGCCGCAACCAAGGTGGAAAAGTAGAAAGATCTCGTTGTCCTTGAGCTCGACTGTGTTGAACACGAGCTACTTCCTCATCAGATTCTGCTCGACCTACTTCATCTTGATCCAGATCATCATTATCCTCCATTATGACAGTGGGGCTTGACTGAATCTCTTCTGACGGAATCAAGGCAACTTCTTCTATAACCTCTATCTCTTGTATTGGACGCTGAACAACTGAAGCACCTTCTTGTGGATTAGATGAAGTAGATGGATTATTCTTCTTTTGAGGTCTCCGACTTGATTCTCCTTGATCTTGACTAGGTCTTTTCCTCTTTCTAGCTGGATTATTACTTTGATCATTCCCACTATGTTGTGGTTGGCTATGTGTACTATGCTGTCCTGGTTCTCCTTCATCCATCTTATTGTAAGTAAGAACTCGGCCTTCATCATTCATCTCTTGCAATAGTTGATTTATACATACTTGTGTCATGGCTAAGACTGGTTTTATCAATTCTTCCTCGGACACATCCTTCTTTGACCAATCAACTGTATAAGGCAAATCCTTTATCTTATCAAATTCATCTATCAACAAAGTATCATCTTCGGTGAACTGGTCTGGAATCCTGAAAACTTTGGAAGCTCTAACTAAATCCCAGGTGAGTCTCGAACTTTGAAGTGTTCGGAGATCATCTTCATCTTGGGCACTGGCCCAGTGGTCTTCCAACTGTTCGACATGCTTGAATTCTCTGTTGTATTTCCAGCAAACTCGAAAAGGATCAAAGTTAAGCCTCTTGGTGCCATGAGTTTGTAAATGATATGCCTGTAGCTCTATCTCAGAATATTCAGCTGCTGATAATGATGGACATTCCAGATTTTGTCCAAGAAGAAGTGGAAACTGAATCCCTCCTTTTTTCTTCAACTTTTGCAACCTGATGAGTTCTAGGAGTTGCCTGGTAACCTCTAGCATCACCATCCTGTTGGTTGGATATCTGGGTAATCTGTATGGATATGATGTAAACCCTTGGATCCTTAGGTAAGTGTACCTTTCATGCTGGGTATACCAGTGTCCATATGTTGAAATGAACTCTCTCGCTGCATTAGACAACCTTTTATGAAATTCTCCCCTTAGTTTCTTCATTATACACATAGCAAATGCATCATTGAATCTTGTATAATGATTGATACTCTTGAGGTGCAACTGAGGATAACACTGATGCGATAGGTATTTATTAGGTCCAATGCCGACTTCTCCTCTTTTGGTCAAACCTGAGTAGACTTCATTTCTTGCGAGAAGGTACACTACATAGGAACTCATATGACAAGTCTTGGTCTTAGCAAAATTGATGAACTGCTCATGTATACTCTGACTGATAAGTCCAGCCCAATCAATCATTTTCCCTTTGAGAACTGACTTGATGAAAGAGTACATCCAAGGCTGAAAGGTAGCAGATTGCGGCATTCCTGTCATTCTATTTAGAAACATGATCAAATATCCAATTTCAGGATGAAAATCTGACTTGTGGAACTGTGGATGATTATTCATATTGAACTTCATAGCTGGATTGGCCATCCATTCTCTCCTTATGTCTTGCAACTTTGTCTTGGAGTCGACATCATATTCATGCTGACCTTGTTGTATTGAGATACTGATCATCCTCTCCTTAGTTGGAATGTTGAAAGTTTCTTCAACTGCCTCCTTTTGCAAATAAGCTAATATCGTTCCATCTTTGGCTATAATTTGCCTTGTATCTACATCATATTTCTTGACACATTCGATGATCATCTCTGGATACGGCAAAGTTGGCGGAAAATAAGCAGCTTCAATGGCTCCACTCCTTATGATGGCTCGAGCAAGACTTCCTCCGTTGGGTTCCTCAAGGACTGACTTGATATCTTCTAAGCTGCTGTTGCCCATATTCGTGTCTCCTACATTTGTCCACCTTGAGATGAGCTTTGATTCGGGAATCTTCCCCTTGGCATCCATCCGGATCTTCGCTTGTCGCTCCTTGGAAGTCATTGCCATGATCCTGCAGACTTGACGTGAATGAGTAATTGCAAACATAATCGAGACTTTACTTCAGCTACTTTAGTGGATTAAATTTATGAAGTTTTCCTTTACAATTATGAAATATTGCTATCTAGATTCAAGGAATCTATGAAAATCCACTTATCCTTCTTGAATTTTACCAATATTTGAACAATTTTAATGCATCTAATGAAGGAAAAAGAAGAAAATCAGATCAGAAAATATTCAGATCAGACTTACTTGATAGGCTGCTTTGAATTTGATACCTTGCAATTTGATCCACCACTTGTTTGAATTTGATAAAATCAAACTTCTCTAAAAAAACTTCTTGTTGCTGCTCCTTGAAGACAAATCTGCTCTTGGAAAACAAATCTGCTCTTTGGAAATGATAAAAATGAAAAGGAGATGAGGTATGTATACATAATTTGCTTTTAAAACTTTACCTCTTACCTAGGCCGACCTCCTTTATTATAGTGCAAAACATTTAATTTAGATTGATCTTTATTTAATAAATGCAATTTTCACGTTTTTCAAGGTAAAAATCATTAAATGTTTATAACTTTTCTTGATTGGCGCATTGGATGGGGTCTTGATGATCTCCTTGTAGATTGCAATTACCTTCTCCCTCAAGCGCATTGGATCAAGGATTGAAATCCTCTTGTCTTTCACATTTGATAACGTCTTCGAGGTCTTCATCTTCTTTGGATTTGTGTTTGAGTTTCTCCTTGCATTTCGCATTGGATGGGCATGGTGAAGTCTTCTTCTTTGAAATACCATGATCTTTCTTTATAACCCTCTAGGCGCATTAGATCAAGGATTGGAATCCTTCTAGCATTTGACTTTAGACACCCTCAAAAATCTTCATATATGGCGCTTTAGATCAAAGTTTGAATTCCTCTTAACATGTCGCATTGGATGAGGGATAAAAATCCTCTCAACATTTCGCACTAGATCATGTTCTAAGACTCCTTTCAACATTTCGCACTAGATCATGTTCTAAGACTCCTTTCAACATTTCGCATTAGATGAAGTATTGAAGGTCCTTTCAACATTGGTTTAGTTTGCACTTAGTTTTCACTTGCTTAAGGGAGTGGCGCATTGGTTGAAGGATTGAAATCCTCAAGTTCCTAGCGCATTAGATAGGCAATTTGGATTCTTCTCATGTGTGGCACAATGGATAGGTAACTTGAAGTCTTCAAAATCAAACTTTATTCTCCCCTTTGGTGTGGCGCACTAGATGGGTAGTTAGAGATCTTCAAAAATGAAACTTTATTCTCTCTTCATGTATGGCGCACTAGATGCCACTTTTGATTTCTTCTTGTTGAACACTTTGATAACGGGTCTTGGAAATGGCGCATCACTTCACTAGGTTGAAATCTTCAAAACTTTGATGTATTAGATGGCCTTTACCTTGAAGTGGATCATGCATGGTGTTGGCGCATTAGATGACCTTGGAGAATCCTCTAGAAACAAATCTCACTCTAACTTATGTTGCGCATTAGATGACCTTTTTGGAAGCCTCATGATGTTGGCGCATTGGTTGAGACTTTAAAATCCTTTAAACTCAAACCTTTAAGGCTTAACCTTGGATCTCACCTTCCTCCTTGTAGGGCGCATTGGTTCAAGCATGGAGAATCCTCTAGATTGCGCTTTGGATAAGGATCCTTCAAACTTCATCTTGAAACTACTTGGGTGCACTAGTTCAACCTTTTGAAATCTCTGGAGTTTCCCCTCATGAGGTCGCATTAGATGAGCTTCTAGAAGTCCTCTAGACTTAGCCTTGGAGACTTGACTGGATAGGCGCATTAGATCAAGGATTGGAATCCTCTGGTCTCATGTTTGGTGAAGTGGTTCTAACACTTGTGTTGAATGTTTGAGTTTGTCCATTGGCGCATTAGTTGAAAGGTAAAAATCCTCAAGTTTTGGCGCATCACTTCAGCTTTTGAAATCCTCTTTGAACTAGACCCTTCTCAAGTCAAAACCCTCAAGACTCCCTCTTCCTTCTTGGTGGCGCATCAGTTGAGAGATTGAAATCCTCAAGTTTCTCTTCAAAATTTAGATTTCGGGATCCATCCTCTTCCTAGCGCATTGGTTGAGCTTTTCAAATCCTCTGACACTTATCATTTTAATTCGCTCCAAGATTGGTTCCAAGACTTGTCCTTTCATTTTCGCATTAGATCAAGGCATTGAAATCTTCATTTTCTCCTTCAAAATGATACTTTTGGTTTGGGCGCAGTAGATCATTGATCAAAATCCTCAAGCATTTTCGCACTAGATCAAGGTTGTAGATGGGCGCATCAGATCATTGATTGAAATCCTCAAGCTCAAGCGCCTTTTTCTTCGTGATTTTGCGCCAAGATTTTGCGCCACTTGGACATCCAGTCGCACTAGATCAGCTTTTTGAATCCTCTGGAATTGTCAGGCATTTTTCAGGATCGCGTGAGTAAAGGTATATTGAAAAATATATTTAAGTATAAGTTCTTATACTTTAAATATTTTTCAATATACCTTTCAGGATGTTTGAGATAGGTCCCGAATCCACCGGATTTAAGATACAAAATATAGAATTTGGAGGATTCACCAGATTTCAGACTTAGCCATTTTTTCAGGATTTTCAGGATTTCAGGCTCCAGGCTTAGTCTTTTCAGGGTCTCAAACATTCTTCAGGATTGATCTCAACATTCAATATCTAGATGGGATTTGATCAAGATTC
Organism: Cunninghamia lanceolata; assembly: GCA_027924645.1. Lineage (NCBI taxonomy): Eukaryota > Viridiplantae > Streptophyta > Pinopsida > Cupressales > Cupressaceae > Cunninghamia > Cunninghamia lanceolata. The sequence goes on from BSBN01001642.1 coordinate 735,334, forward strand.
TCATTATTGCAAGTTCATCTACCCCTAATCATGAACCAAAGATCATAGGCGAGGAAATTATTACCGTATCGGCAGAGGAAGATGAGTCAGGTCATCATTAAAATCTCATTGAAAATTCATTGAAAGCACAGAGCTCAAAAAAAGGGGGGTCCCTATTCCTAATGGGGTGATGTGTGATTTGGTCACAACAGGTTCCTTGTTGTCTTAGGACTGTAAGTTCCCTAAAGTGCCATTTGTGGTGTTTTTGATCAAATCTTTGGATGAGTTCTTGGGTGAACTCATCATAGGATGTTATGTGTTGGTGGTCTTTGTTAATGAGGCCATGAGTCCACCAATCATGAGCCGTCCCTTCTAGGTGGAGTACGGCAAATGTTATGGCGTTCTTTTCCATCATGGGACTAAGTGTGAGGTATGTGTCCAATTTTTGGACCCAACAATGTGCTATAATCTTTTCGGATCCATCAAATTTGGGGATGGTCATCTCACTAATCCTTTCGTTTAAGTCTTTGTTGGATTGCCCTCTTCTTTGGTTTGGTTTATTTCGTTTTTTAACATCACAATAATCCCTAAAGGAGACATCCTTTTTTATTCTGGAACCTAATTTTGAGTATGCTTCCGCAAGTTCTTCCACGCTATCCATAGTTTGATTTTTTGCTTCTTCATCCCCCATCTCTTCTTCCTGTGGTAGGAAAGGGGCTCTCATTGGCCTAGTGGTTGATTCCCTTATTGGGTTATTATTTTCAGAATGGTTGGAATTGGTATCCCTTCCATTATTTTGATTGCTATTGTTATTCAAGTTTTGGATTGCTTGGAGGAAAAGTTGAGTTGTTCTTTCATTTTGCTCCATGAGAGCTTGAGTGAATGATCTTAAGTCATTGGTCATTTGTTTACTCATGGTGTTGTTGGATGTCAGTTTCGTCCTATGATAGGCTTGCATTTACTAGTCTTTGTTCTTCAGGTTGGTAGGAATGGTGCTCTGATACCAATTGTAATGTCCCTTACCTAAATTGCCCTAGAAATTCAAATGCCACAAGTTAGGTTTAGGGTTTATGATTTACCACTTAGAATATCTTCAAAATTACATAATTCTTGGACTTGAGTTCTGCAGTCATAACATAGGAAAACATATACAAAATATAGATATATATATCTTTAATCATTAGGGTTAGACAAGATTATATTGCCTTCAAATTCATAAACAATATCAATATAGAGAGATTATATATTCATTATCATGCAGTTAACTCAGTTTGTTTACAGAATTTAGTCATAGAAGAGGAGGTATAGGGAGGCATGGCATGGTGCCTTCAGACAATAGGTCTACCTCCAGTAGCCCCCTCACCATTCTTCTTTGACTGGTGATCTTGAATTTGTCAATAAACCCTCAACATGGAGATTAGGAGGAGAATTTTTTCCTTGGGTGCCCTTAGCTGTTCTCTCCCTTTACAAGATAGTAGGGTGCCCTAGAAGCTGTTCTCTCCCTACTTGTCACTGTCAAAGGGTGCCCTTAGTTGTTCTCTCCCATAGTGCATATTTCCTCCTTGTCCATGTTGATAGTTTATTGCAATATTCTATGTATTTATATATATGACAGTGATATGCAATAAGTAAAGGTAAGTGACAGTTAATACATTTTCACAATGATCTGACCTGATGTTCCTTAGTATATTTAGTAATGATTCTTATTGAACTTCTAGTTCAGTTCAAGATTTGCAATGTATTCCTTTGCTGTCCACAATAGTTATATGACTGATTAAATATATATATTTCTGTTGATGGAATTCGAATGTTTGTTGTTATATTCAATCAATGATCGATGCCCTCCTTGATGTCGTTTGTGTCTCCTTTTAGATCTCTTCAATGGTGGCGACTTCATGAAACCATCGTATCCTTTGCCATGGGACATATCTCTTCCTACCGGTCGCACCTCTTGATTCAATATGGATTGCTTAATATATTTAGTCAATCCTTTTAACAATGATGTCGACCTCTCCTATTGGCGCCGTCCAGCATAACTGAGGTTTGTTTAAATCTTTTCATAGGAAATAGTAAGATAACATCTCCAATTACTTAGGTATCAAACTAAACTTTAAACTGAATATCACTCCCAATTAGATAGGTGTATAGAGAAAGTCAAACCAACTATGAAAGAAATGTTAAGGCCCCATGTTGGGATTAGACGAACACTTAAGGAAGAAATAGTGCAATGTGCATATCACGTACAACAATAATGTAAAGCACATGTGCGAGCTCATTTAAGACAATATGTTAGTGTTTTAATTTGTCTTTTTCAAGATAACATAAAATGGAATAGTGTGTGAGCATAAACCTCATTAAATTGTGAGGGGAAGGTACCTAAAATCTAAACTAAACCTAAATGCTAAGCTAAGTTGACCTTAGACACCAAAATATGGATAAGATATACATATATCAACACCATAGAATATCTTCTTGTGGGTTTTGCATTTAATGAAATGACTACTTGCCTATGGTTTTGCCTCAAATACAAGCACCAGATTGTTAACTACCGTGTTTTACAAGTGAGATTTTATAGATTTTATGGATGCAATAGTAAATCTAAACACAACATCAACACCTTCCTTTTGGCTAAAAATAAAGCTCAACAATTTAGTGCACACAATAATTAGAAATAACAACACATAGATGACACTTAATTTCAAGAATTAAATACTCAAGTTGTAGACAGTGTCACAACCTAGGTAGACAAATAACCCCAATACAAAGCTTGATGGGAAAATCTACTTTTAGTTCAATTAATGGAATCACAAACACAAGAAACCAGCCCAATTTAACAATTTCGGCAGTATAAGCACAAAGTCAATAATCATTCTTCATGTATGTTCTCAAAGCACTTATTTATAGGTTACAAAGATATAGATTTTAGGGATTTAAAATAATAATTATTTATCCCTAAAATCATTGTTTTAAAATGCTGCGAAAAAGCGAGACAGAAAGGAACTTTAAAGCAAAACTATTATAAACAATGTGTTGGTGGGATAGAGCCGCACTAGTCCCATTAGGTTGAAAACTTGAAAGGGCGGCCCAATAGAGGCCAATGGTGAAAACTCCCAAGGGCGCCAAAGGCTGGTAGCACAAGGCAACACACCTCAAGTAGCTTTCAAAGGATCAAAGTCACACAAACTAGATGCAACACATATAGCTGACTTGTAGCAAAGCTAATGTCATGTTCCCTTTTCAGTCATTAGTGTTTGGAAGTCCCTTAGCCTATTATTTTATTTCCTATAGGCTTAAGGGTAAGGTGGGAAATATGTTTAAAGTAGTAACTTTAGTTGTCCTAGTCACTTTATGATTCAACACTATAAAAGAACAACTTATATGTTATTATTAAAAGAGGGTCAATGTAATGTTAAAAAGTGTCTTCAGAAAAGAAGGCATAAAGTAATGTTAAAAAGTGTTGCTAGGAAAAATGTTATCTTAAAAAAGGAGTTTCTAGGAGGCTAAAATTAGAAAAAGGGTGATTATAAAAGGAGGAGCTGGGCTGAGAAAGAAATCATCCATTGTCATTTGCAAACAAACCCTTTTCTTGAAGATTGAGCATTTGTTGTTCATCTTTGCTTGAGGACGAAAATTCTTTCGGCTTAGAGATTTAGAGGACGAAAATCCTTTGGATTTCTGGTGTGAACTGAAGGACGAAAACCCTTTGATTTCCTAGAGTGGTTCCATTCATGGATCATCGTTGTGCTAGAGGTTGCAGAAGTATTTTCAATTTTTGTTGGTCTTTGCATTTATGTTGAAGATTTTCAGATTTTGGAGTGTGTTGAAAATATTAGATTTCTGTTTGGTTTGTGGGTTCTAGTTTGGTAAAGATATCCATGTTATTTGTGAAGGCCTTCAATAATAAATCTGTTGTGGAAGAATTCATTATTATATCAGATTTATGGGAATAATGTTTAACAATATTACTTGCTACATATGGTTATTAATCTTTTATTTTAGTAGCACATTCATTATAGTTGCGAGCCGTACAAGATTGAGAGGCTAACGTACAACATGAAGGAGGTCGCAATAGTTTAAAAGTTTGCGTCACTTATTTGACATCCCAGCCGTACCATATAAAGGGAATCGTAGCCTTATTTAGGTGAAGATTCACTCCTAATGCTGTTGTACCTTTCCCACCTTGGACCACAACTTATTAGGAGTGCCGTACACCTCAACCCAACATCTTGTGAATTATTGGTACGTGTTGTACCACTCTTGTTTGTTATCTATTGCATCTTTGCCTGTTGGAAGTCTACAGTTGGCCGTACCATCCTTGGTAGCAGCCATTTCATTCATTTTTGATAGCTGAAATACTAGGTTTGCCGTACCATACCTAAACTCTACTATGTGTTTCTAGAAAGGTCCTTTGTAGCTTGCCATATCAATTTGAATAGAAATCACTGCATTTGTGAAGGTATTTCTATAACTGTACAAGTTGGGTTGCTGTTGTATTTATCATTTTGGTATTTTGGAATGAGTTTGTTGACTATTTCATCAAATTTTTGAATAATTTCTCTACTGGTTAAGATATATTCAAAAGGGTTTCATGATGTTCATTAAAATAGAGTTTGTGTAAGCAGAGATTTAGTGTTTTAAAATCTGTGTGGTTCGTCAGATTATATTTTGATATTGTTAGTGAACTTGGAAGGCATCGCCGCGAGATATAACATCAAATTAAGTTTTGTAATTGCACTATTCAATGTGTGGCCTGCTACTAGCAAGTAGTTGTGCTAATCACATGCTAGTCACCATATGCTCTCACCCTGCCCATCCTAGGATCTCAGTGATTAGAAAGTGCTAGGATTCATGCATTGTTACTGAAAAATTGTCAAGTGATAAAAAATCCTAGTTTGGGACATTACAGTGGTATCGGAGTTTTGATTTTGCTAGCCTGTAGGGTTAGAGCTAACTTTTTGATGCAGATTACTATCACATGGAAGACAGAAAAATGAAGACATTTCGAGGTTCCATATTATAAACGATACAAACTTTGCAAAATGGTAATAATCAAATGAATCATTTTACTGGTATGGTGAAACAAAAGGACAAAAGAGCAAAGAGGGAAGATCGTCTTCAAATAATTGATCTGTGATTGGTTCCCATTCCCAATCTATTTTAGCCAAGGTTCTTGCAAAAAGAAGAGGATACAGATCCTATTCAAGAGGCATGGATGAAAATACAGAAGGACAACGAAAGGTATAAACTTGAGGCCACCAGAATTCTTGATTAGTATCAAGGAATGCCCGATGAATTCAAATGCAAAGTCACCCTTGATGATTACTTGTAGATACTCGAAAACAAGTATCTAAACAAAAGAGGCCTGCATCTATACATAAGGAAGATGAGAACGATGGAAGAGAAAGTAGAACCAAAGCCTTAAGAAGTTGCCATGGAGTCAGAGACAAAGAAAATGTTCTTGAAGGAGAAAAATCCCCTGCCACAAGGAAGGGGGATGGTACCAGAAATGAACTCGGAAGAAAGAAACTTTGCTTCTCATGTAAAGAATCTTGGGAGCCAAGACACAAATGTCGGAGCAAAGAGGAGATGATGTTAGAAGAAGAATTAGAGAAATTTGATGAAGAGCTAGAAAAGAAGATGATGAAAGAAAAAACAGTTATGGATACATCTGAGCCCCAAGCTGAAGAAGAAGATGTTAGTTTAACTTCTATGAGTGAATGCTGGCAAAATGTTTGTCTACATTAAGTCAAGGAGAATCAAACATCACTTGTTGAATGTACAAGTGAAAAAGATGTCCCTAAAGCACCCATCAATCTTCAAAAGATTGAATCAGATAAGGGTGCTTTTCAGGTTAGAGGTGAAAATGAAAGTGAAAAGAATATTTTCGTAAATTGCAAAATCCTAAGTAGCCAAAAATGTGGTATTGATGAAATTCCTTCAGTGACATCGACAAAAGAAAAAGATAGAGAATATTTATTGCTGTCCTTTCATACTATACAAATTTGTGACCATCATGGAAAGCATTATAAGGAAGGTGAAAGAGTGAAAGACACAACTTGTAGCAAAGGGCACTCAAGTTCAAATTTATCTATAAATAAGAGTATAGGATCTGGGTGATTCTTTGAGACACCCAATACTAAAGTCTAAAGTAGAAGAAGCAATGGGTTTCAAGTTCAACCTAATGCAACATCTTTTTGGTTCATTGCCTATTCATGGTGTGGCCATTCAAATTGCTCAAGAGATTTGCAATGTGCTTAATCTCATTCGAGCTCTCAAGAATGTGGAAGGGGATCTTTTGAGGGAGGCAGTTGATGGCCGCATAGTTGAAAAACTCGGACTCGACAATTACTCGGCAGACTGTAATGTCCCCTTCTTACAAGTCAAGATTCCTTTTACCTTGTTCACAAATTTCAACTTGCAACAAAGGAATATTAGTACATTTTCATTTAAAGCCAATATATATAATTCACACATAGAACATTGCTTTATCATTTCTATGATTAATTGTCAGTTCATCATTGATTTCTATCAATATACATTACTATGCAAATTACTATTATTCACCTATGATCATTTTCTATGCATATCACTATTATGGATTCATAGCTACTTTCAATGCATATCATCATTGCTAATCTCATGATTGCTTTCAACGCTCTTTATCTTTCATTCACATTTCACAAGTTAGTCTTATGATCATTATTCATATGCCTTGCATATCATTAACATTTCACATGTTACTTTCATGATCATCATTAATATGCCTTGCATATTCTTTTCATGACATTTCACATGATCTAGGATATTCATCAATACAAATTGCAATCTATGGGAGATTGGCGGAGAGTTACCGTTATCCACTATGGGGCTCCAATGTCTCTATCCTTAGATTCAATATGGTATCCTTAATACCTTAGAGTCAAGGCCTCTTGAGACTCCTTAGTACTCTTATGATGCCTTACATCAAGTAACCAAGGCCTATACATTCACTATCCTTGCACTATGGGTACCTTATACCTCATGTGACAAGGCCTCTATGTGATAAGCATCCTTTGCAGCATGGGTACCTTATACCTCATGTGACAAAGGCCTTAATATTACCCATGTGGCCTCTTGGTATTTTCCTTCCGATCTCTCATATGAGGATTAGCAAATCACATATCATTATATATGATTGTTTAGAAGATAAATCACTTGAATTATTGCATAATAAATATATTATAAATGATCACTCTATGTGATTGTTTACATTTCATTATTCATGATGATTATATCATCATGGATAATGGAATGTATACATTGCCTTACTAAGAATGGCTGTGCATAAATCAATGTTATCATGGCAGAGGCATTTATGAGAACAAGCATATGATTGCTGCTCATAGATCAGAGATATCATAATTGATACATTTATGAGAACAATCATATGACTGTCCATAAATCAGAGTTTATCATGACTGATACAAAATACATTATTATGAGCAAATGAGTATGACTGTCTACACATCATATTATCAGCGATTGATTGTAAATGCTATCATAATCATGAATGAAATAGAAATAACAATTTCTTCATACCTGGGCCAGTATGACAGCCGATCAGACAAAGAAACAAGAATAATATGGAGATGCTTACTTGTTGTTATTGACTGGACTGCAATGTTTGAAGATATTCTTGTATGAATTAATGATGATAACTAGGCCTTGGATCGATGCTGGGAAGAGATAAGAGTTATTGCTGCTGCTTCCTGCTGTACCACGATATTTAGATATATATTTTCTTGTTGTGATTGATGATTCTAGGAAGAGTGGTATGATTTCTTTTAATGGAGGAGGGAACGCTGCCCTTTAAAAAGCCCACGAAGGGGTCCATTCGTATCAAGGGACATGACTTATACCAAGGCTGCGTCTCCTTATTATACCCGCTGCTTTTTATATTAACAATACTTTTAACTTTAGCTTTAATCAAGCTCTATTCAATCGGTCACTTATTATCATATTAATAAGTATATTTGGTTTAATATCTATTTTTATATGATTTATTAATATATATTTATTTTAGATTGTTAATGATTATATTTATAAATATAATCATATATTCTTGTTAATATATTATATTTAATATAATCACATTACTTAACATTATTTAATATAATATTAAATATTAATTATATTAAAATAATATTTATATAACAATAATATTTATATTCATACTTATATTTGTCATTAAATATATATTATATTTTAATTATAATATTGATTAATATAATATAATATAATATCATTTATTTAATATTATATTTAATTATATTAATATAATAATATTATTTTAATATATAATATGTGTAATTATTTCCATTACATGAGTTGATAGTTTACGAAGGCAATTTCACTGTTTCTCACCGTTTTCTTATCATGATGTTTAAATCTTTAATTTTAAACAGTGCCTTAATATGGGGACATGACAGAGACCCAAAATTTTTAAAAACTCGGGGACTCGGCAATAACTCGGCAAATTTACCGAACATTTAAAATGCATATTTTTTTTAAAATACTCTTAAAAAACACACATTTCTAAAAGTGTAGAATGCATTACTAATTTCCTTCACATATAAATCAAAACTAAGAGTTTAATACATATCATAGACCAAAAAAAGAGTTCAACCTTTGATTAAAAATTTAAATCAAAACAGGTGATTAAAGTTCTCATTATTGTTTTACAGTTTACTGTTTTACATTAAAAACTTCATATTGTTTTAATTTTTTAAAATTTTAACTTTTATATTAAATAATGAAAACTTCATACGGTTTTAATTTTTTAACTTTTATATTAAAAACTTCATATTAAAATGGTGTTTTGAGTTAATGACTCAAAAAGCCATGTTTTTAAATGAAGTTTTTAATATAAAATTTATATTTTAAAACAATATGATATTGCGACGTTTTTAGTTTTTACATTTGACAATAATAAATGGCGCTGCTCTATTTAATATGAAGTTTTAACTTTTTAATATAAAATTTATATTTTAAAATAATATGAACTTGAAGTTTTTAGTTTTTACATTTGACAATAATAATTTACTAATATTTTGATGTTTTGCTCTGGGTCGAGTGTAAACGTGTTTTTTTTGCAGTGTGAAATTTAAAACCTTAAATTTTTAGTTTAAAAAAGGGTTTCAAACTTTCGACATTCGAGTTTTCAAAGAATTAAAATGTGGTAATGGCGGACGGCTCGACTTACCAATGACTAGAGACCATGAAATCAGCGGAAATGGGGCGCAGACTCCACAAACTTGGCGCGCTAGGGTTTCGGTTTGTGCTTTGACTGCTTTTTGGCTTTTCGTCCAACTTCCAACTCGCGAAATACAATGAAATGGAGTCGGTTTTTTTTTGTAATATTGTTTCATTGGGTGCGTTTTTCCTGCGCATGCGAGTCGGGGCGAGTTTCAGGGAAAATGCGCGAGTCTTTCATCCTAAAATTGCGGCGAGTTTAGTAAAACTCGGCCGTGTGTTATACTCTTGAAAACTCGCAGGCGTTGTAAATGCGCGTTTACTTGCGAGTTTACAAGTTTTCAGCGATTTTTTCAACTATGGATGGCCGAACTTATGATGCATGGGAAGCAGTGAATTCACAAGTAGTGCAGTCTTAAAGTCTAATGGTTTAGAGCCTTCCTAGGATGACAGACTTTAATGGAGTAGTGGATGTTGTGTATAAAATATTCATGGCAGAGTTTCCAACTTTGGGTTATATCAGAGTGGTGCATTGGAAACATGGTGGTGAGTGCATTTTCCACATAAAGCAGCCCCCGGGTAAGCTTGAAATTTCAAGGACAAAACAAATAATGGAGGAGTTTGCAGAACCTTTCCCATAGTCTGATAAATCGAGAAGATGGACACACCAACTTGCAAGGATGATTTGGGATCCTGGTATTGTAGAGATATTCAATTCAGAAAAATCGGAGAGTTGAATTGCTTGAGAACAATGTCATGTCCCCTTTATGAAAATTCTAGAAAGGGACATACATGCTATTATTAATATAATTGATTTCATTGTCATCTTTTATGTTCCAATATTTAAGCCAAGCTTCAAACTCTCTAGCCGAACCCTTCTTCAGTTTGTGATGGTTGCTATTCGTAAATAGAAACTGTAATAGGGAGTCAATTGTCACTCAAACTGAGCAACTTGTGTTCATATTCTAGGTATTTGAATATGGTTTTAGACTCCGCAAAAGTGTAAGTGAGCTTAATCAAGAGAGTGTGGTATAAAGTATTATGTCTTATTTTAAAATTGTAGGTTATAAAACACTTTTGGATTCACTCAATTATATTCCAGGTGTTGCAAGTGATGTTACAAGCCCAAAGTTCACAATTATATAGAATAAGTGAAATGATTAAAGTGTTGAAAAGAAATGTCTTTTCAATCCCATAGCATCATTTCTACATGCATTTTTAATACTATAATAAACTGTCTTGCTACCAATGAATCTCTTCTCGATACTACAGTTCCAATTTAAATGGTAGTTGAAGTTGATGCCTATGTACTTCTATGATTGGACCCGTTCTAGGATGTTATCATATAAAATTGGAGGAGAATGTCTCTTTTTGGATTTAATAATCATTACATTGGTTTTATGAACATTAATGGTTATGTTAATATATAAAAACATTAATGGTCAGTTCACAATTCTTGCAAAATTTTAGGAGAACTTTGAGTTGCTTGTGAAGATCAGTGAATTTTTGCAAGAGGAGTAACATCAACAACATATAGGAGAATGATTATAATGGTTCTAATCATGATAATAGTAAATACCAATGCACCCTTCCTAAAATTTCTTCAATTTTGTCGATATAGATGCCAAAATGGGTGGAAGAGAGGAGGGCACCGTTACTTGACTTTGCCATTGCAGTTGACATCTGTTGATCATTCATTGTTTTGTTTCATCTAGGCAATAAGTTTTTTCATAGAGCCTAATCACCACATTGTGGAGCTCAAGAGGGACCCTAGTTTCTTGCAATCTTCTACATAGGTTGGCTCTTGAGGTGGTGTGTCAAAGGATTTCTAAACATCAAGAAAGCAACATAGGAGGTCTTTTTTTGTCTCCACAATGCTCATTAATATCTCTAAGGGTGAGAAAGTTATCAATAGTAGCAAGTTGGTTCTGAAAGCTTGCTTCTCTTTTAGCTTGTTATTTTATCTTCAATCCAATAACTAATTTTTCTATCAAGGATCAGACCATACAATTTCGCTAAAGAGGGCTAATCACTATGATTTGATAATTAATCATATCATTATTCCCATACTTGAAAATTGGAACAATTATACTTTTGGTCTATTCTTTTGGACTGTGTAAATTGTGTTTAGTGGAAGCAGCATGTATCAAAATGCCAAATAGTATCTCTAGAGAATAGATTCCAATGTTTTGGGATTTATGCTAACTTATATATAAAAGTCGAAACTGAAGTCGTAATGTCCAGTTCAGTTAGAACCCATTAGTCTATTCCTACATTACCAATACTAATTTACAAAGTTTATTATTTTTACAACTCATATTTGAACTAAACCTTTTTATTTTATTTATAGCATAGGAGGCAATGGCATTTAAAAAAGAAAAAAATTGTGCGTTATGAGGACTAATTACTTATGATTTCAAGAAGATATGGAACTAAGAGTAATAAAAATTCCAATGTTGGCATGTTATTATGCTATCTTTTGGCATTCTGTGTATTGTCTTTTTCATTGATATTTTGTGTGATACTTAATGTTATTGCAAAACTTTTATGTTGTAGGAGGAGTGCTTTTTACATTCACTATTTTGACTACACGTTGCTCAAAGGCATTGAAGTGGCTTCATGGTGAGAAATGTTTGCATGTATAAATATTAAATATGAACTACAATATTACTAATGTCTTATTGAAATGTACATTTGATTGTTGGTTGTTCATCAGTTCGATAATAACAAACTTCACGTCTCAATTCTGTGGTGGTTCATGATTTTATAGGATAACTGATTGTTTCTTTTGTTTACATATCTTAGATTTGAATTGTGTTGTAAGATACATTCACAAGATGCAGCTGTAAACTCTATACCATTATCATTTCAACTGTTATACTCACAAAGGAGTATATTATTTACTCTTCCTATGGCTAGGAGGATTGAATAGAATATGAATTTTATAACTCATCACTAGTTAGGTTCTGAACATGTGTCTCTCTTAGATGGTTTGTCTTCAAAGCATGAACGGAGTAGGTTATTGTGCATAAAAGATTTGTTTTATTCAGTCTGAGTGGTAATCCCATTGCTTGATCTTTGATGGTGACAGTATGTTTGTTCACAATTTTTTTTGTTATCTTTTTTGTCATTAGTTCTTGGTTCAACCTTCCTTTTGTTATTCAACAAATTCTTCAGCAATAGTGTTATTTTTGTTGGATTTGAATCTATCAAAATGTTTATTAATATTCTTTATAATGTTGATTTGATTGTGCTTAATTTGTGCAACATTGTCTCATTACAATTGGAGTTCAGTTCTATGAGTTCATCCATTTTGTCTTTCCCATTAATAATTGATGAGTTCTTCTATAGCCATTGTAAATATTTAAGATTTGCAATCACAAGATATAAGGCTTCATGAAGAGTGTTTTTGTATTGTGAATTCAATCCTATGGTATTTCCTTTCATAAGCAACAATTCCTTTATCAACAAACCAAGAAATTGGATGTGTTAAAAACTTATTTTGTTTATGTGCTGTAGATTTCTCAACGAATTTACAGATGATCTTGGCCTTCTTGACACACCCTTTACTTTTTTTTAGATGTTGCCATAGATAAATATGAATTTCTTCTTTATGAACTTTTCAAGGGGGTGCACTTATTCTTTCAATCCATGGAACTTCTTAATATCTTTATTATTCATTTCACATGAGTTTGGCTTTATTTGACAATTTTTATGCCTTTGAAGTATCTACTTTTTTATTTATCATAGAAGTTTTTGCTGATGTAGTCATTTCATTTCCTTAACAAGTATTCTCGAGGAAAATGTATAATATGATTTGAGCTCACTTTGTCTTTTTCTTTGATTAAAGAAAAATTCATCTTATATTACTCTCCAAAACAAATGATTTACATTAGTTGAACTTGTCTTGGTTCCAGGAACTTGCTGCCACCATTAGAAATTCTTTTTGGAAAAACAAGTGCTCTCCAAGAAAGTTGGAGTTTCCAAGAATGTTGGAATGAATCAGAAAATGGAACATTACAAGTCCTCCCTCCCCAAAAATTGCTTGTCCTCAAACAATACTGGTTCAACCCATCAACTCCAACTGATTGATTCATTCTACAAACAACAGAGTTCCAAACATATCTCATCAACCGTTTTCCCAAACTCCAATGTCTCTCCCTAACCAAACTGCATCTGGAATTTTCAAGCAAGTGCAAACTTCGAAGTTCCAATTTTACTGTACCAATGTGCTGAACCATATTGTGATGCCCATAGAGTCTGGATCCTTCTCTTGTCAAATGATGTCTATCTTGCCATAGAAGTCTATGAAGACTACTATCCACGATATTCTTACGCACCTTTTGAAATTCGTTCACCTTTCTGAAAGACAATTTGTTCTCATATGGGCTGAAAGCAAAAAGATATGCATATGTGAGCAAACATTTTAAATGTTCCTCCTTGTCTTGAAGTCCAATGATGTCCTTTTCCCAAGGTTTGAAAATTTCCATGCAACCTTCAAGTTCAATTCTTTTGCTTGACAGGTGAAACAATTTGAGCCAACAAGTGTAGCTCTCAACTCCATTAACAACGATGTCTCTTGGCATCTTAGAAAATAATTTGATCATCAAATGTGCATAATCCACAACACATACCTTCTCAAGATGATCTTCATTAATGACGTAAACTGTTCCTTCCAAGAAAGAACACAAATCATCTTGTGTGTAGGCTGAAAACAAATTATGACAGTCATGAATCACTTGGTTTTCCACCCAAATCGGATATATGTTGGCTGAGTATTCATTCTCTTCAGCTGAAACCATTTACCAACATTTTCCAATGATTTAGTGACCTCAAAATGATCAATCTTGCAGCTGTTCAAGTCTGGAAATAACATCTTATTATCTGATTTTATCAAAGTCAGAAATTTGAAAATGGAACAGTAGCTGCAAAATTAAAATCTCCTAGCAAGAATAGGAAATGTGAGCATTGTAGTGACTGAAAACACTTTTGTAAAGACTGGAAATCCCTTCCCAAGTCACCAACTGAAAAATGCTCCATCCCTTGACTGAAAATACTTGCCAACCCTCTAGTATGTATGCAAATGAAATCATGTGGTGGCTGATTTGCATGATGACAGCAACACCAAGTCTGAAATTTTGAGCTATAATCCTCCATGGTACAATCCTCCTGTCACCACTAATCTCCAACATGTTTTGTTGGTAATCTCTTGCATAAATACTCAACAATGAAGTAGCTCCACCATGCTTATGCTGCGCTATTCTAGTATTCATGTGAGCTTCATCTAGATATCTCTTGGTGGTGCTTGTTTATTGCCGAATGAGTCTACTATTTTCATACAGAGTAAACAAGAATTATAAACTGAACTATCACATTGTACGAGAATGAAAATTGAATTGATACTCTGAAACTCCAATGCATATATTGATTCAAACATCAATTACAATCAACACCAAAACTCCATGTCCGATACAATGAAGTGACAATACATATATAGGTTGTGGATGATTGCCAATTGTCGCCAACGACACACTGATCGGGAGTAACTACTCGCCGATACCAACTAACAAACATACTTGCCGATACAAACTAATCAAAAATACTTGCCGAAACTAACATAATAATTATAAATTATGCCTAACATCATCCCCCCCACAAAAATTGTCGTCTTCCAGACGACATTACAAGCAAAAAATAGGGGTTAAGGGACCAACAAAATAAACTACTGAGAAGAAGGGGGTTGTGTAGACGTCCTTGGATGGATCAAGGATGTCGGTGTGGGCGATCTCCTGGCCTCCTCTGTACATAGCCGTAACTGGTGTTCGGTCATAATCTCTCGTTCCCTGGCTGCCTTCACCATACGAGCTGCCTCCAACACTTGAGATTTCGCTCGGTCCACCTCCACTCCTTTTGCTGCAAGCTGTGTCTCCAAGTCTTTCACCTTCTGTTCCATCTCCCTCATCTTCTCAGTTGCATCACTTTCTATCTTTGATACCTTGGCCTCTAAGGCCGATGCTCGTGTGCGCTCTGTGTTACTAATCTGAGTTTGCTGAGCCAACTGTTCCTGAAACTTCTGCATGTGCCCGGCTAACTCCTCCTTTATCTTTTTTGCTAACTGAAGGGCCTCGTCCTTCTCCTTTTCTTTGGCCTCTGCTAGTACTTCCTTACATTTCATTTGGTAAAACACGTCTCGGAAGGCCCTCTCAATGCTGAATAAAGCTGCTATAACCTGGCCGTCTCTCCTTCCAATCAATGGCCGTGCTCCCCGCCATGCCTTAAAATCATTCCACATGTCTCCACTTCTGGCCAACCTCTGGTGGTAAAACATCGCGCAAACTCTTGTTCGCACCCCACCTGAACAAATCCTATTATCCTTTGGACCTTTTGTGCCACCATGTGTGATCGGCCAATTCTAAGCTGTTTGGAGATCTCTCCCACCTCCTGCATGACTAGTGCCATATTTTGAAGGTCCTCCACGTATCTCTGAACTGTCCCCAATGGATCCGAAGCATCAGGTTTAGCCATTGTGAATGTCAATCCCTCTAATCCATCCCACTAATCCTCTTCGCTTGATGGGGTGGGTGGTGGTGAACTTGTGACTGCCATGGGGGACTCCTGTGATGGACCTCCAGTCTCCTGGATGGTTGCAAGTGGCTGTGGCAAAATGTCATGTTGGGTGCCAGTGCCTGTGGTAAAACTTTGTTGTGGATTTGCACTTTCGGCCACTCTAGGTGTGCATCCTTCCTCCTGTCGCTTGGCCAAAGTTTGTGATGGCAACTCTGGCACCTCCAATGTGAGGCCTACTGTGCTCAGCCAACTATCAATTTGTGCTACTCCTGGAGGTCCCATTGATGGTGCTGATGAAGCTGTCGGTGCTGGGCTAGATGACTGTATGATTGTCCCCCACGATGTCCCTGGCCCAACTACGGTTGATGTTCCAGTAGGCAGTGGCGGTGACAATGTACCAACTGGCAGTGACGGTGTACTAGCTGGCAATGACGGTGTACTATCTGGCGGTGGCGGTAGAGTGAATGTTGTTGGTCGTAGGGATGGTAGTGCAATTGCTTCCTCAACGTCCATCTCCTGTGCCGCATCCTCTGCTAATGACACTTCCTCCACCTCCTGAACATCCCCTATCACTGTCACTTCCTCCACTGATGCTAAATCACTCGCCGATGAGGAAGATTGGTCACTCAGTTCCTCCTCTTCTTCCTCGCTTTCTATTGATGCCTCTCTTTGTTTCCTCTTTCTTTGTCGTCGCTGCGAGGGTTCTTCTCCCTGACTGGTATCTAACTCCCTCCAATAAAATGCAACAAGCCATCTTGGGTCCACTTGTGGTAGTGGCTGCAATCTTCCCCATTTGTCTGTTGGGACCTCTGTATGCACGACATCGAGAAATAGTGCTATTGTCTGCTGACTCATATAGAATACCTTGTGTGTTTGTGTCAGAAACTCCCTAATCCTTTCTGAAAGTAACCACACCCAATTGTACATCTTACCATTGCTCAGTCCTACCATATAATCTACCATCCAGATTGACACATCCGATGCCCGGCTTGCCCCTGTTAATCTACACTTCATCAAGTCGAGGATACATTTCCATGCAGGTGTTGCTAAAAAGTTTTTCTGTAGTTCTCAATTACCTGAGCTCCAAATACTATCTTTCTCCTGTTGTGTGAGATCACTTCTACATACTCTCCTTACAATGGCTTCCTTGTGTTGCTGTGTCATCCGGCCAGGTTTATTGACCCCTGCCCCTGTTGTAGGAACACCCAATACTCTGGCGAAGTCTTGTGGCTAGAACGACATAGTGATGGTGCATCCTTTGTATTCAAGTATTGACTTATGTGAATGTCTGCAATAATTTTCCACCATCACCTTCAAATATGGCTCGAAGTCCCGAGTGTTAAAGAATGGCAATAAGACAACTTTGTCTACCTGAGCGTGTCTCAATGCAACCTTCAGAAGGTGATCCTCTGTAGTATTCCTCCACCACTGCTTGCACTCATTTCCTGTCAAGCTCTTCCAAGTCATGGCGTCGACTCTTGTGTCTTTGCTGGTTTTCTTTTTCTTGGCGGATGCGATTTTCAGCCTGTAATGTGCTACTTTCTTTCCTTTGTCCATTTTGGAGTTTCTCCGACAATCTTTGGCACTCAGTGTTTTGTATGCTAAAAAAATTGTTATTCCAACTGCCTGTGCAGAGAAATTCCAACGACAGGAGCCAGGAATTTGTCATGATCCGATATTAAGGCATTGTTTAAATTAAAGATTTAAACATCATGATAAAACCGATCCCATTCCAGATGGTAGAAATAATTACATACGTCATATATTATTAAATAATATTTTAAATAATGAATAATATATCATTTTAGTAATGAGTTATGATTATCATTAACACAAATATTATGACTAAAATTATAATTATCAAATATATATATATATATATATATATATATATATATACGATAATAATATATATGATATAATATAAATATATAATAATAATTTAATATATAAATAAATATTACAAATTAAATAATATATATTAAATGTCATTATAATAAATATTATAAATATAAGTAAGAATGATTTCATTCAAAGCCTTAATAAAGGCCATACTCCCGATAAGGGATAAAGCAAAATCTACATTAATATAAATATTACTAGATAATGAATTCTCTATATGTTGCGGCAGCCCAGACCGAACAAAGACAATGATCAATAAACCAATGATAACTATTACTAAGACAAACATAGCATCAAGGAAATACACGTCTCTTGAAGTGATACGGGGTGACTGTTGGGAACCATTACCTTTCATATCCTTAAATATGGGCGACCTCACCACAAAAAAAGGATCATCGAATGAAAGAAGGAAAAAATAGCATCAAACAGGAAGAACATAGATTAAAGGAGCATTACACCAATCTGATCACACAGGAAACATCATTCAGCCAGCGATATAACTAAGAAGCAATCATTCAAAGCAGAAGTAATATCATTCAAGCCATTAATCGAATCAAGCATAAACGAAGGATAAGAAAACACCATATCATGGAAACAAATCTTACATCTGCAAACACAATGAACTTAATTGCAAGAGAATTCAACGCAAACATCTTATACTTGATCAGCTAATCATATACAAGTTCCGAGTTGCTATTACTTCCCAGCCGACTGTCAAATAGCCACCGTGCTAAGGTATGTGCATTCCCTCTGTTTCTATTAGATTACGTAGATATGAAATATGCATAGTGCTTAGAATTGATATGCAGAATAAATCCTGAATAAGCATGATAGATTTAGGTATATAAATGATAAAATGTTAAGAATGAAATCATAAGTTGAATCCCATATTAGATGTAATTCCAAGCTAGTAGCAATATTGTATACATCAAGTTCATAAAGACAAAGCATTCAAAGAGAAATGATAATATAGTGATTTCAAATTGAAGGCATGTTGATGCCTAGAATAATAAGTATATCTCAAAAAAAGAAAAGAATTGACTATGAGATTACCTTTAATAAGAAATCAACATGGCCATGAGTACCGGGCTAGGATTAGTAGCCTTCCTCTTAATCCACCTTCACACCTTATTAGTATGAGATTTGTGGTCAAAAGGAATCTAGTGTCTAGCACTCGAGCTGGCAAGTCATTGCCCCTTAGAGCTAGGAGCGAAGTATTGTCGGGTGTAGCATGAAGCTCTTAGACCTAGGGTAAGAACGAAGTCTTGCTGGGTGTAGCATGAAGTTCTTGTCCCTATGGTTGCGTAGGACCTAGAAAATATTAATGGCCTAACGGTAGGTGAACCTTGAGCTGGCTATAAGCCCCTCCGAGCCAAGAGTGAAGTACCTCCGGCTGTGAGGTGAAGCCTTGGGCCTACAGCCATGGGTCTTGGAATCCTTAACCCACCCTCTCATATTAGGTGCGTGGTCTGATTAATGGACAGGATCACAAACATCCTCCCCAAGGTATGTTATGACTCATGTGTGATTAATGATATAAGATAGATCATGAACCAATGATGAAAATGAATAACATGTATGTGAATGTGTGTTAATGCATAATGATGAAATGAATTATATGAAACTTAATGTGAATATAATTTAATATGTTTTAGTCTTAATGATTATATGTTGAAAGAAATGATTAAAGATTACTAATGTTCTCTTTTACTAAGTTGGAGTTGTGTTAAATAGTAGCTTACTAGAAGGGGACATTACAAAATTCGTGGTAGTAAGACCCTTCTACTATGCAACAAAACGTACGGCCTGCGGCATGGCCAAGCTCCAAGTCGTACGACTGATTTCAAAACTTTTCCCTCGTTGAATATCCCAATTCGTATGGCCTGCAAACAGACTTGTACGACTGACAACCTAGGCACAATCGTACGGCTTGTTGAGGTAACTTCGTACGGTCTCCAGGCAAGATGAAATCACACGGCAAGAGAAACCCTCAGGTCATATGCCTTAGGTCGTACGGTGCACTGCAGAATGAAGTCATACAGATGGCAACCGAATAACCTTTTCGTATGGCCAATGTGCAAATATTACCTTTCGTACGACAATATTAATCTTCCTCTTCTGATGCAATATCCCTCTTCTTAATCGTACGATCAAGGCTACAAAGTACGGTCATTTTCTTTAATGTTTGTAAATTTCACCAAATTTTTAAGTCCTCGTCTTATTTCTTCATCCCTGTCAATCCACCTTCACACCATACGGCCTTTCTTCTTCTCTTCTTTTTTTCTGTCGATAGGGTGGGGGGTCGTACGACCCCCTTTTATTTTATTATATATATATATATATATATTTTAATTTATTTTTCTATTTTTCGTCAATCCATTTTTTTTTAACCTAGACTTCGGGGCTTCGCTCCAAACTCCGCTACTTTTCCATTTTCTTCTAAGACTTCAATTTTGGACATGTGGCGGAAAATGCAGTTTATATAGCCTTTCTGTCGCAAACAGTCATTGGAACAACATCAGTCGACCTCTTCCAATTCACATATTTGATCAAATATCATGGATTGGTCCTTGATGCTCATCAAATTCCATCCCATAGGTTCTTGAACCCATTGAAAGGTTCTACCACATGCATTCATTTTCAAAGTTTTGGTTCTATATTTAGTTTTCCAAATTCGGCTTCTAGGAAGTTGTGTATGAGATACTCCATCTAGCCGGTTTTTCATCCTCAGTTCCCAATTTTCATCACAATATGGCGATCGTTCGACAATAAACATGCTTTCTGCCAAGTATTTTCGCTTTGGCGGGGCCTTTATTTCTTTTGGTAGCAAAAATTCGAACTTGTCCCATACCTTATTACATTCTTTTATCCACTCGTTCCAGACCTCTTCTTCTTTATCTCGATTGTCCTTGTTTACCCATGAACCACCATTGTCATCATCGATTATACCTTCTCGGGTTCCTATTTGCAATGTTCTAGGTGCAAAGAATCCGGTCGCTGGTTCAAAATGCGTGTTTGAAAAAACCATTCCATCAATCTTGCTTTCTGCTTCCATTTCCCTAGATCGTTCGTCTCTTCCTTCCATCCCACACTAGTTTTTAACTGCGTATCCGAGCATGTTTACTTGCACTGTTTCTTCTCTTCTTTGCTTGTAGATTTTCAACTTCGACCCGTTTACCGCGTCCTTGATCGAAGTTCCATCTAAATTGTCAAGTTTTATAGCCCTGTTGTCTAATATTTCCTGTACTCTGAACGGTCCCAACCAATGACCTTTGAACTTCCCCGGCTTAATTTCGTTGCGATTGTTATACTTTAAAACTAACTGCCAGGGTCGGAATTCCATCTTCCGCAGGTGTTTGTCATGCCAATATTTTCGCCATTTTTGCATAACCTCCATCGACCACTGAGCCAAGATTCTCTTCTCGTCCAACTTGTTTAACTGGAATAGTCGTTCTTTTAAACTCTTTGTATCCCCCAATCTATTTTCCACTGCTATCCTTAGGCTTGGTACGAGGTACTCGGCTGGGACTATAGCTTCTTGACGGTACATCAACTGAAAAGGTGTGTCCAATCGTCATTTTGTAGGCCCATAACACAGCTGGTAGCCTTTCCTCCCAATCGGACCCTTCAATACCACATGACTTGTGAATCACTGATATGAGCACCTTATTCGTTGATTCTGCTTGTCCGTTTGCCCTTGGGTAGTATGGGTTTGATAGTGTGTGGAAGATTTTGAATTCTGATGTCATGAGCCGAATGACGTGGTTGACGAAATGTCCCCCACGGTCACTCGTCAGTTGGATCAGTATTCCATATCTCGTCACTCTCTGCTCGTATATAAACCTTGTTGTGCTTAAAGCAGTGTTGTCTTCCAATGCCCTTGCTTCTGCCCATTTGGTTAAGTATTCGGTGGCCACCACGATATACTTGCATCTGTGCAACTGACTGACTTTCAATGGCCCTATGAAGTCAAGTCCCCACTTTTCAAACAGTTCCTAGGGCTGTGATGGCGACAAGGGCATGTAGTCTCTCTTTAAAGGCTTTCCTACCCTTTGGCAGGTGTCACATTAGATTACCCATTCTCGGGCATCTGTATGCAACGTCGGCCACCATAGTCCGGTGAGCAAAACCTTCCTTGTTGTGGCATCTAGACCCATATGTCCCCTGGCGAGTCCTTCATGGGCTTCTGCCAGTACACTCCTTATTTCTTCTTCCATCACACATCTTCTGAGAATATGATCCGGCCCCATCTTATAGAGGAGCTCGTTTATCAATTGGAATGTTTTGCTCTTGAGTGCAATTTTTCGCCTTTCACTAGTCGACATCTCCGGAGGGAAGGTTGATGTTGAGAGGTACTCGCCAATCTTCTCATGCCAAGGTGGGAGGGTCGCTATTTGGAATAGATGAGCGTCGGGGAAGTCTTCATTTACTCCATCCGCCGGTTCTCCTGACTTAATATGTGACAACTGGTCGGCAATTATGTGACTCTTCCCCGGTCGTACACTAATTGTAAAAGTAAACTCTTGCAATAGTAACAACCACTTACTAGTTCTCCCCTGAATTATAGGTTTATTTACCAGGTACATTAAGGCTTGGTGATCCACGTAGAAGGTGAATGGCGTCACCAACAAGTAATCCCTGAACTTCTGGACTGAATAGACCATCCCTAGAGCCTCCCTCTCGGTCGTACTATAGTTTCGGTCGGCTTTCGAGAGTAGTCGGCTGGCAAAGTATACTGGGTGGTCAAGACCATGGGGTCCCACCTGTGCCAGGGTGGCACCGATCTCAAAGTTTGATGCATCGACGTGCACATGGAACTCCTTGTTCCAGTTCGGGTAGGCCAAAATGGGTGCACTGATCAATCTAGTCTTCAACTCTTCAAACGCTTTTTGTTTCTCGTCAGACCACACAAACTGCACACCTTTTCTTGTCAACATGTCCAGTGGATATGAAACTTGAGCAAAATTTTTGATAAACCTTCTGTAGTAGCCGACGTGGCTGAGGAATGACTTTACCCTGGTGACATCCCCCGGAGCTTCCATCTCCACAATTACTCGAATCTTGTCGGGATCTGCCTTTTGTCCTGCCTTGCATACAATGTGGCCCAGAAGTTTTCCCTATGGCACCATAAAACGACACTTCTTTGGATTTAGGGCCAACCGTGTGGACCTGCAACGCTTCGTACACTCGGTGAGAGCCTTCAGACGTGTCTGCTGGTCGCTGTAAATTGACCAGTCATGCAGAAATACTTTGAAATTGCCCACCGATATTTTGTCAAATATGTACAGAATAATCCTCTAAAATGTTGCTAGTGTATTGCACAGACCGAACGACATTCGGTTGTATGCGTATACACCATCTTCTACCACGAATGTAGTTTTGAGTTTGTCTTCCTCGACGATGCTAATCTGGTTATATCCGGAGAATCCGTCCATAAACGAGTATATCTCATGTTCGACTACTTCCTCAAGGATAGAGTCTGTGAATGAAATGGGGAAAGGATCTTTGATTGTCACTGCATTAAGGCATCTAAAGTCGACGCAGATCCGGATTTGCCCCCCTTATTTTTTCAGTGATATGACAATTGGCGAAACCCACTCACTCGTCTCCACCTTGAAGAATATCCCGGCCTCTAACATTTTCTCTATTTCTTCCTGCACCTTGGTAGCGTAATTTTTGTTCATTCTGTATGGCCTTTTCCTCACTGGACGTGCTCCTGGTATCAGTGGAATTCTATGTACGCATAACTCCGGTGGTATCCCCTTCAGGTCTTTGTATGTCTAGGCAAAAACATCCTTGTACTCCATAAACTTTTTGAAAGTTACTGCCTTAAGTACTGGATCCCAGTAATCTCCGACGAGAATTACCTGAGGGCTACTCTCCTCGCCGAGATTAACTTTCTTCATCAAGGGTTCCTCGTACAAGATCTTTTCACGTTCAAACTGATGCCGACGTGCTATCTATTTCGGCATTCCCTTGTATTCCCCATATGCGGCCGGAAAAGTGTGTGTTATTTCTTGCTGGTTGTTACCATCCTCCCCTTTGTCACTTGTCAATTCCTTTTTACCAAGTGTTTCAATGTCCCCAAGTGTTTCATTGGTCGACCGAGAATTGCCCAGTGGTTCACTAGTTGTTCCCGAGCACTCACCAATTTCTTTTATTGAAATCATATTACATTCTGGTTGGAAGAATTCATAATCCTCCATCTGCCAATGGAACAACTCGCTGAAGGAGTTTGTCTCGTCTTCTGAGCATTCTTGTAACTTTAGTACGCCTTCGTCATCTGGCTCCATGGGCCCTCCTCCTTAGGTCATTGCGTCGCCACTGTTTGAGTCGGAATCCGATACCATTTCTTCACTAATTGTCTGAGTTCTCAGATCAATGATGAATTTCTTACCCTTGTTTTCTATTGACAGGGTGTTCTTCTTCTAGTTTTGGTTGGCCTTGGCGGCTATTAGCCACCCTCGGCCGAGTAATGCATCATAAGAGGCATTCCGTGCTGTAATGACTACAAAATTTAATAAGAACTATTGAGTACCAATCTTTACCTTCTGAGCCATTAACACCCCCAACGCTTTGATTCCGTGTTGTTCGGCTCCCACTAACTGGAAGTTCTGTGGCCACAATGTAGGCTTGCTGAGGCTTTTCCATGTTTCTTCTGGAAGTACATTCACCCCAGATCCCCCTTCCACTATTGTACTCGTCATGTTTCTTCCGAGGATTTCCATGTGTACTATGACCGGTTTCTTTCCCATGTCAATTTCCAATAGTCTTGGGTCGAGTACTTGTTCACTAGTTGGTGGTGGTTCCACTATGATGTCGTCCTCTGCTTGACCTTCATTCGAGTTTTCTTCCACCACTTTGGATATGGCCATCCTCAACTGTGGCATGCTCTGGAGAAGATCCGCCATCTTGATTGGTATAGTCGTTTGTAGTACCTGACTTGCAATGTTTCTGTCGGACTCCAACCATAGGGTTGTGGTTGCCTTTTTGTTTGAGTCCCTCTGTTCTGTTTCCATGGCAATCTCCACTTCCTTTCTTGCGTCGTGGAGTCTTTCTTTCTCCGTTCGGGGGTCTGGATAGTGTGCCTTCTTTGTTTGCGCTTGGGTGATGACAAAGACTTCGTCATCCTCCTCTTCAATATGGATGAGATTCACCGTACCTTTTTGTTTTGGGCAATCATTGTCTTCATGGTCGCCGAGCCCGCACCATTTGCACAGTGCATTTGGTTTGTCCTGGTTGTTGCTCTGGCAATCCTTCGCAAAGTGCCCCCATTCATTACATTGACGACATTGGATCATGGGTCGTCCTTTTGCATCGTACTGGATACGACCTCTTCCCCCACCGCTATTACATCTGTTGTTGTTGCCTCCTCTCCGGTTGTTGCGGTATCCGCCAGGCGATGCCTCTTGATTATTTGGTTTGAGCGGTGTGTTTGGTTGGGTAGATTGCTCACCCTGAGTATAGAGCACTTGGGTGCTCCTCGTCTTTAAACTGTACGGGCACTCCTTGATAGAATGGCCCATTACCTGGCAGATTTCGCAGAACATTTTTCTGTGGCAGTTTGCTTTGATGTGGCCCTCATTGTTGCATTCTGTGCACCATAATTCCTTACTTTCCTTCACCATTTCCTTCTCGACTTTAAACTCCCTCATCATTTTGATCATATCTTTTCCTAATGCTTGTACGGTTTTTGATTCTTCCTCGACACTGCTATCCGAGCTATCGTCATCATCTTTCTACTTCCCTCGGCTCGACATTTTTCTTCACTCTCGATGTCCATAGCCCGGTTGTAAGCCTCGGCGTACGACGCTGGCGGTACTATCTTCATTTTCTTCCTGATCGAGGGGATCAAACCCTCGATGAACCATCTTTTCTTTAACCCGTCAGCCTGTTCCTTCTCTGGTTTTACCATAAGTTCTTTTAGTCTTCGATTATATCTCGGACATTTTCATGTTTACTTTGTCTTGTATTGTATATCTCGGCCACTATTTCATTGTCATCCCGTAGTAATTTAAATTCTTCTTGGAATGCTTTCTTTAGTGCATCCCAACTAGCTCTTGATGTGGCGTCCAATTATGTATACCAATCTATCGCAATTCCTCTTAAGGTTGCTGGAAATGATCTTAGCCAATAGGACCTGTTGTCCTGTCCGTTGGCAATCCATATGGTCTCGCAGGTTTTACAATGTCGGACCGGATCCTCCGATCCGTTTCCAAGGAATTTTGATAGCTTTTACTTCTCCGTACTCGGACTTCCCATATTCGGACTTTCCGATGGAGTCACCATATTTCTTCCCCGATGTCCTCCTTGTGCGTTCGACCTAACTGGACTGGTTCTCCCTCGATGTTTTGGTACCTTCCTTGCACTCTCGGCCACGTATGGGTCTTTTCAACATCCCTCTTTAACGTCCTTTGCACCTCGAGTCTTTTCGGGTTCCTTCTGGTACTCCTGTCTGGGGGTTTTGGGCCCGGGTCCTCTAGTCCTTGGCTCTGTCTTCTGCTATTGACAGTTCCCGGATACGGTGTATACTATTTCAAGTTCCTTTGTTAGTTCATTTTCATCATCTTTCCCTTTTTCTTTGTTTGTTACTGGTGTTCTGAAATTTTCTTCGTCGACTCCCTCCACGAGGCTGTGGTGTACTTCAATGGTATCTTGATTTATTTCATGATGCTCATTTGCTTCTTCAGCAATTTGTTTTAATCTTTTTCTTCGTTCTTCTTGTTCTTTTAATCTTAATGATTTTCTTAACTTCTCTTCAGGTGTTTCTTGCCCACTTGGTACTCGATTTTTATCTTTGTTGAGTTGTATGGGCATTAATTGACACTTGCACGGTTATTAGTTGTAGGACGTAGACGGCGGTTAGCATCGCGCTCCTCCTCTTCTTGTTTCATGCGTTCCTCATACCTCCTGAGTATTTGCTGTCGGCGTAGTTCTCTGTCTCTTTCTTCTTGGAGGTCTTGCAGGATTATTAAATTCCTTGCCAAAAGTCGAGGAATGCGATTGAGAAGATTGTCTACCTCTCTATTGATTTTCAAGTTATCTCCAATGATTTCCTCTGGAATATCCCTGCGGATGGCTTCGTTCCTTACGTACTGTCCAACCGCCAATTGCCACAGGAATACGAGGTCTTGGGTTAACTCATCTTCCCGATTGTTCGTTTCTCGTTCGTTGTCTTCTCTTTCGCTTTTTGCCCGTTCTTCTTGAATTTCTTGTATTCTTTCTACTTGTCTTCTGGTTTCTAATTCCTCGTCGGTATGAATAGGTTGTCCCATTATATTTCCATTGCCATTGTATCCTTCTTCACCAACTATTTAATTCCTCTGACGGTTCAACTCGTCATCTCTCTCACCCAACTCTGTATTGGCAACGACGCCAAATTGTTTACTGTCGAATGAGTCTACTATTTTCATACAGAGTAAACAAGAATTATAAACTGAACTATCATATCGTACGAGAATCAAAATTGAATTGATACTTTGAAACTCCAATGCATATATTGATTCAAACAACAATTACAATCAACACCAAAACTCCATGTTCGATACAATGAAGTGACAATACATATATAGGTTGTGGACGGTTGCCAACCGTCGCCAACAACACACCGATCGGGAGTAACTACTCGCCGATACCAACTAACAAACATACTTGCCGATACAAACTAATCAAACATACTTGCCGAAACTAACATAATAATTATAAATTGTGCCTAATAGTGCTTGAGGCTTCTTCACTAGGTAGAATACTTTCCACACAACCAATCTCTAGCTCATGATAATGTTCATCACTTTGTAGTGATCCTGGAAATGCGAAGTCTATCACCATGTCATTCTGATCCTAAATAGAAAACATACCATCAGGGGAAAATTGCTCCTCTAGCCCCATGTGATTGCACTCTTGATGTTCTTCCCAAATGCTATCAACATGCTGAATCTCCATGGTATTAGGAATACTGAAGTCATTGTGTAGTATTTCATCCTCCTTGAATTCTTCTTCGTGCTTCTAAGGGCAACTTGGCTTCAAATTATAGTTCTTTTGGATCTCATTGTAAAGAACCCTACTAATTCTAACTGAATTTTTTGCTTGCTGGTCTGAATTTTCTGATTTAGATTTCTCACAAATTATGCAATATTTGCAATACCCACTTTCTTCAATGCACTTAGAATATCAAGAAGATGGAAAGGTTCAAATATCACATCCAACACACATCAAATGATCAATGATAAACACATAACCTATCAATGCAACATGAAATAGAGCATACCCGGAATCACCAATACTTCTTATTGATTTCAAGATCAGATGACAAATGTTATTGGCTGTCCATTACATCAGTTATGACTGATTTACAAATCAGACTTCATACAATTTGTAAAAGTGATCAAATGAAGCTCCTAACCCTAGCCAAAAGATGTCCAATGATGCCTAACCAAGGTACAATGAAATAGCTGATGTAGAAGCTTAGTTGCAGCCCTTGTAGACACACAATGAAGGTCTGATGTGACTGATATCCCTGCTGAAATGCCTGATTACAACCCGGATTTACCAAAAAGTGCCAAACAATGCTAAAACCAAGCCCAAATGCTAGCGCTAGGCTCTAGGAAGAGGGCGATTACGGTTTAGGTGTCTTCAGTATGCTCAAACTCTTCAATGGATCTCAAATAATACTCAGATCTGCCATTCTAACACTGTTGTCCACTGCTGTTACCAAAATCTGAATATGTATGCTACTGAAAATGGCAAATAATCACTCCTTATGCCAAGCAATCAGCTCAACATGCATCCAATATCATTAGTAGATGAAAATGCCTTCAATATCCAACCAAATCTGCATTACCAAACACATGTAAAACCTGCAAATCAAACATCATTATGAAATCCATATGATAACACCTCACAATGTGGATGGGATCATCTCCATGCCACCAAAATCAAGGGATCATCTTCTTGACAAACTGAAAAATGCAATTTCCAGCCAAAACACATGAATATGAAAAGCTTACCAAGTGATCAATTAGCGCAAATTGAAGGCAAGCAAGCATATTTATCCTCCTCGTGGTCTAGGCGTCCCAATTTGCTCAATTTTGCCAATGTTTGGAATCCACCAATAAAAATACAATTGTCAAATGACAATTTTAAATGATTTGCATTTGTAAAACCACCAACATTAAAAATAATAATATTTTATTATTTTTCTAGATATCTCCTTGGACGCCAATATTGAAAAAAACCAATATTTTATTAAATGCTTTCTTTTCCTTTCCAAACACCAATCTCCTTGGGCAAATAAACAATATTTTTATTTATTTTCCACTCTTACCCAAATCGCCCATATTTAAAAACTATATATTTTTTATTAAATTTTCCTTCATTCTCCTTGAACGCCGATTTTCCCTTGGGCACACAAATATTAATATTTAATTATTTTCTTCTTCCTTCATCTTGGACGACAAACTTGTCTTGGGCAAATAAAATGACAATTTTAAATATTTTCTCCTCCTTGGACGGCGCTCCTCATGGCAAAGCAATATTTTATTATTTTATTGAATTTCTCCTTGGGCATTGGCACATGATCCAATAAAAATAATATTTTATTATTTTTATTTTTCTCCTCCAAAGTGGTGTTGGCACAAGCTCCAATATTTTATTTTATTTTAGCTCTTTTCCTCTAGGCGTCAACCTTTTGGGAGAATAATAGAATATTTTAAAAATACAATTAAATATTGCATTTTCCGTTTTTTTAGCTTTGATCAACATTCATATTTTCTATCCTTGGCTAGCAAACACAATATTTTGGCTAGATAGAAAATATCACATGAGAACACTTGGCCAAAATCCCAATAAATCAAGTATTGAGCCAACATTATAGATTTCCATCCTTTAAAACCATGTTCAATCCAAAAATCATGTCTAGCTCAAAATGGGGATATTACATGTCCTCCCACCCCAAGATTGCTTGCCCCAAGCAATCGTAAGTGCCAAATTAGAATCAATGAAGACCAAGATCCCAAATCCATCTAGGCTCTCCATAGATACTCACACAAACAACCTCAAATCTGCTGATGTAGAAGATCCTGGGACCGCTTCCGCTGTCATACAATGATGTAAACGCAAGTGAATCCATCCTTGTTACCTCATTGTTATAAATTAGAACAGTGGTATGCAATCTCAAAATATCATCCATAATGATATAAAAAGTACCATCCTCAATGCATGAAGATAGGAAATCATCATTAGACCAATCTACAACAAGAATATATGGATTTCCATCATGGCAAACTGTTCTAAACATTGCTGTACTAAAACTGAAATCACATAATTACAATGCCCAACAATGAAGAATAACCATCAAACCATGGAGAATAGCCTGTCAAATAATCCTCATGCTGCCATATGAAGTACTTATCAATATAAAATTGTGTCAACTCAATGGTTTGACCTAGCTCTCCAAAAGGAACCAATGTACCATGCAAACCTGAATTACCTTCATCTTTATTGTCACACACATGCATATCATCAATGGCTTGTTCCTTCATGTTTGGAATCTTCACCGAGTCCTCCAATTGACAAATCTCATTAACCTCATCTTCACTATCATTAGAGCAATATACATTTTCAGATTCATCTTCCCTTTGAATTAAGAGACTTCTAATGTAGTCTATCCTTTTTTGTCTTGCTATGTTGATGAGATTAACCTTTTCTTTGACTTGTTGAAGATGCTGTCTTGCATTGGCAGCCACTAATTTAGCCTCTTTGGCTCTTTGCATCCATTCTTCATTCATCTTTTTGGATTGCCTTACCTCTTCTATGCCAAAATATACAACATTAGTCCTTTTATGATTCACATCTTCATGTCTAGCACTTAATGTTGGGATGCCATCAAGAGGATATGCAATTACATTGACTTCTTCATGAATAGGGGCTGCTATCTCATGAGAATGAAGAGATAAAGTGCTGCTGTCCCCAAACAAATCAGGAATGATATCATGCCATTCTAACATGTTTTCATCCTTCTCAAGCATCAAATGCTCACCATCAAATGCTGCTCCAATATAATTCTCCCTAAGTGAATCATATATGTCTTTATGAGACAATTCATGACCCATAGCTATCATAGATTTGGCTGTTATTTGATGATTATGGGAAAAAATAGGACTGCTGTTCCAAAAATCAGAATTGCTTTCATACCTTTCTGATGTGTCTTCATAATTAACCATCTCAAGATCAGTCACCTTCATACCATCTTTATGTTGTGAAGCTAAGTCAAGATCACGCTCAAGCAAGGAATTATCATCACAATAGAAAATAGATTCATCTACAACATGTTTTTCTTCAATGGCTGATATAGAATCCTGTTCAACTATAAGCATAGAAAAATGAGCTTATATTAGATTGCCTTTGTAGGTAGTCTTCCCACCGTTGCCAGCTACGAGCTAGTTTTTGATTTGTATGAATTAGTTGGACTTGATCTTTTCTAAACTTCTGTTGTAGCTGCACCAAGTCTTTCATTGTCTTCTCTGAAGCAGGAAGGAAGATACGTAACAATCTACCATCTTTAACTTTGGCCATGGTGTAACCTATTATAGGATTGAAGCAAACTCTGATTGATGACCCTTAGGCTGTCAAAATCAAGGCTCTGATACCACTGTAAAGAACCCTACTAGTTCTAACTGAATTTTTTGCTTGCTGGTCTGAATTTTCTGATTTAGATTTCTCACAAATTATGCAATATTTGCAATACCCACTTTCTTCAATGCACTTAGAATATCAAGAAGATGGAAAGGTTTGAATATCACATCAAACACACATCAAATGATCAATGATAAACACATAACCTATCAATGCAACATGAAATAGAGCATACCCGGAATCTCCAATACTTCTTATTGATTTCAAGAGCAGATGACAAATATAATTGGCTGTCCATTACATCAGTTATGACTGATTTACAAATCAGACTTCATACAATTTGCAAAAGTGATCAAATGAAGCTCCTAACCCTAGCCAAAAGATGTCCAATGATGCCTAACCAAGGTACACTGAAATAGCTGATGTAGAAGCTTAGTTGCAGCCCTTGTAGAAACACAATGAAGGTCTGATGTGACTGATATCCCTGCTGAAATGCCTGATTACAACCCAGATTTACCAAAAAGTGCCAAACAATGCTAAAACCAAGCCCAAATGCTAGCGCTAGGCTCTAGGAAGAGGGCGATTAGGGTTTAGGTGTCTTCAATATGCTCAAACTCTTCAATCAATCTCAAATAATACTCAGATCTGCCATTCTAACACTGCTGTCCACTGCTGTTACCAAAAGCTGGATATGTATGCTACTGAAAATGGCAAATAATCACTCCTTATGCCAAGCAATCAGCTCAAACATGCATCCAATATCACTAGTAGATGAAAATGCCTTCAATATCCAACCAAATTTGCATTACCAAACACATGTAAAACCTGCAAATCAAACATCATGATGAAATCCATATGATAACACCTCACAATGTGGATGGGATCATCTCCATGCCACCAAAATCAAGGGATCATCTCCTTGACAAACTGAAAAATGCAATTTCTAGCCAAAACACATGAATATGAAAAACTTACCAAGTGATCAATTGTCACAAATTGAAGGCAAGCAAGCCTATTTATCCTCCTCGTGGCCTAGGCGTCCCAATTTGCTCAATTTTGCCAATGTTTGGAATCCACCAATGAAAATACAATTGTCAAATGACAATTTTAAATGATTTGCATTTGTAAAACCACCAACATTAAAAATAATAATATTTTATTATTTTTCTAGATATCTCCTTGGACGCCAATATTGAAAAAAACCAATATTTTATTAAATGCTTTCTTCTCCCTTCCAAACGCCAATCTCCTTGGGCAAATAAACAATATTTTTATTTATTTTCCACTCTTACCCAAATCACCCATATTTAAAAACTATATATTTTTTATTAAATTTTCCTTCATTCTCCTTGAATGCCGATTTTCCCTTGGGCAAACAAATATTAATTTTTAATTATTTTCTTCTTCATCTTGGACGGCAAACTTGTCTTGGGCAAATAAAATGACAATTTTAAATATTTTCTCCTCCTTGGACGGCCCTCCTCATGGCAAAGCAATATTTTATTATTTTATTGAATTTCTCCTTGGGCGTTGGCACATGATCCAATAAAAATAATGTTTTATTATTTTTATTTTTCTCCTCCAAAGTGGCGTTGGCACAAGCTCCAATATTTTATTTTATTTTAGCTCTTTTCCTCTAGGCGTCAACCTCTTGGGAGAATAATAGAATATTTGAAAAATACAATTAAATATTGCATTTTCCATTTTGCACCTTTTGATCAACATTCATATTTTCCATCCTTGGCTAGCAAACACAATATTTTGGCTAGATAGAAAATATCACATGAGAACACTTAGCCAAAATCCCAATAAATCAAGTATTGAACCAACATTATAGATGTCCATCCTTTAGAACCATGCTCAATCCAAAAATCATGTCTAGCTCAAAATGGGGACATTACACTCATCAATAGCTATTGATTTGAAAATTTCAGTAGGCTGAAAACCAAATTTAGCATCTAGAAAAACATCTTTTTCATGTCTGAAAGTTTCACCTAGATCCCATATCAATATTGAGAATTTGCAATTCTGTAATGTCCCCATTTTCGGAGTGATCACCTAGTGGAGTTGGCTAGCCTATCCTATTCCTGTAGGCCAAGCCAGAGGGCTTACGGAATGACCTAATTGGCAAGATTTCACACTTAGCCAATTTTGTAGGGCAAAATGATTGTGGAAGATGACTTGGCATATTTTTGTGAGATTTTTGATGAAGTGAAAACAAATAAGATAATTTGCCCTAATGTGGAGCGACCAAGGAGAAGAATGGAAAAAGTGGAAAATAGATGGAAAATGCATTTGGAAAAATAAAGAATAATTTATGATATTTTGCCTTGAGGAGGACGACTTCATTTGAGGTAAAAAATATGATGTATCATGTGCCTAAGAGGTTCGCTCAAGTTGGGAAAAAATGGCATAAAATAAAATAATGATATTTCTTTATGTTGGCGCCCAAAAGGAGGTCGGCCTAGGGACAGAAGAATAAAAAGAAAATAAAAAGGAAATATTCCTTGAGGTTAGCCAGATTGAGAAGGAGATAAAAATCATGTATAAATATAAGGTGTTTTGAGCTCATTTCATCATCATTCATTCATATTCCTTCTCATTGGAGATTTATCTCTTGGCTGGAACTTTTGGTTCAGCACCTTCCTAGGATGAAAACCCTAAGGAAGATAGGTGGATTGGACGAAAATCCAATCACATCTTGGAGGTGGACTCATACGGAGTTCATAATTGCGCTTCATTGGAGATTTGCAAGGGAAGGATCGACAAAGCCATATTTGTTTCTGCATAAACCCTAAGGCCAAATTGTGAGACTTGTGCCAATACAATTTGGAGAAGAGAAGATAAATTCAGATTTCAGATCATATTTGGAGCGCCATCATTTGGAGGGCTTTGTGCATCGTTGAGCTAAGGTTTTCACCCTAGATTGTGCACCAAAGAAGGGCGATTTCATGTGGGAACATTGCTGATCAGACCTAGCCCTAACTGCCATCAATTTGCATGTGTTCGATCATCTGCAAGGGAGCACCACCTAGCTGAAGGAGTTCACCCAGCTAGGGTTTGTTTTGTGCCTTCTACATCATTTTGGTATGTGCAAACCTATTATTAGGTCTGAATTGTAAGGGCATATTTCTGGGATATATTTTGGCATGTTTGAACCTATGTAATTGATGTAATTGCATATTCAATTATTCTGATTTGTAGCAGGAGTTTGATATATTCAGAAAATCAGATTTGTTTCCATTTTGTTTGCAATTGGATGTTCATATATTGTTGGATGAGTTCATGATTGATGATTGAAGTTGTTAGCGTTTTAATTTGCACCTTTCAGTGCGACACAAAACGGAACGTGTACAGTAAAACTGTTCTTCGAATTAGGACGAGAAGCTCCCTCAAACAGAAAATTAAAAAGACAACAACTAAAACCTATCATTTTGTTTTCTCAGAGATATGAGTACAAGTCAATTCAACTCTTTTGCAATAAATGATAAGTTTTCAAGTAATGCAGAAATATAACTAATCTAAACACAACGTTTCTTCCTTCAATTAAATTCAGAGATTGAAGAAAATAAATGAACATAGGTGAATTGATTCAAAAGGAAATATGAATGAAAACAATGACAAAGGATTAAACATAAATGATTATGAATAAAATCATAAATAATTGCTTCCAATCTCAACAACACAAGGTTTGCTAAAATCAAAGCAGTTGTCTAATCTCTAAAAGTACTTGATTACGCAACAAAGATTTGAACAATAATTGAGAGCACCCAAAAGTTTGAACATTTACCATTAGAAAAATAAGTGTAAAAGACATTTATTTATACTCTAAAACAAGAATTGCATGAAAGGAAAAAAAAGAGTTGAACTAATACTCTTCAACCTAGATCTAGAGTTGCATGTATACATGCAAGCTTATTTGCAGGATAAAAATACTAATGAAATGTCTCATGCAATTCAGTTAACTAAAAATTGCATGTTATTACAATGAGTTCCAAAATTGCATGATTCCAAAAGATCCAAAAATAAATAAGATATTTGAGTGCACAATCAGTTCTCAAAATAGATCTTCTTTGGAAACTCCTCCTGCCAAAAATAGCCCCTCTGAAGACACTGAAAAATGGCAAAGTTTGGGAATCCAAGTTTTGTTGGAATTCTTCAACCTTCGCCTTGCCTGGAATGATTATGGAGTCCAAGTGAATGGTCTTCCGCTGCAATATGATGTTACTTTCTTCAACAATCCTTGTGAGCTCAAGATACTCCTTCTCAGCCTTGTCAAATTTTACAGTAATTTTCGCCAAAAGGTACATTTTGTCAACTTGAGGATCGCCACAGGATCTTTCTCTAATCAGCTGTTGAAACTCATTTTGCACATCACCCAAACGACATACTAGGCCATCCTCCGCGAAATACCTACAAGGAATATGTTAAACAAAATCTATCACAAATTTTTCCACTCCAAGAAGCTTTTCCTTCCATAGAGAGAAAACTGAGGCTATGTCCTTGGAGGTCTCCATCACAAAAGAATATTGTTCAATCCATGAAATACCTTAGATTTTTGCTCAATTGTCAATGGCCTCATCCCAATGGTCTTCAATCTCACAAAAATTCTGTCATACATGGGTGCCATCTCTGTCATGCATTCTGTCAAACTATCAACGTGATTATTCCATACATTTTCGCACTCCTCAAGGTCAACATCAAGGGATTCTTCAAAAGGTGGGATAGAGAATGCAAATTCGATGTGATCGGACTTAAGGCTACACAAAACTCGCTCATCAACCGCTCGAATTTCTCGTGTCTCAGGGTCGTAATGCTTAATACAAGCAAGTACGAACTCTAGGCATCGAACTGAGATGGGAAATGAGCCGGCTTGAACAAACCCAGAATAAATCAAATTCTTGGTTGTGGTGCTTCCAGCTTTCATCATGGAGTCCAAGTCAAAACTCTCGGGGGCAACTTGACATAAATCTCTCTCTAACCTTGGGATACTCATGAATAAGCACCGATTTGACTTCCATACTGATAGTTGAATATTACATCTTCGAAATTTGAGCTTGTAGAAGGCTTCCTTGCTGCTGTTTTGTACTTTTTGAATGAAAATGAGATCTCTTTTAGGCTGCTGTACCTAAAAATCAGACTTGATTTTTCGCTGTCACACAGAAAATTCAATAAAAATTGATATTTTCTCTTTGAAAAACCAATTTTCTGAGTTTTTCTTCTATTTTTGCCTTCAAAAATCGATTTTATGATTTTTTAGGTGCGGGATCTGCACAAAATCATGAAAAACCCTTGCACCTTTTTCGAAAATTAATATTGAACACTGCTGAACCTGCACAAAATCGAGGAAAACTCTACCCTGTATGTCTGATTTGGCTTCTTAGACTGATGTAAAAATGGATTTTCTGCCTTCTATGATGCTGGGCTTGCACAAAATAACAATCTTCTTGCAAATATATGTTGATTTTATGACCAAGATTAAATTTAACAGAAATAAGACAACTTCAGACAATTGAACACAACATGTACCTTGGGAAAACCCTCCTGCTTGAGGGAGAAAAACCCAGCAATATATCACATATATTTGATAAAATGGTGGTAATAATTATTTACAATTTTGGCCAATAATGGTGCCACACTCAATGGAAATTTGCAGAATATAGAACTCTTCTGCTATAATCGATCTGCTGATATCTGGAATTCTGCTAATATCAATCTGCTATAATTTGGAACTCTTCTCTATATTCAGTGAACTTATCTTGATGCTGATTCGATGATAAGAGGGAGAGGACAATATATTCTATATATACATGTTGATATGGTGTCCTTTCATAAACAGTCGGCCTCCTTCATGGAAAGATGCGTCTCTTCTTATCTGCTTAGTCGACCTCAAATGAATAAGTAGCCAAAGGATGACTCCTGTAGCTATAACATCAACACTCCCTCTTAGCTAGGGAGGAATCCTTTCAGATATCTATGTCATGAAGTCTCTTATCATGACACTCACAATGGCTACACCCATTAGTGAGAAGAATTTATCATGGAGTCTCTCAACATGATATCACCATGGAGTCACTCAACATGATGTCCACCATGGCTACTCCCATGAGTGGAAGAAAACAAGTGCACAAGTGCCCGTCACGGAGTCACTCAACATGATGTCGTCATGGAATCTCTCAACATGACGTCCACCATGGCTACTCCCAGAGGGTGGATAAACACAAGTACAAGAGAATCATCACGGAGTCTCTCAACGTGATGTCCACAATGGCTACTCCCATTAGTGGAAAAAATACATCGTCATGGTGTCACTCAACATGACGACCACCATGGCTACTCCCAGAGGGTGGAAAGAACCACATCTCCGTCTCAGAGATGGACAAGGGCTTTCACCTCAAATTTCTCCGTCTCAGAGAAAAAATGCATTACAAGGGCTTTCACCTCATACTTCTCCATCACAGAGAAATATACACTACAAGGGCTTTCACCTCATATTTCTCCGTCTCAGAGAAATATACACTACAAGGGCTTTCACCTCATATTTCTCCGTCACAGATAAATATACACTACAAGGGCTTTCACCTCATATTTTTGTCTCAGAGAAATATACACTACAAGGAATCTTCATGATGATGTGACTCCCTCTGAAGCTCCAAGTACTAGCATCAACCTCCTGACCTCCTCGTCCAAGGTTGCCTCTGTTGGTTTTTCAGACTCCCTCTAAATGTTAATTCCTCCTCTTCGAAGAAACTGATCTTAGAACTTTAATCCTCTTCTCGGACAGGTTCTCAACTTATGCCTTGAATTCTGCATTTCCAATTTGCAGTCGAGTAACAAGCTCTCAGCTAGTGTAGCGTATTTCTTCTCATTGCAAAATTGTTGTGGACCTCGAAAGCACAGGAGATGCAGCTTCTGCCAGAACTCCACTCTTCATCAGCAACTCATAGTCTTGAAGATGCTGATTCAATTTCATGGCTAAACTATCCAGACTACTTTGCATTTCTAGCTTTTTGATTTGAAGCTCTGCATCAATACACTTCTTCACAAGATCTTGGAAAATCCAAAAGATCTGTTGACTTGATGCTTCCTCAACACTGGAAGGCTCAGACTCAATGATGTGATTCATCAATGCTACATAGCCTGGAAACTTATGTGGTCTTTTGCTTTCTCTGAATGTGCTTTTAGGAGCTGCATACTGCTCTGCATCTTGCATAGTCTATCTAGCCCATAGAGGTTTCTTTCGTCCTATAGCAATATCCCTTGGACTACTAGCCTCTTCTGATTCAGTAGACTCCCTCTGAATCTCAGGAATATGACTAGATTCCTTCTGAGGTGACCCTTTATCAATGTCTGCAGTCCCTTTTTAGGATATTCCTCGAAAATTCTGAATCTTATAAGACATAGATAGTTCCACAACTCCACAACAAGTTCAAATTAAAGATTTGAACTATTTAGCATTTGTTTATTCATATACAGGCATTATGAGTTTATATTTCAAAGAGTTCACATATCAATGATGACAAAAGATTAGCATGGAACCTCTAATGCTTGCTGTCATACTGGACCTTTATCAGATACCCAATTCACTGCAATTGAATTGTTCTACAGCTTAATCTAAGACCCACGCTTTCTTCAATTTATCAATATCTCAAATGAAGAGCTTTGTATAACATAGACCCAATCCGGTGCTTGTATATCTGTTACGATCAAATGTATATTCTTCCACGATAACCTTCAAGACTTATGAACCTACATCTCTTTGCAACTTAGCCATGGCACCAAATCAGTTAATAGAAGCTGCGAATCCATATTGAAGACCATAGTATTCTTATACTTCAGGTTTATAGCTTTCCGTCACAAAAAAAATGCTCAGAGGTTATGTGATGGTCTTCATCTTATGTTGACTTCTTGCCTATCCATCACAGTATGATAACTTCTTTGTATCCAGAGCTCCAAGGAGTTTGAAAGGTCGCCTATCTTCACTTAGTAATTGCGATCTGGGTGATCTATGCTACGCCCAAGGGTCACGATGATGCTGTTTATCGTACTGACTCAGACAATGGTCCCACGAATCTATAGGAAGTCTGCGCCACCTCCGTATGATGTTTCAGCACTGCTCCAGGTTACCAACAATATACAAGCTTGCATCCGCGAACCATGGAATAGCGATGTCTGGCGACTCTTAGATAAGCCCAAGAGCGTTGTTCAATGATGAGAGCCTCTATTCGCAGATCTCTTAGAGTTATCTTCTTGATCAAGACCAAGGCAGATAGAGTGGTGTGAGGAATTAGATTGCGTCTCCAGGTAGTCCCTTTCTTGTGTGGCCCTATAATAAGCAACACCACTCTCTCTGAATGAAGTTCCTAATCCTGGATGAACATCAGGCTCAATAGATTTCTTGCGGATATCTTTTTGAAGAAGAGTCGGGCAATATCATCCCATCTTTTTGGAGTTCAGGGCGTGGGTAATTTGTGCTATAAATTGGATTATTTTTCTATGCAATTAAGCCTTCCAAATTCTTGCCCAATCCCATACTTGTGAGATCCAAGCATCAATGTAGGCTCATGGCAATGATTTCTTCTGGAACTTCCTGGCTCGAAAGGATTTACACTTGGAAATGCTTCAGGTTTTCATGTTGCCTACTGATCCATAAAACAGTGATTGTTGTAATTCTCTGAGACTAGTGTTTGACATGTTCTCCAGATGAATGCACAATTTCTTTGCAAAATCCTAGATACGTATTCTTCACTGCAGGGTTTGATCATTCCTCTGCTCCATGCTGTTGCAGAGGGGTTCTGCTTAGTTGACACTGTCACCTCTTTCTCTTCAATACTCCCATGATCTTTCTGCTCTGATACCATGTTGATTTTATGACCAAGATTAAATTTAGCAGAAATAAGACAACATCAGACAATTGAACACAGCATGTACTGTGGGAAAACCCTCCTGCTTGAGGGAGAAAAACCCAACAATATATCATATATATTTGATAAAATGGTGGTAATAATTATTTATAATTTTGGCCAATAATGGCGCCACACTCAATGCAGATTTGTAGAATATAGAACTCTTCTGCTGTAATCGATCTACTGATATTTGGAATTCTGCTAATATCAATCTGCTATAATCTGGAACTCTTCTCTATATTCAGCGAACTTATCTTGATGTTGATTCGATGATAAGAGGGAGAGAACAATGTCTTCTATATATACATGTTGATATGTTGTCCTTTCATAAACAGTGGGCGTCCTTCATGAAAAGATGCGTCTCTTCTTATCTGCTTAGTCGGCCTCAAATGAATAAGTAGCCAAAGGATGACTCCTGTAGCTATAACATCAACAATATATACTCCATAGTCCAAATGGTCTTCTATGTGCTTGAGAATGAAGAATTCTGCCTTTGACCTGCTGTAGAAGACAAATTTCTGCTATTCTCCTTACTCTTATGTGAAAAACAAGAAGGAAAAACCTCCTTATAAGGCAGCACTGCCTTTTCCTCTCCTCTAATCTGCTTTTTTTAAAAATATAGAAGAGATTTTTTGAATATGGAAGCATGCAAATTTGAGTTGGTGTTTAAGTGAAGTTGATTTGGTATTAATAACCTTCAAAAAGGCATGCAAGAAGGCATGAAGAGGTGTGATCCAAGGAGGGAGGTCGGCCTTCTTAAAATAGAATTGTTTTTTTTTGATATTTTTAGAGCGCTAAAAATAGCGCCTTACATAGCCGACGATGCTCCTTTTGGGAGGCAGACATGCTTGCTTGAAGGCGAGTGCGCCTCTACCTAGACGCGCTTTGCTCACCAATTTCTGTGCATTCTTTTTGTTTAGTCCAAACGTGCTTCCAGGCACATTTATTTCAGCATGGACGCTTCGCATTAGATAGCATGCTTTTTATAGGAGTTGGGAACTAAAAATTGTGTTCAAAACACTTCAATCCCAGCAGATGCTCTCCTCACGCTGTAATATCCCTTGACTGATCTGTCCTTATGTTACTGATTTAAACCTCAAGGAATATTGTCAAACACTTTGCATGTAATGTTTGTACTTGCTGGTACTGTGTTTCAGTCTGATTATACTTGATTGGAATGATGACAAATGTGTTTTAAATGCTTGCAAATGGTTACTAGAATGTCTAAGTAAGAACTAAGATGTAAATGCAATTCTTTTTGTCTTTTCAAATGTATATATATGATCTATACAATAGAAAATGTGCATCTACAGCCATTGGACATTAATACAAACACTTGGCATGCATACTAGAGTATGGAATGTAATCTACAGCCATAGACATTTTGACAAACATATGATATGCAACCTTATAACTCCTTTATTGATAGTCTAATTAGATTACAATGCTGATACAATTATGAACAGCCAAGACCCTTGGCTCTACAATGCAATTACTACAGTCTTAAACAAATGGCAGCAACTATCATTAACCTATATACTTTAAATATGATGCAATAAACATAGAAGAACCTGTTTACATAAAGTGCCCTTGGGAGAAGATATTATGGTAGCCTTGCTAGCTTGATAAGACCCTCCTAACATGACGAATTTTGCCTCTAATGGTGCCGCCCTTGTTCTGAAATGTAGATGGTAGAATAAATAAATGGCCTAGCACTGTAGCAAACTGTCATGTCCCCTCTTTAGCTCTGTCTAGCAGAGACATGAGAGTTGGCCTATCATCCGGGTTCCCGTAGGTCAGCGGAGTGGTTAGGGAACCTATCCAGAGGCAGTGGAGCTTGATAGGGAGCTTTACAGGGCTTTCCAGACAGTTTGCGACAGTTTCCTATTTTTTAGGAAGGGTTCCTATTTTTTAGGGTTTGACCGAGAGTTGACCAGGAGGCATCAAGGGACCTCCAAGAGCATTTTTGGAGTTTTGGTCACAATCCCTATTTTTTAGGAGGTATCCCTAATTTTTAGGAGGTATCCCTAATTTTTAGGGAGGCACTGTCAGTTAGCCTACCATGTGGCGACATCATCAGTGGCGTGGGCTACAACAGTTCTCAGTTCAGAATGGCCAGGTGATGGATTTGGAATAAATATTGAATATTAAAGTGTGGCTTTAATATTTAATAAAAATAAAATAAAGTGAGTTACAAATGTCACTTTATATTAATAAAATATTAAAAGGACCCCCACCTAGATGACACAATGTTGTGTTAAAAAGGTGGCTTTTTAATAATGAAGTTGGACCCTCAACTTGGGCGCCCAACTTATGAGTTTCCATTAATAAAAGAATCTTTCAAAGATTCTTATTTGTGATCCCTTTTTGAACCCTAAAGTGGACGCCAACTTGGGAGTTCCTTAAAAGTGAATTTGGATTCACTTTTTGATCATCTTTTGCATATTAATTTTGAAGCTTAATGGCAGCTCTGAACTTTGAGGAAGGGGGCAGCAGCATACAGTCTCTTGGGAACGGAAACTCTTAGGGATTTTGGTGAATTGGACGACAACCCAGTTCATGCTTGTGGGAGGCCTACTCTTGGTCTTTTTTTGTGCATCATTGGGCAGATTCTAGGGCATTCTATTGCAGATCTAAGCTTGCAGCAGTACCAAATCAGCATTATTCTTCAGATCCTTCATTTTCAGTTGCATGCATAGCCTCTTCTAGGCCAATACTATCTTTATATGCAAGTGGGATTGCAAATCAGGCTTTACATTGAATATAAAATACAAATCTGATGGGTATTTGCCTCAAATTCTTAGCTGGTGCTTGGGAGTTCCTTAAAAGTGAATTTGGATTCACTTTTTGATCATCTTTTGCATATTAATTTTGAAGCTTAATGGCAGCTCTGAACTCTGAGGAAGGGGGCAGCAGCATACATTCTCTTGGGAACGGAAACTCTTAGGGATTTTGGTGAATTGGACGACAACCCAGTTCATGCTTGTGGGAGGCCTACTCTTGGTCTTTTTTTGTGCATCATTGGGCAGATTCTAGGGCATTCTATTGCAGATCTAAGCTTGCAGCAGTACCAAATCGGCATTATTCTTCAGATCCTTCATTTTCAGTTGCATGCATAGCCTCTTCTAGGCCAATACTATCTTTGTATGCAAGTGGGATTGCAAATCAGGCTTTACATTGAATATAAAATACAAATCTGATGGGTATTTGCCTCAAATTCTTAGCTGGTGTTTTTCTATCATTTAATATTTATTTTTAGTCCATTTTTATATGAGATTGCAGCTGCATGTATATCTATTTGCTATCTTGGCAAATACACATCTCAAGAAAACTGAAACCCCTTCTGCATCTCCTCTCTAGTCTGAAAGAAAACAAAAAAATTAATAAAATCATAAAACAAATAAAATCACAAAAACAATACTTCATTTCAGCACAGGGATCCATCAGGGATCTTTCAGTGGTATCAGAGCCTTTGACTTGCCAGCCTGTGGGGTTTAGAGAATTGTTTTCTATGCATACAGACAGGTATTACACACGCAGGACAGCCCAAAACGAGCTTGGGATTGGTATGGCAGAGGAACCAGTTATGGCTGAAGAACAGAGGAATGCCAGGAGAAATTAGGATGAGGAAGAGAGAAATGATGAGAATCCTCATCAACACTCAGCCTAGGATTGCTCAGACCCTTGACAGGATACAGGATGCCTTGGACCGGTTGGAGCTGGATAGAGGCAGACGGAGCAGATCAGTATCTGTGGCGGGGAGTCAGCGTAGTCACAGGTCACACGCATCAGCCAGGAGCTCCCATCATTCCCCTAGGCGTGGATAGGCCAGGGATAGACCCTTACTTCCTCAGTTTGCACCAGGTGAACGGCCAGCACAGGTAGAGCCACCAGAGGTGGAATTTCAGGATTCAGTCATGGCAGCTACAACTGAGTGGAGAACCCTACCCCCTGAGGTTAGGGATGTCTTTCCTTTTCCACAGTATTGTGCACAGCGCAGAGATTCTGCCAGGTTCAGAGGAGACCGAGGCACTAGACCACAGCAGCAGAACTATGACCTCAGTAGAGCTACTGGGAAGATCACGTTGGCTACATATGATGGTACGGGTAGTACGAGTGCACGTGCTTGGGTGCACAAGCTGGACATATATTTATCCTTGAGACCCATGCCTGAGCGTGAGGCTATCCAGTTTGCTGTCTTACATTTAGATGGGGTTGCCTACGATTGGTGGCATCATGGATTGGTCACCCAGGATCATGCTTTGATTCATTCCTATGCAGAGTTCACTGAACGACTCATTACCCGGTTTGACTGTAAGGACACGGAACTCTACTATAGGGAGTTGGCACATCTTAGACAAACTGGACAGGCAGAAGCATACGTTAATGAGCTCCAGCGTATTGCAATTATGGTACCTGATATGCCCTAGAGACGTAGCGTGATGTTATTCATTGAGGGATTACAGGATAGGCTTAAGGGATTGGTACGTGCCTTCCAGCCGGCCACTCTTAAGGATGCCATTGATGTGACCTTGAGATTGGACACCACTCCCACTTATCAGTCAGATAAGAGGC
The DNA here is from genome assembly GCA_027924645.1 of Cunninghamia lanceolata. Taxonomy (NCBI): domain Eukaryota; kingdom Viridiplantae; phylum Streptophyta; class Pinopsida; order Cupressales; family Cupressaceae; genus Cunninghamia; species Cunninghamia lanceolata. Next base: position 780,126 of record BSBN01001642.1, read on the forward strand.
CATTCAGGGAATCATGGTTTATTTAGAAGGCCAATACTTCACAGTTTAGAGATGGACAGTCAGCTAGACCTCCTAGGATGGATCAGGGGTCACGGAATGATTTGAGGAGGAAGAAATTATGCTTTTCCTGCAAGGAGCCTTGGGAGCCCGGACACCGTTGTATGGGTAAGGGCAGGGTTCACTTGATTGAGGTCACATCCGAGCTTGGGGATGAAGAGATACCAGACACCGACATTGAGGACAGCACTAAGGAGGTTATTCAGGAGCGACCCCAGCTAGAGATAGATATCCCTGATTCATTGGCGGCAGCCAAAGTGACTATGGCTACACTATCCAATTATCCCAGGTTCCATGCCTTTCATTTGAAAGGTACATTACAGGGACAACGAGTCATGAGTTTGGTTGACACAGGAGCCACGCACAATTTTATTGATTAGAAATTGGTTGAGAGGCGTGGATTACAATCTGAGGTGTTCAAGGGTTTTGGAGTTAAGGTTGCAGATGGTGCAGTGTTGGGTGGTACTAGGAGGATCTCACAGCTCAACATTCAGATGGGGGATTTTACCTTGACGGATGACTTTTATATCCTACCCTTAGAGGATTATGATGTGATTTTGGGTATGCAGTGGTTACAGGGTATTGGGAGATATATTATTGATCACCACCGCATGCAATTAGAGTTCCTATCTGGTGGAAAGAAGGTGATCTTGAGGGCAGCCTTTGACGGTGGGCCCAAGGAGGTATCTTCTCGCAGGATGGAGTCTATTATTAGACATGATGATGTGATCTGGGCCACACGTTGTTTTGTGAAATCCAAGACACCTACTCCTCAGGATGGTAGAGCATTTCATGTTGACATACAGACAGTGATGGATCGGCATGGCCAAGTATTTGGTGACATACCTCCTGGTGTACCCCCGGATAGAGGGTTTGAGCATGGGATAGAGATGGAGGATGGAGCTAAGCCAGTGATCACCACTCCGTATCGTCATCCTAGAGCATACAAGGATGAGATTGAGAAGACTATTCATGAGCTGTTAGACATGGGCTTCATTTGCCCCAGTTCTAGCCCCTTTGCTTCTTCTGTAGTACTGGTTAAGAAGAAGGATGGGACTCTACGGATGTGTATAGATTACAGGGCCTTGAACAAGAAGACAATCAAGAACAGATACCCTATTCTGCGCATTGATGAGTTGTTGGACAAGCTTCACGGAGCCATCTACTTCTCTAAGATTGATCTTCGTTCAGGCTATCATTAGATCCGTGTACGAGTAGAGGATGTACACAAGACCGCCTTCCGTTGTCACTATGGGCATTATGAGTTCCTGGTGATGCCTTTTGACCTTACCAATGCCCCAACCACCTTCCAGTCATGTATGAACCATCTCTTCAACAAGCAGTTGAGGAAATCAGTTCTAGTGTTCTTTGACGATATTTTGATCTACAGTTGTACTTGGGAGGACCATCTCAGACATGTTGAGGAGGTACTTAGCATTATGGAGAGTCAGTCTCTATTTGCTAAGTTGTCCAAATGTGAGTTTGGACTTAGAGAGGTCCTATATCTAGGTCATGTGATCAGTGCTAATGGGGTGAAGGTGCACGAGGAGAAAATTCAGGCAATTCGAGATTGGCCCCGCCCTCGGAACATTACTGAGTTACGGGGGTTCCTTGGTCTATGTGCTTATTACAGGCGATTTGTGAGGGGTTTCTCTCAGTTGGCAGCTCCCTTGACAGACCTCACAAAGAAGGGGGCTTTCAGATGGACAGAACAGGCACAGGGAGTCTTTGACAGGCTCAAGGAGGTTATGAGTACTTTCCCTGTTTTAGCACTTCCCGACTTCTCGCAGCCTTTTGTACTTGAGTGTGATGCTTCTGGTTTGGGCATAGGAGCAGTTTTGATGCAGAACCGACACCCCATTGCTTTTGAGAGTCGGAAGCTGCGGGATAATGAGAGGTTGTATTCTATGTATGATAAGGAAATGTTGGCTATTATGCATGCATTAGCCAAGTTCAGACAATATCTTGTTGACAGCAAATTTGTGGTAAGAACAGACCACAACAGTCTGAAATATTTCCTTGATCAGACAGAGCTCAATGATCGTCAGCAAAAATGGGTGAGCAAGATTCAGGCTTATGATTTTGACATCGAATTCATAAAGGGGAAGAATAATACTGTGGCTGATGCACTTTCTAGAAAACCATCACTCGCTGCCCTATGTTCATTGAGTGAGATTTCAGCAGATTGGAAGGCTCAACTTCTAGTTGAGTACTCCAAAAATCAGCATGCTTATGAGGTCATGGATGGATTGGTATTGGATGATAGGTACACTGTGGTAGATGAAGTCATCTACTACAAGGGAAGGGTGTATCTGGTTCTTGGTTCTCAGTTGAAGGAACAAATTATGCATGCTTACCATGATACTCCGACAGCAGGGCACCCAGGTTATGGTAAGACCTACAGGGCGGTTCGGGAGAGATTTTCTTGAAAGGGTCTCAAAGCTGATATCTTACGTCATGTTCGTGAGTGTTTGACGTGCCAGCAGAATAAGTCTGAGCATACTTTTCCTACTGGTTTATTGCAGCCCTTACCTATACCGGAATAGAAGTGGTTAGGAATCTCCATGGATTTCATTATAGGTCTTCCTCGGGTGCAAGGGAAAGACTGTATCTATGTTGTAGTAGACAGGTTGACTAAATACTCCCACTTCTTCCCTATTGCAGCTGATTTCACAGCATCTCAGGTGGCGGAGTTATTTTTCAGGGAGATATTTAGGCTCCACGGTCTCCCCAAGACCATAGTGAGTGACAGGGATAGTAGGTTCATGAGTTCTTTCTGGCAAGAACTTTTCAGGCTCACAGGTACGGAGTTGACACCCAGTACCAGCTACCACCCACAGACAGATGGGCAGACCGAGATTGTTAATAAGTGGGTTGAGGGGTATTTGCGCAGCTATGTGTCAGGACAGTAGAAGGCATGGGTGCGTTGGCTATATCTAGGAGAGTATTGTTATAATACTACACACCATATGTCTATTGCTATGACACCTTTTAGAGCCCTCTATGGTTACGAGGCATTATCTTTTGTTGATTTGGCTGTAAGTGACAGCAGAGTTCCCTTGGCACAGGATTGGTTACAGGAGAACCAGGATATCATGAGATCTCTCAGGGAGAATCTTCAGCAGGCATAGAATCAGCAGAAGGTCTACGCTGATCGGCATAGGACTGAGAGAGTATTTGAGGTGGATGACATGGTTTTCCTGCGGTTGCAGCCTTACCAATAGAGCACCCTTAAAAGGGGTGGAGCTGAGAAGCTCAAGCCTCGCTTCTACGGACCATATCGGATTCTCAGGCGTGTGGGAGAGGTTGCTTATGAGATTGAGTTACCACCTGACAGCCGGATTCATAATGTGTTCCATGTATCTTGCCTGAAAAAGGCACTGGGGCAACATATTGTAGCATCTCCTGATCTACCTCCCTTGGATGAGGAAGGTAAGCTGACTCTGGTTCCTGAGGAGATCTTGGAGGAGAGGGAACGACAGCTGAGAAGTAGGGTGATTCGGGAGTACTTGATTCGTTGGAGAGGTCTTCCTATAGAGGACGCCACCTAGGAGGGAGAGTCCATGTTACAGCATCCGGCTTTGCAGTTGCTTGTGGGTAAGCATCTTCGAGAGGGGAGGACTGTCATGTCCCTTCTTTAGCTCTATCTAGTAGAGACATGAGAGTTGGCCTATCATCCGGGTTCCCGTAGGTCAGCGGAGTGGTTAGGGAACCTATCCAGAGGCAGTGGAGCTTGGTAGGGAGCTTTACAGGCCTTTCCAGACAGTTTGCGACAGTTTCCTATTTTTTAGGAAGGGTTCCTATTTTTTAGGGTTTGATCGAGAGTTGACCAGGAGGCATCAAGGGACCTCTAGGAGCATTTTTGGAGTTTTGGTCACAATCCCTATTTTTTAGGAGGTATCCCTAATTTTTAGGGAGGCATTGTCAGTTAGCCTACCACGTGGCGACATCATCAGTGGCGTGGGCTACAGCAGTTCTCAGTTCAGAATGGCCAGGTGATGGATTTGGAATAAATATTGAATATTAAAGTGTGGCTTTAATATTTAATAAGAATAAAATAAAGTGAGTTACAAATGTCACTTTATATTAATAAAATATTAAAAGGACCCCCACCTAGATGACACAATGTTGTGTTAAAAAGGTGGCCTTTTAATAATGAAGTTGGACCCTCAACTTGGGCGCCCAACTTATGAGTTTCCATTAATAAAAGAATCTTTCAAAGATTTTTATTTGTGATCCCTTTTTGAACCCTAAAGTGGACGCCAATTTGGGAGTTCCTTAAAAGTGAATTTGGATTCACTTTTTGATCATCTTTTGCATATTAATTTTGAAGCTTCATGGCAGCTCTGAACTCTGAGGAAGGGGGCAGCAGCATACAGTCTCTTGGGAACAGAAACCCTCAGGGATTTTGGTGAATTGGATGACAACCCAGTTCATGCTTGTGGGAGGCCTACTCTGGGTCTTCTTTTGTGCATCATTGGACAGATTCTAGGGCATTCTATTGCAGATCTAAGCTTGCAGCAGTACCAAATCAGCATTATTCTTCAGATCCTTCATTTTCAGTTGCATGCATAGCCTCTTCTAGGCCAATACTATCTTTGTATGCAAGTGGGGTTGCAATCCAGGCTTTACATTGAATATAAAATACAGATCTGATGGGCATGTGCCTCAAATTCTTAGCTGGTGTTTTTCTATCATTTAATATTTATTTTTAGTCCATTTTTATATGAGATTGCAACTGCATGTATATCTATTTGCTATCTTGGCAAATACACATCTCAAGAAAACTGAAACCCCTTCTGCATCTCCTCTCTAGTTTGAAAGAAAACAAAAAAATTAATAAAAATCATAAAACAAATAAAATCACAAAAACAATACTTCATTTCAGCAAAGGGATCCATCAAGGATCTTTCAGAACCACTGTAGCAGATTACTGTAGCGCGGTTACTGTTCACGTGCGTACTGTAGCGTGGCACTGTTCACGCCAGTGTAGCAGCTAACAAACTTCTGATCTGCAAATTAATACCTCCAAACCCTTGGTTAATACTTCAGATTTAAGCACAAATGAAAGGACTGAAGTATCCCTTCCAATTTGCAACCCTTCGGAGGATATTTCACCACCTCAGTTATGCTAATCTATGGGATTTTTTCGTTCCCAAAGACCAAGTAGACAATATGTAGAAACCCTTGGCTCCACAAGACTCATCAAATGCAAATGACAATAATCGGATGCCTGGAAGCTTGCCTTGCCCCTTGCTTTATACTTTTTTTAATCCCACTTCAAGAGGCTTCTAGAAAAATCATATTATTTTATTTTAGTGACTTTAATGATATAATGTGTATTTTAAGTCACTATATTAAATTAATTAAATATAAGGTTACCTTTTAATTTAAAATTAAGTAATAACCTTATAAAATAATTAATTTAATAATATCTCTCTTATTTCTTCAATTAGCGTTCGGGTGATAAAGGCTAAATTACCTATAATGAAAGTCACCTGGGAAGGGGACATTACAGTCCGCCCATCTTGACATTGCTTGTCCCCAAGCAATCTCAACTTTGGATGCTGAAGAATCTCCTTGCCTTCCCAAGTGGCATCCTCAACCGGTAAATCCCTCCATTTGATCAAGTACTCTCTGATGACCCGTCTCCGTAACTGCCTCTCCCTAACATCCAAAATAGCCTCGGGCACCAGAATCAACTTCCCCTCATCATCCAAGGGTGGTAAAGTAGCGGAAGGAACCACGCGATGACCTAATGCCTTCTTGAGGCGTGACACATGGAAAACATTATGTACTCTGCTGTCTGCCGGTAATTCTAATTCATAAGCCACATCACCAACTCGCCGGATAATTCTGAAAGGGCCATAATAATGCGGTTTGAGCTTCTTTGCACCACTCTTCTTGAGAGTGGATTGTTGGTAGGGCTGTAACATCAGATACACCATATCCCCAACCTCAAATGACCGCTCAACACTCTTCTGATTAGTATACTGCTTCTGCTGATTCTGTGCCTTCTGGATATTTTCTCGAAGAGCTCTCATAATATCCTGGTTCTCCTGTAACATATCTTCTGCACTAGGCACTCTACTGTCACTCATTAGCAAGTCAAGGAAACTGGGCGCTTCATAACCATACAAGGCCATAAATGGTGTCATCTGAATCGAAAGATGGTAAGTGGTATTATAGCAGTACTCACAAAGGTATATCCACTTAACCCAACCCTTTTGTTGCCTTGCAATGTAGTTCCTGAGATATCCCTCCACCCACTTATTCACAATTTCTGTCTAACCATCCGTCTGTCGGTGGTAACTGGTACTCGGAGTAAGCTCTGCCCCACTTAGTCTAAATAACTCCTGCCAAAAATGACTCAAGAACCGACTATCCCTGTCACTAACAATGCTTCGAGGTAACCCATGCAACCTGAATATCTCACGGAAGAAAAGTTCTGCTACATGTGCAGCTGAGTATGTAGCTGTGATCGGAAAGAAATGAGCATATTTCGTTAATCGATCAACAACCACATAAATACAATCTCGTCCCTGGGCTTTCGGCAAATCGGTAATAAAATCCATGGATAAACACTCCCACTTCCTATCAGGAATCGAAAGTGGCTGAAGTAAACCTGCAGGGTATGTATGTCCCTGTTTATTCTACTGGCAAATAGGACACTCTCTGACATACCAAAGAACATCTGTCTTGAGGCCTTTCCAAGGAAAGCGCTCTGGAACTTGCCTGTAAGTCTTGAAGTACCTGGGATGCCCTGCCATAGGTGTATCATGAAAAGACCTCATCACTGTGTTCTTCATCTCCGATCTTGGGGTTAAAAATATCCTACCTTTGTAAATGATAAGATCATTTACAACTGAGTACCTGTCTTCTTGAACTGACCCCTCAATTATGCTAGAAGCCCATGAGTCCTTGGCATACTCTGCCACAATCAAGTGTCTCCAATCTTCCGAAATCTCCACCATAGAGCTCAAATGGGGACGACGAGACAAAGCATCAGCAACTACGTTCTGAGTCCCCTTGACATAAGTAATGTCAAAGTCATATGATTGCAATTTACTCACCCACTTCTGTTGACGATCGTTGAGATCTCGCTGTCCTAGGAAATGCCTCAAGCTGTTATGATCTGTCTTAATGCAAAACTTGTTGCCCACAAGATATTGCTTGAATTTGGCCAATGCATGCATAATGCCCAACATCTCCTTATCATAAATACTATAGCTCCTCTCTGGACCCCGTAACTTCCTGCTCTCAAAAGCTATCGGATGCTTGTCCTGCATAAGGATTGCACCAATCCCCTCACCCGAAGCATCACACTGTAGCTCAAAGGGTCTAGTGAAATCTGGCAAGGCAAGAACTGGGCAAGTAGTCATCAATTGTTTAAATTTCTCAAAACATTCCTGTGCCTCAGGTGTCCAAACAAATGCCCCTTTCTTCATTAAATCTGTAAGTGGTGATGCATGATGTGAATATCCACTGACAAATCTGTGGTAGAAGCCATACAAACTCAAAAATCCTCTAAGCTGGGTAAGATTCTCAGGTGTAGGTCACTCAATAATAGCTCTGGCTTTGTCAGGGTCCATACGCACACCTTCTGCACTGATGATATGGCCTAAGTATAGCAACTCTGTCATGCCCAGATCACATTTGGATTCCTTAGCGTACAAGGACTCCCTGCTAAGAATTCCCAACACTGTATCCAGACGAGCGATATGCTCCTCCCAAGTTCTGTTGTATACCAAGATGTCATCAAAGAAGACTAATACAAACTTCCTTAGCTGTGACTGAAAAACCCTGTTCATAGTGGACTGAAACGTAGCAGGAGCATTGGTTAGCCCAAATGGCATAACTACAAACTCAAAATGTTCACAATGGCACCTAAATGCTGTCTTCTCGATGTCCTGCTCTCTGACCCTGATCTGGTGATAACCTGATCTCAAATCTATTTTCGAGAAATAGTGAGCACCATGAAGTTCATTGATCAACCCGTCAATGCGAGGAATAGGGTACCTGTTCTTAATTGTCCTCTTATTCAACACCCTATAATCGATGCACATCTGAAGGGTACTGTCTTTTTTCTTGACCAAGACTACTGCTGAAGCAAAAGGTGATTTGCTTGGCCTAATGTGCCCCATAGCTAGCAACTTCTTAATTTTTTTTTCAATCTCATCTTTTAGCCACTTGGGGTGCCTGTAAGGAGTGATCATCACGGGTTTAGCACCCTCCAATTCTATTATGTGCTCAATCCCTCTGTCTGGAGGCCTGCCTGGTGGAATATCACTGAACACCTTGGAGTGCTTGATCCTCAACTCCTGTATATCTGGGTGATAAGCTGGTTTTTGTTTCTCTTCCTATGTTGGCATTAGAATACACCCTGCTATCCACTCAACCATGTCATGGCGCATAAGTCTCTCCATTTTTCTGAAAGATATCATCCTGCAACTGGTATCCCTGATGGCTTTTAGCACATGAGTCTTCCCATCCACCTTAAACCTCATCTCCATTTCCCTAAGGTTAATGGTAAACTCCCCTATATCATGAAGCCATTTCATTCCTAAAACCATGTCAGTTTCTCCCATGTTCACCACATAAAAATCTGCCTTGAATTCAAAGTTATTTAGTCGCATGGGAAGACCTGGAATCATCTTGTCACACTTAAGTGTATACCCATCAGCAACTTTTACTCTTATGCCCTCAAATTCCTCTGTCCGAATTCCGCGACTTTCAACCAACCTAGCATCAATGAAGTTATGTGTGGCACCTGTATCAAGCCAGGTAATGATCTTCTGACCAGCTAAGACCCCACGCATCCTGAATGAGCCTTCCTGCTGTATGCTAGTAAGGCGTGCCTTTTGAAAATTTGCTTCCTCTTTATTTTCACCCTCATTTTCATGCTTCTCCTCTTCATCATCACGTTTTTCCTCATTGGTTTCCTCTTGATCAGATTGTTGGTCCGAATCTGACTCCTCATAGAATGCCACATAATTCTGTCCGCTTTGCCCTTAGGCCTCAAAGGACAGTCATGGTTTGCATCATAGGGACCTTTGCAATAGAAGCACAACTTTTTCCTTCGCAAGTCATTAAATGTCTCGCATCTAAAGGTGCTGCTGATTTTCCCTTTGAGTCTGAAATTTCTTTTTTCTTAGGAAATGTCTTGCTGTCCCAATAAGAAGAAGATCCCTTAGATGTATACTTGCTTTGAGGGGCTGCAAGTTCCATACTCCTGGCTTTTTTCATTGCCTTCTGCAGTGTTGGGGGATCAAAAGCCTTTATTCATCCTCTCAACGGTTCCAATAAGCCCTCCATGAATAGTACAACCAATCTCCTCTCAGATATATTGGAGACCATGACTGATAATTTCTGAAATTCACTAATGTAACTCTCCAAGCTCCCAGTCTGCTTAAGCTGAGCCAAGTCTCTGAAATAGGTCTCTGGATCTCTCTTATCAAAACGTTCCACCAATCTATCAACAAACTCCTGATATGAAGTGATACTATTATGATGCAATGTTTCTAATCCATGGTACCACCAATCGTGTGCTGCTCCCTCCAAGTGGAAAGTAGCATATTTTATTGCATCCCTTTTTGTCATGGGTCTAAGAGTCAAGAAGGTGTCTAGCTTATGAATCCAAGCCTGAGCTGTAATCTTCCCACTACCATCAAACATAGGCAATGTAACTCTGCTGGCGGCATACATCAAATCATTATTTTGATTTCTTGGTCTTTTTTCTTGCTTTCCCCTATAGTGTTCTCTTCTTTGACTTACAAATCTATCAAAGCTTATGCGCTCTCTGCCCTGTGGTGTCAATAACTCCCACTCATCATTCACTGCCATAAGAGTATCCGTGATCATTTCTTCTCCCTCTACTTCGGCATTTTCCTCTTCTTGCTCATTCATTAAAAAGGTAGGGTGCGTAGGCCTGTCTACGGTACGGGAATGTACACGTTGAGCCCTCGGTGTCCCAAGCACACCCCTGTTATCATCTGGCACTTGATTCTGTCTTCCCTGAGGGTTCATCTGTTGTAGCATTGTAGTAAGTGCTCGCAAAGCATCTGCCACCTGTCGCTATTTTGCTGCTAATTGTTGCTATCCTGCTGCCATGTTTTTAAAGAGTTCACGTGTTTCTTGTTCTTCATCATTTCTTCCTTTGTTTCTAATAGGGCTACCTTCACCTCTTTCACCCATAGTGCCGGATGAACCAACCTCTTGCTGTCTTGCTGCTAAAGCAAGTGATAAAGTGTCCTGTTCAGGTAGTTGTGGCCACTGCTTTTGCTTTCTTTCTTCTCTAGCTGTATACCTTTTGTTTCTGTCATTTTGTTGCATTTAAATGAGCCGATTTCAAACCCAAAGGATGGCAGGAAACCGCTCTGATACCACTGTAATATCCCTTGACTGATCTGTCCTTATGTTACTGATTTAAACCTCAAGGAATATTGTCAAACACTTTGCATGTAATGTCTGTGCTTGCTGGTACTGTGTTTCAGTTTGATTATACTTGCTTGGAATGATGACAAATGTGTTTTAAATGCTTGCAAATCGTTAGTAGAATGTCTAAGTAAGAGCTAAGATGTAAATGCAATTCTTTTTGTCTTTTCAAATGTATATATATGATCTATACAATAGAAAATGTGCATCTACAGCCACTGTATATTAATACAAACACTTGGCATGCATACTAGAGTATGGAATGTAAGCTACAACCACAAACATTTTGACAAACATATGATATGCAACCTTATAACTCCTTTATTGATAGTCTAATTAGATTACAATGCTGATACAATTACGAACAGCCAAGACCCTTGGCTCTACAATGCAATTACTACAGTCTGAAACAAATGGCAGCAACTATCATTAACCTATATGATTTAAATATGATGCAATAAACATAGAAGAACCTATTTACATAAAGCGCCCTTGGGAGAAGATATTGTGGCAGCCTTGCTAGCTTGAAAAGACCCTCCTAACATGACGAATTTTGCCTCTAATGGTGCCGCCCCTGTTCTGATCTGCAGATGGTAGAATAAATAAATGGCCTAGCACTGTAGCGAACCACTGTAGTAGATTACTGTAGCGCGGTTACTGTTCACGTGGGTACTGCAGCGTGGCACTGATCACACCACTGTAGCAGCTAACAAACTTCTGATCTGCAAATTAGTACCTCCAAACCCTTGGTTAATAGTAATACTTCAGATTTAAGCACAAATGAAAAGACTGAAGTATCCCTTCCAATTTGCAACCCTTTGGAGGATATTTCACCACCTCAGTTATGCTAATCTATGGGATTTTTTCGTTCCCAAAGACCAAGTAGACAATATGCAGAAACCCTTGGCTCCACAAGACTCATCAAATGCAAATGACAATAATCGGATGTCTGGAAGCTTGCCTTGCCCCTTGCTTTATACTTTTTTTAATCCCACTTCAAGAGGCTTCTAGAAAAATCATATTATTTTATTTTAGTGACTTTAATGATATAATGTGTATTTTAAGTCACTATATTAAATTAATTAAATATAAGGTTACCTTTTGATTTAAAATTAAGTAATAACCTTATAAAATAATTAATTTAATAATATTTCCCTTATTTCGTCAATTAGCCTTCGGGAGATAAAGGCTAAATTACCCATCATGAAAGTCACCTAGGAAGGGGACATTACACACGCAACGGACACGCTTTGTATAAACATGGAAGCGCTTTAATTTAGGCATGTCCTCCTTTGCTCGGGTGCGCCTAAACACCCTTGGACGCACTGAATACTCAACTTTTTAGAAACATCTGACATTTTTGAAGCAAAGTTTAATAGATGCTGTAGACAGCAAATTAGTTTAAGTGAATAAATAATGTAATTAGTTGTCTGTACTAACCGATGGGTTGGGTAGTTTGGAGTCGGTACCAACGGTTGGTATCACAACCAACCTTGGCGATGAGTATTTAGAGTGTCATTACATTGTAGTCGTATAGGTGTGATTTGATATAGTTGATATATGGAGATACTGGAGATATAATGAGATATGTACATTGTTGTCATGAACATTGTAATGTTTTCTGTGAATCAATGAATGAATACAATGGTCCATTCTGAGTAATTCTATTCTGTGTGCATGATGCACTATACTACTACTTCATTATTTCTGTTTACTTCATATTCTGTGAAACACACCATATTGCAGTAAACATTTGGCGCCATTACCTGTTCAAAAATGGGTCAAGGGTAACAAGTCGATGTCAAGTTGAGTCGTCGGAGACCATCGGATGACAAGTTGAGTCGTCAGACACCATCGGATGACAAGTTGAGTCGTCAGACACTATCGGATAAGTGGTATCGTCAACGACCAGCAAACCGTCGGGTGTACTCAGGGTCAAGAAAAATACAATGAAGATGGCAGCATAATGGGGCAACCGATCCACACCGACGAGGAATTACAAAATAGAAGGCAAGTTGAAATAATAGCACGAGAAATTCAAGAAGAATGCGAGGGAAGTGACAAGGAAGAGAACGAACCAAGGAGCCGAGAAGATGATTTAACATAGGAATTGGTAAACTTATGGCTATTGTCAGTCAGGTAGTACGTAAGGAACGAATACATCTGCAAGGAGGTTTCGGAAGAAATTATTGAAGAAAACCTGCGTGTCAATAGTGAAGTGGACCATCGGATAAGTGGTATCGTCAACGACCAGCAAACCGTCGGGTGTACTTAGGGTCGAGAAAAATACAATGAAGATGGCAGCATAATGGGGCAACCAATCCACACCGACGAAGAATTACAAAATAGAAGGCAAGTAGAAATAATAGCACGAGAAATTCAAGAAGAATGCGAGGGAAGTGACAAGGAAGAGAACGAACCAAGAAGTCAAGAAGATGATTTAACACAGGAATTGGTAAACTTATGGCTATTGTCAGTCGGGCAGTACGTAAGGAATGAATACATCTGCAAGGAGGTTCTGGAAGAAATTATTGAAGAAAACCTGCGTGTCAATAGCGAAGTGGACAACCTTTTGAATTGCATCCCTCGACTCCTGGCAAGGAATCTGGTAACCTTACAAGACCTCCGAGAAGAAAGAGGGAATTGCAACGACAACAAGTACTCAAGAGGTATGAGGAGCGTATTAAACAAGAGGAAGAGCGCGACACCAATCGTCGTCGCACGCCGTACAATTAACAAGTGTAAGCATAATTAATGCCCATACAGCTTAATAAGGATAAGAATAAAATACCAGTTGGGCAAGAAACATCGGAAGAAATATTGAGAAGATTACTAAGATTAAGAGAACAAGAAGAACGTAGAAAAAGATTAAAACAGATTATTGGAAAAGGGAATGAACGACATGAAGAAATAAATCAAGATATTGACGAGTTCTACAGTGAGGGAGTTGATGAACAGAACTTTAGAACACCAATAACAAGAGAAAAAGAAAATGGGAAGAAATTGACAGAAGAGCTAGAAGATAGCATACGCCGTATTGTAGCATTGTCCATCTCAGACGAAAGGCCGAGGATTAGAGAACCTGAGCCCAAGACCCCTGCGCAGAGGGAGTACTAGAGAGAACCAGAGGTGACTCCAAGTGTAGAGGACGCCGAGAACGGACGTGGGAAGGAATCGTACGTGGCCGACAGTGTCAGGAAGACACCGGAACGACACAGTAGAACCAGTCAAATCGGGTCAAAGACATAGAGAGGGCACACTGGGAAAAAGATGGTGACTCCACCGGCAAGTGAAAGGCAGAAGTTGCCGAAGTTCATGGGGAATGGGTCAGAGGATCCTGTCCGGCATTGTAAAACTTGTGAAACCATATGGGTGGCAAATGGACAGGAAGACGATGATTACTGGGTGAAAGCGTTCCTAGCAACGCTAAGAGGTATAGCTATTGACTGGTATACAGATCTAGAGGCAGCACAGAAGGCCTCATGGGATGGATTGAGGAAAGCCTTTGAGAATGAGTTTAAGCTTCTAAGAGATGATAACAAGATTGTAGCGGAAATCTACAACACTAGACAAGGAAAAAATGAAAATGTGAGAGCATATAATAGGAGGCTCAAAGAATTGCTCGGAAAATTGGAAACCCAGCCGGCCGACGGACTCAAAAAGAGATGGTTCATCGAAGGACTACTTCTATCATTAAGAAAAAAAATGAAAGTCGTATTGCCATCATCGTACGCTAAAGCGTACAATCGGGCGATGGATATAGAAAGCAAGAACAAGACATCCTTCCAGAGTAAGAGAAGGATCGAGGATGATGAGAGTACGGATGATGACAGCAGTGACGACGAGTCAAATACCATCCAGGCACTAAGGAAGGATATGATTTGCATGATGAAAGAGTTGAAGGCTGATAAAGAAACAACCAAAGAAGGCCGAGAAATGTGGTGTACAGATTATAACGGGGAAGGACACATAAAAGCAAATTGTCCAAAGAAGCTATTCTGTGATATCTGCCAAGTGATGGGACATTCAATCAAGGAATGCCCATTTAATCTAAAAGCAAGAAGTACTCAGGTACTCTTCACACAAGGAGAGTCGTCAACTCCACCGACTACACCTCCGAAACCCCAGAATCCCAAAGCATCCCCGGGAGGTTATCGGAACAACAGAAGAAGCAACAACAGTAGCCCCAGAACCAGATTACAGTACGACCGTAAGGGGCAACCCATGATACAGTGCCGACAATGTAACGAATGGGGACACTTTGCAAGGGAATGCCCGAACAACAATCAGAACAAAACAAATGCATTATGCAAGTGGTGTGGGCTCGGAGACCATGAAGAAAAAGATTGCCCAATCCAGAAAGGGGTGAACTTGATCAATGTCGAGGAAAATGAGGAAGAGATCCTTGTTGTCACTAGAGCACAATGGAAAAAGGCCACTTATCTAGATCCCAGAACCGAGAAGGATAGACTCCGGGATGCTAGAAAAGAATTGGAGATGGCGATGGAAATAGAAGGGAAAAACAAAAGAATAACCACCGTACGACCAGAGTCAGACAAGAATATTGTAAATCAGATGTTGCAGACCACTGTATTCGTCAGGATGGCGGATCTCCTACAAAGCATGCCACAACTGAGGATGGCAATTTCTAAAGCAATGGAAGGAAACCTAAGCGGGGAAACAAAAGACAAGGATGTCATAGTGGAGCCACTGCCGAAGGGAGAACAAGTCATTGACCTGGGGTTGTTGGCAGTTGACAATGGGAAGAATCCAGCCGTTGTACACGTAAATCGGTGGATGCTACTTGACGAACACAATAATCGATGGAGGATCCAGAGTAAATGTGTTGACAGAAGATACATGGAAAAGCTTGGGAAAACCTACCTTATGGCCACAAAATTTCCAGTTAGTGGGAGCAGAGCAGCACGGAATTAAAGCGCTGGGACTGCTAATGGCTCAAAAAGTGAAGATTGGCACCTAACTCTTTCTGTTAAACTTTGTAGTCATAACACAAAATGCGTCGTACGATGCATTACTCGGCTGAGGGTGGCTGGTAGCCGCCTAGGCCAACCACAACTGGAAAAAGAACACCTTGTCGATAGAAAACAAGGGTAAGAAGATCGCCATAGATCTAAGAACACAGGCTGTAAGTGAAGAGTTGGCATCAGACTCCGATACAGACAGAGGGGAGTCAGTTGGCAGGGGACCAATGGAACCCGATGAGGAGGGAGTATTAAAACTGCACGAATGTTCTGAGGATGAAACTAATTCATTCAGTGGGCTTTTCCACTGGCAGATGGAAGACTACGAGTTCTTCAAACCAGAATGCAACATGGTCTCGATAAAGGAGACCGGCAAGAACTCTCAGGTGAATGTAGACACAGAAGGTGATGGAAGAGAACGGAAGGAAGACAAATTGGAAGGGAATGACGACCAACACACCTTCCCGACTGCCTTTGGGGAATACACAGAAGGGATTGCAAAGATAGATAGTACACCCGCCCACAACTTTGGAACCGAGGGAAAGATCAAGTACGAGGAACCATCCATGAAGAAGCTAAATTTGGGTGAAGACAGTAACCCTCGAGTAATACTAGTAGGGGATGATTGGAATCCCGTCCTCAAAGCAACGACATTCAGGATCTTCATGGAGTATAAGGAAGCGTTTGCTTGGACATACAAGGACTTGAAAGGAATTCCTCTAGAACTATGTGTTCATAGGATCCCACTAATACTAGGGGCACGTCCTGTTAGAAAACGGCCATACAGAATGAATAGGAATTATGCGGCCAAAGTCCAGGAGGAGATAGAGAAGATGTTGGAAGCCGGAATTATATTCAAGGTAGAAACCAGTGAATGGGTCTCACCCATCGTCATATCACTCAAGAAAGAGGGTGGGCAGATTAGAATATGTGTAGACTTCAGATGCCTGAATGTAGTTACTATCAAGGATCCATTTCCCATTCCGTTTACAGATTCAATTCTGGAAGAAGTTGCTGGTCACGAAATTTATTCATTCATGGATGGATTCTCGGGGTATAACCAAATCAGTATTGCTGAGGAAGATAAACTTAAGATGACATTTGTGGTAGAGGATGGGGTCTATGCATACAATCGGATGCCGTTTGGTCTCTGTAATGCGCCAGCAACCTTTCAAAGAATCATCTTGCATATCTTTGACAAAATGTCAGTCGGGAATTTTAAGGCATTTTTGGATGATTGGTCAATCTATAGCGATTAACAAACACATCTGAAGGCACTTGCTGAATGTATGGAGCGTTGCAGATCCGCACGGTTGGCATTGAATTCAAAGAAATGTCGATTCATGGTACCACAAGGGAAGTTGTTGGGTCACATTGTATGCAAAGCGGGATTGAAAGCAGATCCGGATAAGATAATAGTGATCGTGGAGATGGAAGCCCCCAGTGACATCACATGAATAAAATCATTCCTTGGCCATGTTGGATACTACAGGCGGTTCATAAAGAATTTTGCTCAGATATCTTGCCCACTTGATATGTTGACAAGGGAGTTCAATTTGTATTGTCCGATGAACACCAAAAGGCATTCGAGGAGTTAAAGACCAGATTGATAAGTGCACCCATACTAGCATACCCGAACTGGGATAAAGAATTCCATGTACATGTCGATGCCTCAAACTTTGCAATCGGGGCCACACTAGCGTAGGTGGGACCCCATGGTCTGGACCACCCGGTGTATTTTGCCAGCAGATTACTTTCAAAGGTGGAAATAAATTATAGTACAATCGAGAGGGAGGCTCTTGGAATGGTGTATTCGGTGCAAAAATTCCGGCACTACCTGCTGGCAACACCATTTACATTCTATGTCGACCATCAAGCACTCATGTACTTGGTGAACAAATGGATCATTCAGGGGAGAATCAGTGGATGGCTGCTACTCTTACAGGATTCACCTTCACGATCATAGTAGGACCGGGGAAGAGCCATGTAATAGCAGATCAATTGTCACAGATAAGGTCGGGGGAACCGGCCGAAGGGGTGAATGAAGACTTCCCCGATGCTCATCTCTTTCAGATTGCAACATTGCCATCATGGTACGAGAAGATCGGTGAGTACTTGTTGACGTCAACATTCCCTCAGGGAATGCCATCAAATGAAGGGAGAAAGATTGCACTGAAAAGCAAGACATTCCAGCTCATAAATGGGTTACTCTACAAAATGGGACCAGATCATATTTTGAGATGTGTCATGGAAGAGGAAATAAAGGGGGTACCAGAAGAAGCACATGAAGGATTGGCAGGAGGACACATGGGTCCGGATGCCACAGTAAGAAAATTTTTGCTAGCTGGACTATGGTGGCCAACATTGTATGTCGATGCGAAAGAATGGGTATTGGAGTGCGACACATGTCAGAGAGTAGGGAAAGCATTGAGGAGGGACTACATGCCCCTGTGGCCCACCCAGCCTCGAGAACTCTTCGAGAGGTGGGGTCTAGATTTTGTTGGACCATTGAAGGTTAGCCAGGTGCATCAGTGTCGGTACATAATAGTGGCCACACAATACCTTACAAAGTGGGCAGAGGCAAGAGCGTTGGAGGATAACATTGCCTTAAGCACGGCTTGATTTATATATGAACAGATAGTGACGAGGTATGGAATACCCATACAATTGACGAGTGATTGTGGAGGACACTTCGTCAATCACGTCATCTGTTTGATGACGATGGAATTCAAAATCTTCCATACACTGTCAAGTCTGTACTACCCGAGAGCGAATGGGCAGGTAGAATCAACAAACAAAGTGTTAATATCAGTGATCCACAAGGCTTGTGGAATAGAAGGGGCAGATTGGGAGGAAAGACTACCAGCAGTTCTATGGGCGTATTGGACGACATACAAGGTAACCACGGGGCATACACCATTCCAACTCATGTACGGCCAAGAAGCAGTAGTGCCATCGGAATACCTCATCCCGAGCCTAAGGATAGCAGTAGAAAACAGGCTAGGAGATACAGAGAGTTTGCAAGAAAGATTACTTTTGTTAAGTAAACTTGATGAAAAGCGAATCATGGCCCAGTGGTCCACAGAGGTGATGTAGAAGCGAAGAAAGTTTTGGCATGACAAACACATCCAGCGAATAAACTTCCAACCGGGGCAGTTGGTCTTGAAGTATAACGGTTGTAACAAGATCAAACCCAGTAAGTTTAAGGTTTGTTGGTTGGGACCGTTCAGGGTATGGGAAGTATTGGACAGTGGGGCTATAAGACTCAACGACCTTGATGGAACCCCAATCAATGACACAGTGAACGGGTCAAAGTTGAAGAAATACAAGCAGAAAAGGGAAGAAACAGTGGAAATAAATATGTTGGGATATGCAGTGATGGAAGACACAACAAATGGGGTTAATGGAATATGCTTTGCGAGTGCACCACTTGAACCTGTAACTGGGTTTTTTGGACCAAGAACAATGCAAACTGGTGTGCGAGAAGGAATGGTCGACAGTGACATCATGGAAAATGGCCCAAATGAAGACACTCAAAATAAAGAAGAATAGGCATGGATCCAGTGGATAAGAGAGTGCAACAAGGTAAGAAATAAATTTGAATTTTTGTTACCAAGAGAAGTAAAAACTCCAATGACAAGGTATGTAGCGGAGAGTATGTTTATAATTGAAAGATTGCCTTACGATGATGAGATCCTGCAACTAAGAATGAAGAACCAGGGGATTCCACATATCCAGATTCTGAGGAGTCGGATTTGGAAAGCAAAGTTCAGGACTAAGAGCATTAGGATGAACAGTGACGGAAGAACATTCCAGTGGGCCCAGGAACTAATGGGGTGGAACTTGACGATGATGCAAGATGAAAACATTGTATTTGATCGGATATGGGAGCTTGAAGAAGTTGATCAATGCTGCTCCCATGATTGTCTCCGACAGCGAGGGTATATATAGTGTATATTTCGCCACATGACAGAAATCGAAGTCATGGAAGACAAGGAGACCGAGGCGATGACGCAGCAGCCAGGTAAAGGTAAAGAAGAATGAAGAAAAAACAAAAAAAACCAAAGTCGTACGACGTACGACCTGCACCGCCCGTTTTTGCATTATAAAATCAAAATAAATGGCCCTTCACTCCTCGCTCAGGTTTGATCAAAAAAATCATTTTGCTGGCATGAGACCGTACATCGGCCGTACAAGGAAGGAGCCGAACGAGGAAGCCGTACAAGGAGTTCAGGGATTGCATTAGGCCGTCAAGGAGGTTGCGGTACACTACATTATTGTTGCCATGAAGATTGTCGAGTGAGGTGAAACAAAATGGACAAGGGAAAGAAGATTGCATCCTACAGGCTGAAGATTACATTGGAGGAGAAGAAAAAACCAAGTGCTGATATGGGAGTGAAAGCCATCACCTGGGAAAGCCTGACGGGGAGTGAGTGCAAGCAATGGTGGAAGAATGCACCGGAAAATAATGTGCTGAAGATTGCATTTAAACATGCTCAGGTAGACAAAGCAATATTGATGCCCTATTTCAATGCCAGGGAGTTCGAGCCGTATCTAAAGGCCATGGTCGACAATTTTTGCGAGCACTCCAACAAGTCCATCATCGATTACCGGGGCCATACAGTCACAATATCATTCTGGCCACAAGATTTTACCAGAGTGATGGGAGTTCCATCTATCGGCATAAGCATAGTGAAACCGGGCCGAATGATGCAGCAACACAAAGAGGCCCTAATCCAGAGGGTATGTTGAAGCGACCTGACCGATAAACAAAAAGAGACCATCTGGAATTTCGGTAATAGGGGTTTGAGAAAGAATTTATTGGCAAATGAAGAATGAAAGTGTATCTTGGATTTAATGAAATGCAGGCTGATGGGTGCCAGTAGGGCATCGGACATCGCCCTCTGGATGGTCGATTATATGATTGGATTGAGTATTGGTAAGGTTTATAATTGGGCAAGGTATTTGATGGAAAGGATCAGAGAATTCTTATCTCAGCGGCATAAGGTCTTTTCTATGACACGACACGCCATTGCCCTCTTCCTAGATGCTGTCTATTCCCAGGTTCCAGCCGACAAATGGGGTGGGTTGCAACCGACATCACAGATAGAGCCGGGGTGGCCTACAGTCTTCTACTGGAAAGGCCTCGATACTGTCCATAGGGAAGAACCATCACGTCGACAAAGGAAGAAGAGAAAGTAGAGGGAAGCATCAGTGGAAAGCGAAGAGGAGGAAGAAGAAGAGGAAGAGGAAGAAGAAGAAGAAGAAAATAGAGGGCGATCACCAGTAGTGGAAAGTGACTCATCGATAGATGAAATACCTGCACGGAGAATGACACAGAGTGTGGTGAGAGAGGCCACCATGAGGGATGCCGAGGAGAGGGAAAATACAGTAGTAGCAAAGGTGGGACAGCCCATGGAGATAGAGAAAATAGCAGCAAAAGTGGGACAGCCTAAGGCCGTGGAAGGAATTTTGGTACTCCCAAAACTCAAATCAGCATCATTTACATTACCGGCACCCTCACATAGTACAGAGGCACAGGGCACAACCACGCTTCCAGTCAGGATAAGACTGTCAGCATGAGCCACACCATCACCAGCTACACCATTGGTGACAACTAGCACAACTAGCCCGACCTCGCCAGTAGAGCCTCCCACAACAGGAGGGTTGATCACATCTCAAGGAGAGCCACCACCAGCATCACCAGGAGGTTCCCAGGACACGATAGATAGTTGGTTGAATAACATTGGGTTAACAGTAGATATGCCTGAAGTACCCTTGCTAAGTCCATTGCACATTGTGACAGAGGGTCAAGAGGAGGGGAACACAATGAGGGGGACAGAGAGCATAGAGCAGCATAGCGTTACTAGCCAAGTCACTCAGCAGAGCATTCTACCATAGCTAGTGCCGGCTACACAGGAGACACCCATGGACATCAGGAGCTCCCCAGTGACCACCCTAGCGGCCACTCCACCAGAGGAGGAGGGATTTCTAGAGGGGATGACCCTCACACTTTCCAGACCCGACCCCTCAGACCCAATCGGTACCTTTCATAGGTACATGGAGGACTTAGAGAATGTGGCCGATTATATGGGGAAGATAGCCGAGATCTCCAAATAGCTCAGACTGGGATGATCACAGGTAGTGGCTCAAGAGGTAAGGAGAATCAGGAATTTTGTACAGTTGGGCTGTGAGGAGGAGTTTGCTCGGCATTTCACAGCGAGAGGATGGCCAGAGGTGGACACTCGAGACATGCATGACCGATGGAGAGGGTCACGGCCGGTGGTAGGGGGAAGAGATGCAGAGGTCATAGAGTCCCTGTTTACAATAGAGAAGGCATATAGACAAGTATTTTATGAGATGAAGAATAAGGATGTAATGTTGGAGAAAAAGGAGGAGAGTGAGGCAGCCGTACAGAAAAAGAAGAAAGAATTGGCTGAGCATATTCACAGATCTCAGGAGCAGTTAGTACAACAGACAAAGGCCACTGAAGCAAAGAAGGCCAGAGCATCGGGCTTGGAGGCCAAGTTGGTAGAATTGGAGGAGAAAATGAAGGGCATGGGAGCACAGCTTGAGGCTAAGGAAGCAGAAGTGGTGAAGGCCAAAGCACAGGTAATGGAAGTAGGTCACATGGTGAAGGCAGCAAGAGAGCGGGAGCTCATGGCCCACCACTAGCTACGACAAAGGACTGAGGAAGCAAGGAGGCTACAAGCACAGCAGTGATCAGCCACTCCAACATCATCAGTACACCCAGGGACGTCTTCCCAACCTCCCCACTCTCAATAGGATGTTTGAGATATCCTAGTTTTGTCATAATTTTGTCATTTTGATGTGAATGTCGTCTGGAAGACGATCGATTTTTTTTTGGGGGGGGGGGATAGATGTAGACAGCAAATTAGTTTAAGTGAATAAATAATGTAATTAGTTGTCAGTACTAACCGACGGGTCGGGTAGTTTGGAGTCAGTACCAATGGTTGGCATCACAACCAACCTTGGCGATGAGTATTTAGAGCATCAGTACATTGTAGTCGGATAGGTGTGATTTGATATAGTTGATATATGGAGATACTGGAGATATAATGAGATATGTATGTTGCTGTCATGAACATTGTAATGTTTTCTGTGAATAAATGAATGAATACGATGGTCCATTCTGAGTAATTCTATTATGTGTGTATGATGCACTATACTACTACTTCATTATTTTTGTTTACTTCATATTCTGTGAAACACACCATATTGCGGTAAACAGATGCGCTACCTTCATTCTTTCCCCAAGTGTGATGCCTCTTTGTTGAGTGTGCCTCCTCCTTAGCAAATGCGGTTTCTGGTCCAAAAACATGCTTAAGTGCGCTTCTTTGAATTTGAATATGCCTCTTTCTGGTTTAGGCATGCATTTCTGTGCCTTTGGCACACTTCTAGAAACTAGGCGTGCTCTTCGTCATCTTGGGCGTGTCTACTCAATCTCTAGTGCACTTCTAGACTCTTTCAATGATGGATGCTTTTCGTGGATACAAAACGCGCTTCTTCCTTGACTCCTAATGCCTGAAGCTACTCTAGGACGCGCCTTACTGAGGTTAGGTGCACTTGAATTACATGGAACACACTTTCTTGCTCAAAAATTCACTTTGATGCGCTTCATTATTCTTGAACGCATCATCTCCTATTTTGATTTCTGGATGCTTTTTAAAAACTTCCTTAGGGATTCTTGATTCTTCTAAGTGTCTTTTTTTTCTTTTCCTTGGTTTTGAAACACAAATTTTACCCTTCAGGCATGTCTAAACTCATTCTTGCGTGTCTCAAGAGCAATTTGGCATGTTGATCTAATCCTAGGCACTTTTTACCTCCCTTAGGCGCGCCTCCTGCGTCTTTGGTGCGCTATCCTTCCTCCAAGCATGCCTGGCTAACTTTTGGCATGCCAAAATAGGCTAGGCACATTTTTTGGGTGACTGACGCGCTTTTTGACTCCTTGGCATGCTTGGAATATGCCTGGCGCACTTTAATAATTTTTGGAGTGCCAAAACTCTTGAACATGCGTTGTTTCGCAATTCCATTTCTTCGAAGACCCAAATTTGTCCAGGAGTAATTTGATGATGTTTGATCTTCACATTTAATACCTGCAAGATTAGCGAAAATAGACCAACATGTGGAAAAATTTTCGTATGGGTACAACAGAAGCTATGATGATAAGGGTTCATTATTGCTATATTATTTGAGCATTTTGGATGCATATATGTTCGTTGTCCATACTTGTTTGAAATGAGAAAAATAAATCAGAATTTTAGGGTTTGGAGCAGAATTCTAAAGTGCAGAAATTTAGGGCAGAAATCAGAAATTAAAATTCAAAATTTAGGGCATATTTTGTAAGGGATCTTACAGTGGTATCAGAGCCTTGATTTTGCCAGCCTGAAGGGTTTAATCATTCCAAAGGAAGAAGACATTTTCAGCACCATATCTTGTGGAGTTTGCCAAAGGTTTTGCCCTAAGGTGAGCGCCACTACTTTAAGAGGGTGTAAAATTATTTATGAATCATGGAAGATAGGGAAACAACAAAAACTTTGCTTGAATCTTTTAGACAAATTCAGGCTGATTTGAAAAGAAAGTTTGATCGACGGAGGGATAAACAAGAGGCCACAAAATCATTGAGGAATACCAGGGTTTATCAGTTGACTTCAAGAATGCAACTCCTTTTGATGTTTTCTTGAGAATACAGGAAGATGGGAATCTAGGAAAGAGTTATCTATATGACTACATCAGAAATTTGAGAAGAGAAGAAAAATCAGAAGTTATCATTGTGAAAAAAGAAAAAGATTTGCTTCCTTGTGATTTGCAGCCTACAGGTGATCATAAGAAGAGCAAAAATTAGTTGAGAAGAGAACAACTTTGCAAATCTCCAATGATGCATACAGAATTGTAACTACACTTCATACTTGATATATTGTTTTGATTTTTTAATGGGTGTGGGTGATCATAGGCCTCTCAGACTGGTGCCTATCCATTGGGCTGCAGAGTCTCACATTTATCAAAAGAGAATGATTATAAAGGGGTGTATGATTGTCTATCTGATGGATTCGGATGCATAAAACTCAATATCAAACCATGAAAATACTTATTAATCCAACACCATACAACATTCATCCATATGCAACACTGAAATGACCATTTACAAAGCTTGAAATGAATTAAGAACTGTCACATTCATTTAAATCAGAGGCTACAATCTTACCACGAAATGTGGAAAGAGAAAACCGTAATTGCACTTAGAGGTTTTCCTAAAAGAACACTTACAACAGTGGAGAAAAACAATGATTGATATCAAAATCACAACATTCCACATACACTTTTGACAATTGCTTCCTGAAGAACTGAAACTGATCACTGGTTGAAGCCCTAACTGCCTTGGACGTCTGGCACATGAAAAGAGAATTCTGCCCAAAAATGACCAACCCTTTGAATGAGTTTCAATCATGTATTTATAGCCTTTGCAATTCGAATCTGATGATGGAGTGGACGGGAAACCCTAAGAAGCCCACCAATTGCAATAAATACATCAATCTCAACCACCCATTTCGCATTAATGGCAACCTACCAAGGTTTTGCGTTCATTTGGAAGTTGTAGGGAAATGTAGCTTTTCATTTTTCACTTTTTTTGCAAATTGCGGAAATTCGAGGGGGTACTGGATGCAGGAGTTTTGGGGGGTCATAGACATATCCATATCTCTACTAAAACTCGGCTTGGAAAGACATGAAGGAGGCGCAACTTCTGGGGGGTGTAATGTCCCCTTCTAGCAAGTCCAAAATTTCACAACCTTAGTAGATGAGCCTGCTAGAATGGATGATGGCTGCCACGATATTTAAATGGTGATAAATCAGTCAAGAAATCTTATTTGCTGATTCAAGGAATGGTATTACGTTGATGGATTATACAGTATTGTAATGGCACTGAGGAATGACGCTGCTCAATGATGTATCGATGTGTTCTTAATGATTGTATCATAGATTATATGTTGATTGCTTGCTGACTGATCGAATGATCTGTGTTATGATGGACTGTGATCTGTGATACCTCTGTTGCAGATATGATTACCTTTATACTCCTTGCGGTGTGATCTTTCAATTGCTCGACGGGGTATGTTTTTTTGTTGATCGATGGATGATTGATTGCTTCCCCTTCCAAGACACTGCCCGATCCCTTAAATAATATGGGAATAGACGTCAAGGGCATCGGACGTGACTCTCCAATTGGATTATTCCATTAATAATTCTTTAATCTATTCTTAACTTGTTTTGCTCCTCATAACTGATGTCATTAACGATAATGGAAATTTCTTTGACCCCGCGGGGCTCATGGTCATTGATCATATATTATTCCTCTAGCGGAAGCTCCCTTTTCAACGAATGCTTAGTTATTAAATTCATAGGGCTCATGGTAAGATCTATATACAAAAGACTTCTCATAAGGATCGGCGCTCATTAACAATACATAATATTGTTGTCATTTGTCTTTTATGCTAAGTCTTGTCTTTATTATCCTTTGTCTTATTCTCTTGACTAATTAATCGACGCTCCTTGCCTTATGCATTTTGTTATATTTGTTGAGTGGGTTCCCCATATGATTAAATCTTCATTGATCGGTGCCTTCATGGCTATGCTTTAATACAAGCGCTGCAATCATATTCTGAGGTTATCTTCATCATTGATTTGGTTCTCTTGGAAATTTATTATTTTAGACTTGATCATGATAGCATGATCGTATTCCAACACTATTCCAATCTTTAATTGGAATAGGACCATCGAGGGATATGACAGGGGAATAGGACATGGTGGAGATCGAGGGTAGGTCAGGATGTGCACTGGGAAAGAGGATGTGGAGGTGGAGGTTTGGCATAGGTCTAGAGGCAGAGCTTCTGGGGATGTAGGATGCATCCTGATGCAGAAGAAATCCACGCAGGAGGAAGGGAAAGGAAAGTTGGCAGAGATTCCAGGGGGAAGTGTAAAAGCGGGTTTGGAGAGATATCTAGGACATATCTAGGTGGGCATGAAATCAATGCAAAAGAGGAGGATATGGAATTTGGCGAAAAGAGAGAGAGATGCAAGATGAGCGGAAGTTTAAGGCAGGACAAGATATGTCCTGAACAAGGCTAAAGACCTGCCAAAAGGGATAAGAAAAGTGGGCGGAGGAATGAAGGAGTCCAGGAGGCATATAAACCAGTGCAAGACAGGAGGCAAAGTTCCTAGAGGGTTTAGGACATATCTTGAACTAGGCCAAAGCTCTGCTAGATTTAGGAACAAGGAGGAAAGCAGAAGTTTAAGGGGATAGGGATATCCTGATCACCCCAAAAGTTCCGCCAGGTCCTGAAGGGGGGAAATGTTCCACCTGGGACAAGGAAACTTAAAATTTTTTCAGGATTTTTGTAGAGTTTTCACAGAGTTTAGACTGGGTTTTAACACCATTCAAGGCACACAAAACGAGGCAAACATGTAGGGAGCTCTTAGGAAAATTTTGAGGAATTTTGACAAAATTTTGCAATTATGAAGCTTGGAGAATAGAGGTCCCAATAGGTGGATTGCTACCTATTCCCTTTGGTATAAGTATCCTGCTCAATTTTACTAGGAAAAAATTGATTTGATTCCATGATTAATGTGCACTCATGGCGAGATTTGATTCAATTCATATCCTTGAACTTGACAACCAACACATAGAGGAAAAAATATTTAATTCCTGGGTTGAAAGCACAAAGAAAAGTTAGTTTTAAGTTATTAGGTTTAAGTTCTAAGCCTAAAAACAATTAATAACCAGAAAAATCCGGGGATCCATACTTAATCCAATGATATTTACTTGATGTTTACTTTCCAAGTTTGGAATCCACCTGTTCATTCCTGTGAGGTTAGGAAATTAATTTTAAAATGTTTTTAAAGGCTTTCACAAGACAAATTCTTCTGTTTCTAGTTCAACTCTTGATTTTCTTTCAAAAACATGCGTTAAATCATCTTCCAAGAGCGGTCTTATGTATGATAGGTGGCAACAATTAGGTTAATATTCTTTGGGTACATGGCTAAGTCTTGGGGGTCTAAACACAGTTATTCCAAATTTGCAAGGCCTACCTAAGGCTCTTTGTTGAAAATCTAGATTGGACTTGTTAAATTAAATCTGTTTTTATTTCTTGTTGGATTAGGGTAGTATTGCAAGCAAAAACTTCTTAGAAAGCACAAAAGTGCTCCGATGTAAATTTGGACTCAAAGTTTTATTAAATCTAAGTTAGTTTATCCGAGAGTTACTTCAAAGTCAATTAGGGTTAAGCATAGTCAATTGTGCAAAACACATATAGTGGGGTTACAACTTAGGACCCAACTTATGGTTAAATCGTACCTATAAAATATTGGGTCCATTGTAGAATTGGACATCAAAACGGGATTTTGGGCAGTCTTTTCCTACAAGAAAATCTAGATGTAGTTTGCAATTAAAATAGTGTAAAAGATATCATCTTTGAGACTTCTCTTTATTAAATCTAAACTAAAT
Organism: Cunninghamia lanceolata; assembly: GCA_027924645.1. NCBI lineage: Eukaryota > Viridiplantae > Streptophyta > Pinopsida > Cupressales > Cupressaceae > Cunninghamia > Cunninghamia lanceolata. The sequence goes on from BSBN01001642.1 coordinate 808,119, forward strand.
GACTTAATCTAAACTAACTTAAGTCTGGGTGAATACATTTCAACATCTTGCGTTGGTTGTCATTTCATTAGGGTATGCCAAATGTCACCATCTCACCCTATCTCATCAACTACATGTCACAATCTTGCACTCCTTGTGGTTTTGGAATAAAAAACTAAGGGAACAGGATGTCGAAGATTAAATCTTAGAACATTTAACTCGGAGCCACTTGTCGTCACCTTGCACCACTTAGGGTTTTTTACGTGGCAACGTCTTAGGGCATTAGCTGTTGGGAAAAAGTCAAAGGAGAATTGGACGTCAAGGAGAATCTAACTTGGATATAAATTAAATCTGGTCCATTTTGATATTGTAGGCCAAAGGATGGAAAATGACAAACTTGGGGTGCAAAGCTTATCCAGATGTGATATATTATCAGCTGGGGTTAAGACTAATGTTACAAGACTCGGACTGACCTTGAACTCATCAAACTGATTTTTGACCCTAGACTTGGACTCGATGCCTAGACTCGACAAATTGAAAAACCCATGAAATACGGAGATTTTTAAGGATTTAAAACTTGTTTCATGCACCCTTTGATAAATAAACCTTAAAGACACAATAAACTAATCAAATAGGAGCTACTTTGATCACACACACAAGTATACATCAATCACATGAGTATAAAAGCGGATTTTAGCTGAAGGAAACAACATTGTTAGATAGATAAATATTGTCAAGTGTTTTAGGTGTACAAAACTCATGGATTATGATATCCATGGCATCAAAAACAAGAATCACAATATGGAGTCATGAACTATGGTAGAAAGGAGCTTGTATCACTCGGCCCAACGTTGCTAGCTCTATTTGCTGTTGTGTTTGTATCTCAGACAAATCTGCAAATGTTGCTACAGCCATAGGAGCATTACTTAGGATACGGATTGACTTAATAAACCAGAAGTATAAATGTAACTTAATTACTTAGGATTTAATTGGAAACAAAAACAAAAGAACAAAAAAATGTTGCTTTTCTATCTAGCATGGCCCAAAATGATTTGTATTTTTCGCTTTTTAAAACTAGTGTGGGGGTTTGGGGTAGCGCCCCCAGTAGGGTCGAGGGGCAGTGCCCCTTGTGGGGGTTTGAGGGCAACACCCCTAGCGGGATTGGGGGGCAGTGCCCCTCGTTGGGGGTAGTACCTTTGATACCACACAGACCTTCATGGCGCATGTCATTTTTCATAATCAAAATTCCTCCAAACCCTTCAAAAAATGCTTGACTTTCACACTTTTATAGTTAACCGTTTTCCATTTTTTATTATTATTTTCATTGACTTCACCAAGTCTTCCTAGTAGGACTCACCCAGTACCCAGGTCATGAGTCCCTAGGACTCGTTTTGACCTGCTCGCTTCGGGACTTGCCGTGTCTTGGCAAGTCTTGTAACACTGGATTGAAGACCAAGATTGGGTCTGGATGTTTTATTATTGGCCAAAAGCTTAAAACATGAAGAAAATTGGATGTGATATAAACATCAAACACAACAAAAACCCAAAATAAATAAGCAAAGGCATGAACAAAAAAAAATGGATGCAATACAAAATTAAACCTTGGTTTAGATATTCATCAGGTCTGGAGTGACATCAGGGCAAAGTTTATAAAAAAGTGTTGAATGTTGGTTTGATATCACACCAGATGTGATGATCTATGCAACTGGATTTAAAAAGACATGGCATCCTGATTCAGACAAAGCCAATCATGCAGTCAAAACATGACAGACTGACTGTAGATGTGTAATATCCCTGATCAAGTCTGCCCTAAAATTCTGATTTCTTTTTCTTCTCAAACCCTAGGTCTGAATTCTGATTTTTATTTCTGAAGTATAAATAATCATGGACAGCGAATATACATGTGCCAAACACTCAAATAAACATGCCAAACATGTATGCTTATGAAGATAACATCAAACATGAACCCAACCATGTAATATAACCATCCAAGTGCATATAAATCTGATTTCTGAGTTGTAAAAGTCTGCTGCTATGAATCTGAATATTCTGAATTGAACTTACAACAAATTCATGGGCTCAAACATGCCAAAACATAGCCCAGATTTCTGCTTATACAAATCAGACCTAAACATAGGTTCATATATACCAAAATATGGCTAAAATGATGTCTAACATCAAACCCTAGATGGGCCAATTCCCCATGATAAGCGGCGCTCTCCACAAAGATGACCAAAGGCATGCACAAGAGGGTGGCGGCGGCTAGGATTGATCAACAAATGCTTCCAAACATGAAATTGCCCTCCCTTGAGGTGGCACTCACTCCTAGGGTGAAACCCTAGCAAGTATCTTGCTGAAATATGATCACAAAACCCTCCAAATGTTGACGCTCACAAGTTGATCTGAAAATCTGAATATATCTCTCACTTCTCCAAATTGTATTTGGCCCAAATCTCACAATTTGGCCTTAGGTTTTCTGCAGAAACAAATGTCTTTGACGCTCCTTTCTTTCCAAATAGCCAATGAAGCACAAATATGAACTCCGTATGAGTCCACCTCCAAGATGGAATTGGGTTTTCGTCCAATCCACTAATATTCCTAAGGGTTTTCGTCCTTGGAATATGCTGAACCAAAGTTGCAGCCAAAGATAAGAATCTCCAATGAAAAAATATGAATGTGAATGATGATAATGACTTCCAAATTGCCTTCTTTTATAGCCATCGAATAAAACCTCATCATGGCCGACCTCCTTCTAGCAAAATATATTTTATTTTATTTTCTAATCTCTTCCCTCTTGGCCGACCTCCCTTGGCAATTTATTTTATATTTTTTTATCATTAATTTTGGTGACCCACCTTCTTTGCAATTTTCTTTATTTTAGTCAGAGTTGCAGGATACGGCTACCCCCTGCACAGGGCACGCGTACCGGCGTATCAGGTAAAGATCCGGGTACGGTACGATGCGGATATGGCTTGGATACCGTACCCGCCTGTGCCCTAAAAATTTAATTCCTCCTGCCGCGCCGGATTCACCAAGATACGGCTCTTTCGAAAAATCTTGACGTATTTTGCTCGTCCGTAGGTTTAGACGCTAAACGCCACAGCTTTCGTCCGCGAAATCTGCTAAACGCAAAGTTTTCAACCGCAAAATCTTCAAAACGCCAAGTTTTAGTGCGCGAAATCTTCAAAAAGCCACAGTTTTAGTCGGCATTTTCTTCAGAACGAAAGTTTGAAACGCAGGTTTTTTATATAAAAACTCGTCTCGTCCAGCTTCAACAGCAGCGAATTGTGATTTGAAACCTATTCTGCAGCGAGTTCGTGATTTTCAAAACCCTATCTCAGCATCGCGGGTTTCAATTGTTGAGTCTTTTGACATTTGTATTTTCGAAACCCTGCAATTTCGAGTTCGTGATCGTCGGCATTTCAAGTTTGAGTTTGTATTTTTGAAATCAGTTCGTGAGCGCCGGCATTTCCTCAGTCGACGAAACCTGAAACCTGTTTTCTGGAAGTATCGCAGGTATATGAGGGTTTTTTTATTTTTGTTTTATAATTTATATTTATATTTATATTTTATTTTATTTAAAATGGTTAATGTAAAATAGTAAAACGTTTATTAATAAGATATTATATGAGTTTATAATTTTTATTTATTAAATTTAAAAAGTTAGAAGTTTACTGTTTATATTTATAAATTATATTTTATGAGTTTATATTTTTATTTTATTAAATTTAAAATTTTTATATAAACATGATGACTTTTTTATTAATTTATTGTAATTAAAGATTATTTATAAAAATACTTAATCATTTAAATATATATTTCTATTAATTTATTTCAGTTATAAAATATATGTAAAATTAAATTAATTATTTAAAAAAATTAAAAGTGAAAGTGAATATATTTAGGTTTGCAAATACTTTAGAATCTTAGATTTATTTTATTTTATCTTGTTTTAGATTTAAATGTCTTATTCTAATTTTAAGTTTTAATTATTCTGATTTAAATGTCTTATTCTAGGATATTATTCATGGCATCATCATTGTCCCATGTTGAAGTATCAGAAAACAATAAGAAATGGATCAAACCGGACCCTAGATCTCCGTTGTGGAAATACGTCACCATTGTTGAGAAAATTCAAGGTGGTGGAGGTTACAAATGGATATGTCAGGAGTGTCTAAAAGAGTATAAAGGTTCCTATACCAGGGTTCGTGGGCACCTTTGCCACATAACAGGGACAGGGTGTGCTGTATGTCCTGGTCCGAATGTTGATGACTGACCGGGAAAGGGGTTGTCACCTGCGAAAATTGCAAAATATCAAAAAGAACAAGATGAAGCCAATAATCTTGCTCAAGCAGCAAAACAAAAGTCAACTCTAAATAGACCCCCTTTGCATCCACAATCAACTTCAGGGACATCTGCAGGTCATAAGAGGAGCAATTTAGGACCTCTTGAAAAATCGTTTAATTTGCAAAGTCGAGAGAATATAGATCAAAACATTGCTCGTTGCTTGTATGCAAATGGGATTGCATTTAATGTGGTGCGCTCTCCATATTGGCAAGAGATGGTTAGGTCAATTAATGAGGCCCCAAAAGGATACAAAAGTCCAGGTTATGAGAAGGTTCGTACCACTCTTTTGGCTAAAGAAAAAGATATTATCGATAGACAATTGTAGGTGATTCGGTCTTCATGGAAAATCTCAAGAATTTCTATCATTTGTGATGGATGGAAGGATGCTAAAAATAGGCCATTGATCAATGTGATTGCAATGTCCCCAAAGGGGGCAATGTTCTTGAAAGCAGTTGAATGCAAGTTTGATGAAAAGGATACTGAATTTATTGCTAATATTCTAATTGAAGCAATTGAATCAGTGGGGCCATAAAATGTTGTTCAAGTGATCACAGATAATGCGAAGGTATGCAGAGCAGCAGGGTTGGTCGTGGAGGCAAGATTTCCAAACATTTGGTGGACTCCATGTGCAGTGCATTCTTTGAACTTGATGCTACAAAAAATTGGCAAAATACAATGCATACAAAAGATTTATGACGATGCCAAAGAAATTCAAATGTTTATTTGTAATCACCACATGTCACAAGCCATTTATAGACAATTCGCTAAGTTGGAGCTATTGAAGGCAACTTTTCTATATTCTAAACTATATTTTGTATTTTGAAAATTGAAATATATCATTTTGTAATTTGAAATATATTCTAACTATATTTTGTATTTTTTTTAATGTTTAAATTGAAGGTGGTTGAAACTCGCTTTGCTACGCACTACATTGTTCTTAAAAGGCTTGTGGATGTAAAACAAGCCTTGAAAAGCATGGTGATTAGTGATATTTGGGTAGTTTGGAGGCAATCTCAAACAGATAGAGCGAATAATATCAGGACAATCATTCTTGATGATGATTGGTGGGCTAAAGTAGACTATGTGCTCTCTTTCACAAAGCCAATATATGCCCTCATTCGTCGTTGTGACACAGATAAGCCAATATTGAGGGACATCTATGATTGTATAGATACAATGGTGGAGCAAGTTAGAGACATAATCATAGCAAAAGAGCAAGACCACTCAGAATTTTTTTATAACCAAATATATGAGATAATCAAGAGGAGGTGGGATAAAATGACAACTCCTTTGCAACTTTTGGCATATGATTTGAACCCCAAGTACTACCATGCTGACATGTTGGCAATGCCAAATAGAACAGCACCAAATATGGATCTTGAGGTAGTTGACAGATATAAAAAAGCTTTCAAGAAGATGTTTACAGATCCTAGAGTTGCAGCAGAGATTCGAGATGAGTTTGGGAGCTTTGCATCCTTTGATGGAACTTATGCGGATGTTGATGCAATGGCAGATAAGAAAATAATAGACCCTGTGAAGTGGTGGAACTTCCATGGTGCCACGACCAAACATTTGCAGAAACTGGCTATCAAACTTCTATCACAGGTTTAACATTATACAAATTATATTCTATTTCAAATTATTTCTTATTTTATTTTTAGTTGATTGTATTACTCTTTGTAACTTGTAATATCAATTTATTTTTCCAGGTTTCGAGTTCTTCAGCATCTGAGAGGAATTGGACCACATATGGCTTCATCCATTCTGTGAAACGAAATAGGCTAGCAGCTAGTAAAGCAGAGGACCTTGTATATGTCCATTCCAATCTTCGTCTCCTGTCACATTCCTCCACAGACTACATGAAGGGACCTAGTAGATTTTGGGATGTGCAGCCCGAGATGAGTGACATTGATGTATCCATTAATGCATTGACACATCTTAGTCCCATTGTTGAGAATTCTGACACAGCAGGAGGATCCTCTAGTGCATCTTCATTCGTTTCTGAGAGTGTAGATGATGATCTAGAACTCCAACATCAAGAGAATAGTGATGACATTTTTGATAATATGTGATTCTATCAAGATTCAATATATTTATATTTTTCTTTGATGATGAAACTATATCTAAATATGTGGCATTATAAAATTGTGTTATATATGTATGTGTATATGTGCTTTGTATGAAAGGCGTATCCAGCCGTATCCATATTGGGGGCCTTGAAAAATAGCCGTATCCGTATCTGATACCGTATCCGTATCCATGCAACTCTGATTTTATTTTATTTCACCAAGAGGCTCACAAAAATAGTAAAAGTCATTTCACATCATAAATTGGTCTAGCAAAATTAGTTAAATATAAATAACCCGAAATGATTAGGATTACTTAGTATTTAACTAATTCGATTATTCCCTTGCACTTCCGACTTAGCCTATGGGAATAGAATAGGCTAGCTGACTCCATTGGGTGATCACTTGGAAAAAGGGGTCATTACAAGATGACTACAACTCATGAAAATTTAGTCAATCCAGGGAAAAGACAACATGGCCAACCCAAATAACTGCAACTTGAAACCAGATCATTTTAAACACAAAATTCACCAGAAAAATTCAGAAAACTGGGATTCAAGAAATAAACGAAGGGGGCCCCGAGTTTCAAGAAAAAATGGGCATGTTGGGGCAACAGGTAACAACACTTCCCTCACCCACTGAATTTCTTTATCCTACACTTGGCAGTGAGACAACAAACAAAAACACTGTAAATCAGCATCCTAATCCTCTCCTCTTCTGAGAGAACCATCCACTTAGCCCTTGTTAATGTTAGTGTCACTCTAAATGGCTTGATAAGTATCATGAGGCATAGAATAAACACAAAGCTCTTAATCAGGATGACAAAGAGGTGCTAATCCAATATTCACAGGATATCAAAAACAAGCAAAGGGCTATAATTAGCTGGCTACATAAACAAGAGAAAGCCTTATCCATCCTGAGACATGGTTCTTAAACAACCTGGAATAGAGCTAAAACTGTTGAACAGTCTTTAGTTTCTGATAGAATCAGCAGTGTGAGTATATTCCTCCAGCAACAGAAACATCAGCAAATCACTGCTATGAAAAGAACTCCAAATCAGCGTGCCATTTCTCTCATCAAGATTACAGCTGCCAATGGTCTACGGAGCATGCTTTAGGGTAGTCATTCAGACACTCAACATGGTTGGATTTGGAATCAAGAGGACCGTTTGCCTGCTACTCTAAACAAGATCAACTGAAAGCCCTCAGCTCTTTATGTTTTTTTTAATTGATTTGGACAAATTTAACTTCGCTATAATTTCTGGTTTATGAGCTCTGACTAAGAATATGCTATGGTTAGTTTTCTTCTGGCTGTTATGAATATAGCTTAACATAGTAACTCTTGTTTTGCTCTTCTTGGTCTCATTGGTCTCTCAGATACTCTGTTTAGGGCCTCATGCTCTGCCCTTTCTTGTTCTTTATTTGAAAGGTTTTTTGTAACTAATTTTTTAACCAACTTGTTTTTATCATATAATATTTTCTGCTTATAAATAAAAATTGTTCTTGCATTGGCATACCTTTTTTTCTCATTCAGTTTGGAGCTCAATCATCGAGTTCCAGTGGCTACTGATATTCTTTGATGAAACACTTGATTACAAAACTTAGCTGTAAAATGGTATCCACTCACTACTCCTTGTTGCTCATATCTACAGAAGGCTTTCCAAGTTTTATCCCTCCAGTTCTGTTAGCACTAAAGACAAGTATATTCTATAGATAGCAAAATCTCCCACCAGGAGCTAGATACCACCAGAACAATCAAGGAGGTCCTACATTAGCTTGCCATGTAAGGAATTTATGCTACTAAAGCTTCATCTGATCATTCTATCTCATGGGAGCCTTGTCTTTAAGATGCTTCTGCTACAAGGAGTGCTTGACCCTTTTAATTCAATGCTCTTGGCATACTCAACATTCCCTGGTTTATTCAGTCTTCTTTTATAGCAAGTTCTTGTATGAAACCCTTCACCTTGAATGTGGATTCCCAGGCACAACCCCTTCTTTATGAGCCTACTTCTGATTATACCCTAGCAGCGTGTAGGCACAAAAAGGTTGCTCATTCTCCCAATGCTTCTTGTTTGGCAGCTTAAATTACTCTATCCCCTTCAACTCATTTTCCATATCCTCCTCCCAAACCAGCTTTTGTGCCTCGGGTCTAATCCTTTCACTTTACTTTGGTATCCATTGCTAAAGCTGTTCAAGCAGATGAATTAGCTACAAAGTGACACCAGGCAGAGATGTCTCCTTATGCCGTATCTTCCTCCTATAGAGTCCGATTTTAGTCAACTCAGTCTCAAGGTCAATTCAGGATTTAATACCTTTTAGCAAGTAGTCTGCCCCCTGCCGCCGACATTTCAATCCCAATATATTCTTAATTCTACAACCCCTCAACCTGCTTCCACAGATAAAGTTGAACATTTCTCAGGGATGTTCAGTCACAACCATTCCATTTACCTCAAAACTCTGGCCACCCAACATGCCTAAATTATATGTCAAGCAACTCAACACTGGGAACAGTTAATAGCTCTCTTTCAAGAGCATATTCATACCTCCTCCAGCTCTGCAGCCTCTCCTGTTGAGCATATGAACTGAGGAAAATGAATACTAGATCCTCATGAAGCAGACCTAGAACTGACACTCAAGAGGCACAAAGGATTCGGGATTCCTACATGTCAAGCTCAGATCAGCCTCTTCTAATTGCTCCATAAGGTATCAAGTGATTATGGTATCAAGTGATAATAACTGAACTCTCTTGCTTCTCAGAGCTCCAGAATGAGGTCACAGTGGAAGATGAGTAGCGTACATGCCAATACTTTACCATCTAACACCATTACTGATCTCAAGTATGCTTATTGTCAATCCTTGTAAAAAGGGGAAAATATAAAGATAAATGCATTGTGGCTCACCCCCAAGTGACACAACAATTTGGTGTATGAGATCCCTTTCATGCAAGCATTCCACAAGGGGATTGTTTTTTCATTTACCTTGTACTGTTTTATGGTGAACGACGCTAACCCCTTTGGAATTGAAAATGTGGCTTGCATCATAGAGTACACATACCTTCACTATCAGGTCAACTCAGGCTGTACAGTGCCGGAAAATTCTTAGTATTTCTTTCTGCGCTTTCTCTGGTTTGTAGATCACCCTTGTGCATACACAGGATAGTGACTGGAGTCTCTGTTTCTATTGCTGATTCTCAACAATTCTAACTGATTTTGTAATTTGTTTTATACTGTTACAAGTTTATATTTATTAAAAAGGAAACACCTGATTTTGAACTTACTGTCCACGCTTTTGTCTAATGTTCAATTCATCGCACACTTAATGAAGTAATTCTTTAAAAACATTTTATTCACTTATGGCTAAGGCACTTGTCTTGTAAGTTTCCACAATAGAAGTCTAGTTAAAACTGATGCACTAAAATGCATTCCAAGTTACAAATTGAAGCTGCAGAGATCTCTCGTGAAAAGAACTTTAGCTTAATGAGAATGTGCTAAAATATTAATAGATTCATGCATTGTCTATCTTTCATTGTTGGTCATCATAGACCTTGGGTGTATCTTTATGTTATTGCTTTCTGTGGTGTTCTGCAGATAGAATGCCTGTAATTTTGGGAAGCAAGGATGCAATCGATGCTTGGTTGAATGACCTCTCTTCATTAACATTTGACATGGTTACTCAACCATATGAAGCATCTGATCTGGTATAACATGAGCCTTTCATACTTTCCAAATAAATGAATTAGGCTTGTCATTGATTCAATAGTTTTAATCAGCAATTTATTCTATATAATTTATTTGAATTGATTTCCATAAGCACCCCACTTCCCAAGGATAATTAAGAGGAATAACCTCGTATTCATTTACAATTCAATGTGTATGAAATGCCAATTCGACTTTTTGAACTTTGAAATTCACAAACATAAATGCATACATCCTTGCATTATATGGAGGATCATGTGTAAATGTGCTCCCTGAACATACTTGGAGAAATCTGGGCAAATTGACCATTTGACCTCTAGCTTTTCAATTGGTGGGTGTAGAACAACAAGGAATCAAAGTACTTGGAGTTTTAATTGCTGAAAAGGTACTTATTGGAAATCAAACATTTTTATTAAATTTTGTGGTCATTTCTTTACATAAAAAACATATGACACATTGTTGGGCTAGGGATGGATGATAGCAGCCAAAGCCGATCACAACTGGAAAAATAATACTCTCCATTGAAAATAAAGGTAGAATATACATAGTTGATCTAAAGAACCATGCAGTAAGGGAGGAAGCAGCCACCTTAGATTCAATAGATTCAAACTCAGGAGAAGGGTGGCTTGAGAAAGCTTAAGGCTGTAATGTCCCCATTTTTGGTCTAAGTGTATTTTGTTTGAAAAAGAGAATATTGCTCAACTAAATAAAATAATATTAATTTTGGCTAAATGATATTTTATAATATTTTATTAAGCCAAAAATAATGTTATTTTCAGTCAAGGCAAATTGAAGGATGAAAAGAATAAACGTTGGATAACTTAAAGATTGAACTTGGAATATTGGAGGAGTCTATAAAATATAATATTATATTATATTTTTATTATTTTATTCCAATGTAAAGTGACGCCAAGGAGAAAAATAAAATATAATATTTTATTGTATTTTATTATGCCAAGGGAAAAGAAAGAAAAATAAAATAATAAAAAATATATTTTTATTGGCAGAAGTTGACGCCTACATGGAGATGGGAAAAATAATAATAATTCCCCTAAGGAAATCAACGCTCAAGGGTGAGAGTTAAAATAATAAAAAATATTATTTTCCAAGGGAAAATGAGCGCCTAGAGTGAAGAGGCAAAAAAATAATAAAATAATATTATTTTATTATTTCAAGCTATGTTACCGGTTCTTTGCAGGGGACTGTTGGGTACTGGTTCGGTTCGAACCGGGCCTGGTCCTGGTCCGGTCCTCCAGGGGATTCGGCCAGGGTCCTTCAAATGCCTTGTGGGTTCTTCTGAGACGAACCCGGGAGAACCCAGACAGAATTTGCTCAGAACCCAGACAGAATTTGCTATTGAACATGAGTATTTATTATTTATTTTGCTTGTCTTGTTTGTCATCGTTGTTTCCCTATGATCACTCCTATAATAGAAGATTCATTGAAAGAATGCAAGCTTAATTAGGCATGTTCTGAGCATCAAAACCCATTAATATTGACTAGCTAAACTACAGAACTTGCACATCATCATAACATATGATTGAACAGTGAGTATTAGTAACTGGGAATCTTTTGAGTTCCTTGGTATTTTCAGTAATTGAACATCAAGACCTTGAAAATCTTTTAAAGAACTCTTGATTTTAAACACTATTTGGATTCAAAATTTCTTAGAGTTGCCATGTTGGTTTAAGGACAATGGATGTAAGCTGTGCACTCTCAGACAAAAAAAAATTAATAGTTTTTTCTTAAATCTATGTGGATGTGGGATGCAGAAGCAACAAAAATGCAGGGGAATGAGTGCAAGCAAGAATGCATGTTGTTGAACCTAATGTTACCAAAATCGTGATTAGAAAAAATTAGAAAGAGACCAGAAACTAAAAATTGGAAAGAGACCAGAAACTAAAAATTGGGAAAATCATAAAATCAGAAACAAATCAGAATACATAATGAACCCGCTAACCAGAAATATGTCCACTTCTTTCATTAAAAATATATTTTTGACATGGGCCCTTACATCAACACGTGACAAGGAGATACAAGGTAGAGACAACATACACATAGGTATGATATTTGTGTTTGACTAATTGACATTGTAGTGTTTTTAGTTTTTAATACTATGGAGGTTTTGTTTATTATATGATCATATTCATGATGCTATGGTATTTTGAACTTAATTACTGCTGCAAATATGAATATATTTCTGATTTTTATATGTTTTTGTATGGACGAACCCAAAACGAACCCACACCCAAATTTTTTTTGACCGAACCCACGAACCGAACCCCCGAACCCGAACTCGAACCAGTACCAGGACCGGTAACTTAGATTTCAAGGATGGGCATTCAAGGTGGATGAGGAGAAATCATTTAATAAAAATCAAATTAAAGATTTGATTTTGGTGGTGGATTTGAAAATTGTTTATATTTGCATAATTGGATCTTCCTTGGAGAAAAGTATAAAAAGAAATCATTGGCATCATTTTACACATTTTTTGCTGATGATAAACTTTGCATTTTGCATATTGTTTTTGGCTGAAAGTGAATTTCAGTTGAATCAAGGTGGTGTTCCCTTGATAATTTGTGGTTTGGAGATGATCCCAATCCACCATGTGAGGTGAATTCATATGGGAATTCATCATTGGGCTTCATTGGTGATTTGTGATGGTATTTTGATTTCATTCAAGCTAGGGTTTGACAGGGATTTGCATTTTCAGCTAGTTATGGAGATTCATATTCAGATTTGAGTTGGATTTTGATATATTTTCAACAACAATTGCATTTAGAGGGTTTGTGTAGTGATCGCTTGGCAAAGGAGGAGTTTTTGGCACTTTCTATCACCCTTGCATGTCTAATTTTTGTAACAGCAGTCAATAACAGTCATTTCAGATTCAGATCAGAGGATAATTGAGCTTCATTTGATCATATTTGGCACTTAGGGTCAAATTGCACCACTTGGGCATGTTGGTGCTTCATCTAGGAGACATAATTTTGATATTTTGGCATCATACAGGTTGCTGGGATTGCATATCAGATTGCTGATTAGTTGTTACAGGGTATTTTCAGTCATCTTTTGTTGGGTACTTCATTGCCATTTGATAGAGCTTCATCTTCAATACATACGGCTAGGGTTTGGACATGTAATTTGGCACATTTAAATGTATCTGAAGGTCTGAATTCCAATCAGACTTGGCTGATTGTACTTTCCAGCTGTCATTGTTTGTAAACATTTTTCAAAATCAACAAAGAAGAGAGCCTATCATTGCCGTGTATGTTCACTTGTGTTTTGTGTTGGTATTGGTTGCATTAGTAAGCTGATTATTTGATTTTCAGTCATCATATGGTGTTATTTTATTGTTATATTGGAACCTTTCCATCTACACTACTTTCCAAACATATTGTTGAAAACGGAATTTGAAAATGATAAGTGAATTGCAAGAAAACTAAATCAGAAAATTCAGATCAGCAAGGCAAAAAAATTCAGTTAGAACTAGTGAGAGTTTTTACAAAGGCTCAATGAAGCTAAATGCTAAAGAAAACGTGGACTTGCAACATGTTATGAAGATGAAATAGGTTCTTTTGGTGGGTTGTTCTATTGGCAAATGGAAGACTACAAAGTATTCCAGCCTAATTGTAATATGATAGAGGTAATGGAGATTAATGACAAAGTGCATAAAAAAAAAGATGATAGAAAAGGAAAAAGTGTAAAACTGGATTCTTTTGTCTTGCCAACTTCCACATTCCCTCCGGAAATTATGGAATATAAGTTTGGGGATGTGAGGTTGGATGATACACCAATTCATTAGTTTGAGGGAAAAAAAGATATGAAATATCAAGAACCCACCACAATGAAGGTAAATTTGGGAAAAGAGGTAAGTTCATAGGTGATAATGATTAGGGATGATTGGAGCCCTATATTAAAAGCTGCAGCGTTCAAGATATTCTTGGAATATAAAGATGCCTTTGCTTGGATGTACAAGGATTTGAAGGGAGTACCACACTGTGTCCATAGGATTCCTTTGGTACTAGGAGCACAACCGGTACAAAGAAGACCATACATAATGAATTGGAATTATGCAACAATAGACCAAGAAGAGATCAATAAATTGCTTGAAGCAGAGATTATTTTCAAAGTTGAGATGAGTGATTGGGTGTCACCCATAGTCATTTCACTAAAGGAGTTATAACAAATAAGGATATGCATGGGCTTTTCAAGCTTAAATGCAGTCAGACTCAAAGATTTGTTCCCTATCCCATTTATAGACTTCATCTTCGAAGAAATAGCAGGGCATGAAAATTATTCTTTCATGGACAATTTTTTTGGCTACAACTAGATAAGCATAGCTGAGGAGGACAAGGTGAATACCACTTTTATAGTGGAAGATGGTGTATACACTTACAATTGAATGGTATTCGGACTATGTAATGCTCCTACTACATTCTAGAGGATCATTTTTCATATTTTTGACAAGATGTTAGTAGGGAACTTCAAAGCATTCTATAATATCCCCAATGGGATCTGCCCGAAAATTCTGAAATTAATTTTCTGAATTCTGCCCTAAATTTCTGCACTTTAGTTTTCTGCTCAAAACCCTAATTTCTGATTTTTATTTTTCTGCTCTTAAACAAATTATTACAACGAAATCATAGATGCCCAAACATGACAAATAAGCATGGCAATTGATGCTATCAAATGATATTCTTATCAAACATGAATTACACCATGAAATACACAAGATATACCCATCAAATGTCACACAACAAGTCTGATTTTCAGAATAGAAGTCTGCTGCTATAAATCAGAATATGAAGTCTGAAAATTATATCCAAAACAAGGGCTCAATCGTGACAAACATACCCTGGAATGCTGCTGTCCAAATCAGACCTAATACATAGGTTTGTACATACCAAAAGATGATGAAATGATGCTCCACAAACCATCCAAAATGGTGGTGCTTGGGTGAATGATGGCGGCTGCTAGGGTTAGGGTTTGGAAACCCTCAGCAATGATGAAATCGCCTCCACAAGCCAATTCGCCCTTCTCAAAAGGGTGGCACTCCAAGTTAGGGCAAAGCCCTAATGCAATGTGCTCACAAAATGCCACAAGAAATCTTCCTCCAATGCTGATCTAAAAATCTGAATATGCAATCATGCTCCAATCCTCCAAAGGTCTCCAATGAAGTGCAAGTTGAATTCCATAATGAGTCCACCACAATGGTGAGCTAGGGTTTCGTCCAACTCACCAAGAATCACAAGGGTTTTCGTCCTTGGATTCGTGCCCAACAAATGTTGCAGCCAAATGAGATAAACTCAATGAGAAATGATGAATGAATGATAATGATGAAATGACTCCAAAACACCTTTTGTTTATAGCCCTCCAAAATAGACTCCTCAAGGCCGACCTCCTCTTGGCAATTCCTTTTATTTTATTTTATTCTTTTCTCCCATAGGGCCGACCTTCGTCCAGGTGCCAAGAATATAAAATAATTTTATTTTAGTCTTATTATTTTTCCCAACTTGGGCAACCACCTTTTAGGGCTTCATAATTCCTTTTTCTTGGACCTCTCCTAGGTCGTCTTCCTCCAAGGAAAATTATTTGGATTTATTTTATTTTTTCCTTGGCATTACAAAAATACCGAGTCATTTTCCATCCTTTATTTTTTTCCTTATCGGGTCGCTCACCTCCTTAGCCATTTTATTAAATTATTTCTCCTTCACCAAATGACTCATAAAAATATAGGAAGTCACTTCATATCTTCAATTTGCCCAAATAAAATTGACTAAGTATGAAATCTAGTCAATTAGGTTATTCCCTTAGCCCTCCGGCTTAGCCTACGAGAATGGAATAGGGTAGCCAACTCCATTAGGTGATCACTCAGAAAATGGGCACATTACACATTCCTAGATGATTGGTCAATTTATAGTGACCAACAAACACATTTGCAGTCCTTAATAGAATGCATGGAGTGGTGTAGAGCAACACAGTTGGCATTAAATACAAAGAAATGCCGATTTATGGTACCATATGGGAAGCTTCTTGGTCACATCATTTGCGGTGCTATATTCAAAATAGACCTTGATAAAATAAGAGTGGTTGTGGAAATGGAAGCAACAAAGGATGTTACAAGAATATGGTCATTTTTGGGCTATGTTGGATAATATTGATGTTTCATCAAAAAACTTTGCCCAAATTTCCCACACGTTGGATGCATTAACAAGGGAAGGAGTTTGATTTGTATGGTCAGATGAAGAGGAACGAGCATTTAACGAACTAAAGGTACGACTTATAAGTTCTCCTATTTTGTCATAGCCAGATTGGGATAAGGAATTTCATACACATATAGATGCTTCCAACTGTGCCATTGGAACTACCTTGGCACAAGTAGGACATCAAGGGTTAGATCATCTAGTATTCTTTGCCAATAGATTATTGTCACATGTAGAATGAAACTATAGTACTACAGAGAGGAAGGCTCTTGGCATGGTTTATTCAATAAAAAAGTTCCAATGGTACTTGCCACACCATTCACCTTCTATGGAGACCATCAAGCATTGATTTATTAATAAACAAACCAATCATTCAAGGTTAGTAGATGGCTAATGTTACTTCAAAAATTTACATTTTAAATTATTGTATGACTAGGAAAGGCCCATGTCATTGTAGACCAACTCTCGAGGATCAAGTTAGGAGAACCACCTGAAGGTGTAAATGAAGAAAGCTTTCTTGACACTCACCTATTCCGGATGGCTATGGTATTGGCATGGAACAAGAACATTGGAGAATATTTGTCTACATCCTTGTTTCCAAAAGACATGCCACTAAGAGAAAGAAGGTTAGCACTTACAGTAGAGACACTTCCATTAATTAATGGATTGTTGTATAAAACGGGACTGGATCAAATTCTTTGAAAATGTGTAATGCATGAAGAAGTAGTTGTACTTGAAGAAGCACATGAAGGACTCACAAGTGGTCATATGGGGCTCAATGCCATAGCATGAAAGATACTTTTGGTAGGTCTATGGTGGCCAATACTTCACACTAATGCTAGGGAATGGGTAGTTAGATGCAATACATGCCACCTAGTGGGTAAACCCTTGAAAAGAGACTTCATGCCACTCTAGCCATTTTGACCACGAGTTATTTGAGCAATGGGGGTTGGACTTTATTGGTCCACTAAAAGTCAATTAGATGCATAGGTGCAAATACATAGTAGTGATCACAAAATATATGACAGAGTGGACAAAGGCATGAGCCTTACCAGACAACAAAACATTGAGCACAACAAGGTTTATCTATGAACATATAGTTACTAGATTCGGGATCTCGATCTGGATAACAAGTGATAGAGGTGGATGCTTCGTTAACCATGTAATCTATTCTACACCCTATGCCCAGGTCATACACCCTACCGTACTGCTACAGTGAGTTTGTACCAGTCACAAGTAAATCTATTCTACACTCATATCTTCCGTAAAACAGTGTTTAGGGACTGTTAATAGTTATCATAGGTGTAGAAGTAATTATATTATTTCCATCAGGCCGTACAGGGCTGTCAAAATATCAGTCTATACCAGTTGTTAGCATGTGTGAGCAATATAATTCTTGATTTTAATCCTTATTTGCTTACCAGTCTGCACTGTTGATATTTGGATTCACTTGCATCAAATAAATTGATACAAGGGTTGATTGAAGTCATTATTCAGACCTAACAAGTTGTTGTAGCAGCCCATTGAATGATTTTCTTCTGTCATATGCCAATCCGTACAGCAGGTTAGAAGATTGTTATTATTTTTAGAATTTATAAAAATTAATCAGTCCGTACTAGTAATTATTTTCAGTTGTGTGCACTGTTTTAAATCTGAGTTTGCTTTCATATTGGTTGTTATATCTTACTAGACTGTACTATTGTATGTTGGCAACATTTGCAAAACATATAATGGATGTAAGGATTTGATGAATATCATTATCTCGGTACTAGAAGTGGTTGTAGCAATTTATGGTTAAATACTTGACTGATTGGCTGATCATCCAGAGTTATTAATTATTTTGCTAATCCTAAGTGGCTATAACTGATAAAAGAATTAGGGTCATTCCATGCATTGGTATTTGGCTGTTTTATTTCAGTTGGATTAGTGATTATACTTGCTTCTAATAGTAGTTGATTCAATTGACTATTTCTTCATTGCTGATCATATAAGAGACTTCGGTAGTTTTGATGTTTGGAGGGCTTAGCCACTAAGATATGAATAATCATAATCTTCTAGAATTGCATTGGTTATGGGGCAAATTTCCTCATCCCTGATCATATCAGAGCTTTTAGTAGTTTCGGTGTTTGGAGGGCTTAGCCGCCAAGATCCAAATAATCATAATCTTCTAGAATTGCATTGGTTGTGCAGCTTGCCGCCAGTGAGTATGATAGATTAGATATTGAGCATATTCTAGTTACCGTATTTTCTCACCCTGCCCATTTTGGGATCTTGGTGATCAGAAAGTGTCGGAATTCATGCATTGTTATTAAAAATTTGTCAAGTGTTCCAATATTCTTGTTTGGGACATTACATCATATGGCTGCTACTAATTCAACTTCTTGTATGGTACTTCTATTGGCTTACACTGTACATTCTCCCCCCAAAAAATTTAGCTTGCAACCTCACCCTTCAAAATTCTGCCATACATTGTCTGCCTATCTACCTCATATGTTGTACGCCTTGCTAAAGGAAACTCTATTGTACGATTTGCTAAAATTTGTGTTGACAGTTTCAAATAACTACTTGTATAGTCCACAGGAGTTCATCAAGTGTTATGGGAACTGGTTAATTCACTCACCCTATATAGGTTACATTGTTGAACAAGCACCAACGTCAAAATTTGCATTCTTGTTTCTCGAAGAAAAATTGGTTGGATTTGTAATGCCATAGATAATTCAAGGACTTGAAGAGGGCACAAGTACTTTTGCATCAATTAAAGCTTTTTCCAAATATTTTGTAGTAGAAAACTCAGGATTTGCAAAAGCAGCATTGGCCATGGCCAAAAAAGGGAAGAGTATAATGCCAGATAAAGGAAAGAATGCACAAGTTGATTTGCTTCCTTCTTCACATAGTCCAAACATATGGAAGATAATGTTGGATAAAGCTTTTGAAAACTATGGTACTAGTAGGAGGGGTCAACTAGTTCCAACTGCCACAACTGTTGCAGGACCAAGGATGGTGCAAACCATGTTAGAGAACACAACTAGCATGAAGAGAAAGAGGAAGCCAAGGGCCACACAAGGGAAAGGAGTAAATACTGTAGATACTATCACTTAGGAGATCCTCATTGCCAATGACTGTTGGCAATTGTGGATGAGTAAATCCGATGATCGTCCACTAAAGGCTGCATTATCTTCAGCATAGGTAGACAAAATTCTCCAAATGCCTTTCAATTTCAAAGACTTTGAGCCTTATTTGGTTTGAATGGTCTTAGATTATGATAGGGAGAAGAAAGAATACTTGGTGCAGTATATGGACCACGAAGTAACAATCACACACAACCCTATCATTTTTTAGAGAGTACACAGCAACAATGCCAAATGTTTACTTACAAATGGTAACACTATCTATTGCAAAGTAAATAGAGATAACAAAATTATACCAGGAAATTGTAGATTAATACCAATGATTGCTCTATTCATTTAAAGTACTAGTACAAAATGTAGACTAGGGAGCATCTAGCAAGATCAAACTATTTTCCCTGACTATGAGAAGCCTATTTAAAATACCAGACGGTTGCCAAAGAAACACAATTGTCCATAACCATTAACAATTGACTCCAAACAACTGCCTAAAAGCCTAACAAGAAAATATTACATAGTCAGGGACAACCAAATTAACAAAACATAACAAAAGCATTTTATGTTAACTACACCCAAGAGAAGGTTGCAAATGCTCATAGAGAATTTGGCTAGTTCCCTGTCTAAAGGACCTAGCATTGAAGAACTTGCACTACATGGAAAGCAGGTTGAGGAAGCCATTGTTGAAAATGAAGGAATGAGGACATTCATGTGACTTAAGGAATGCCTCTGGAGTACATAGATGGATGTCTTAGACTTGCGACTCTAAGTCGCATAGTAAAGCAAATAGTAAAGCAAGAGTGCCTCACCATTGAAAAAGAAAAGAAGTGGGTTGAAGATCAAGCAAACTCTCTTAGGGAGCTATAGTTGTCTCCTGCTATACGAGTGCTTAAGGAACCCTTGCGACTTAAGGAAGACCTTGAGATCCTTATGTGGTCACCTATGGGATCTTCAAGAATATACACAAGTGTTGGGTGCTACAACAAGAGAAGAAGACACAGAATAAGGCGAGCAATGACCTTGGAGATTCTTAGATAAAGATAGAAACATACATTGAAGATATGCAAGACCTCTCCAAGTGAGTTGCTGAGGCTACATAAGTAGGCAGAGTGTTTACTGTCTATTGAGTCTAAATAGATCATATAGAGTAAATAGAATATATATGAACTGCAAATAAAAATAACATCATAACAATATGTTCATTGCAAATGCATAGTAGAACTCATAAATGTATTATCTCAGAACTCGCATATACAATCACATCAAAAACTGAACTCTCCATTACAATGATACGACAAGTATATAAAGGAAGCCGACGGTTGCCTGGGTGGCCAACCGTTGCGACCGACTACAACTGTCGGGAGGTAACAATCTCACTGATCACAACCAACACATAACTAAATACATAAGTATATATAATGCGACTAACATTATCCCCCCCCAAAATTTTAGTCGTCTTCTAGACGACTTGGAAAAAAACTCAAAAACCCAAAAACTACTCTACTGAGAAGTAGGGGGAAGGGAGGTGGACATCCCTGGTGGAGTGGATGTTGATAGAGCTGACACTGAAGTTTGTTGGTGCTGCTGCAAAAGCAAGGTGCATAGTTGGTAGACTTCTTTGGTGCATTGCTTGAAGTAATGAGAGGCCTTCCGCTCCCTCTCTCTAGCCTCCTTCACTTCTGTGAGTTGTTTCTTCGTATGCTCAAGTGTACTGGACAGGTCGGCCATGGTTTGACCTTGTGCTGCCATCTCTCCCTGACTATTGCCAAATTAATCTTGCCTACCGTTGCAACAAACTTCTCCCGACTACTCTCACTGCTCGTGCTGAATTTCTTTTTATATGGCCACCACAAGCTGAAGTCATGCAAAAAAATTCCTCCTGCTCACGCCCTGCATACAATGATGGTACGACTGTACCTTGGTTGTACTTATTTGTTCCAACACCGTATAAACTCTTCGATTTGTTTTGAATTATCTTCTATTGTAATATCCTTCCCTTTACTTGTACACAACTTTGGCTTAATCGACAGAGGCTTTTATGCAACAGCCGCCAATACATGTACTTAGATTTCTGTATGGAAATGGCGTGGTAGAGGAAATTTGCCTTCAAAATTTGATGTCGTGACTAATATGACTTCCCCTAGTGGCCACGGTCAATAATAATTGGTTGTATGGCTTTTGACATGTGAACTCCTTCAATGTACTCAAGCACTTTTCCCTTAATGTGTATTCAACCTTGAAGAGCTGTCGATTGAGGCTTAGCGTATGGAAGGCTCAACATTGAGGGTTCTAATCGCCACACAGAGTCACCAATTATCCTGTTGATTGAGATTTAGAAGTGTCAAATGATATGAGAATTGTCTATTGATCAATGTTGATTGAGTTAACTTGCATGTCGATTGCTAGGGCAGAGGGTGGTGGTGGATAAAAACCTGTTGATCGCCTTAGCATCCTTAATCGTACGGAATCCCTCAGTGAAGACTCTCCCTCTGCGAATTGATAGGATTCTCGTACGGAGATGACTAGAACACACTCTTACGACTATAGTCTCTGTCTTCAGGAACTTTTGAACTTTCCCTGGCTTATCTCCCCACTCGTATGACAGGGTTTTAAATTGACATAGGCAGACATAGATATCGTATGGCTTCGTACGACAGCAGAATTTATGAACTTGAGCCAGCACCTAATTCCTCTCATACGATAGTTTTGGGGGTCGATTAAAAGTTTCTTGTCGATGAAGGAGACTTCCCTTAATTGTACGGTCTAGCTATATGATGAGGGAGTGGGTCAATTATACGGCCCCCTTTTTTTTCAAAATTTTCTCTATTTTTTCAATTTCACTTTCACTTTTTCAATTTTTCAATTTTTTTTTATTTTCATTTTTATTTTTTTTCACTATATATATATTTTTTTCAATTTTTTCCGACATCTATTTTTTCAAATTTTCTGACATTTCCTTTTTTTTCCAATTTTTTCAACATTTCTATTTTTTATGTTTTTTCCAATTTTCCATCCATAGCAAACTGAGTCAAATTTTTCTATTTCTCTCTGGTGTGGAGCCGACCATAGAAATTTCTTGTCCTGTAATATTTTTTCCTTCCCCAGAATGTCTAGTATTTTTCCCTCTTCTGAAGTTTTGATGTTTGGTATTTTTCAGATGTTTGGTATTTTTCCCTCTTCTAAAATTTTGTTGTGACGTTGATTTGACTATACGACAAGTAGTTGTACGCTCCAAATTAAATATTTTAATTTTATTACTAGGAGATGCACCTTTATTAATTTTACAAACATTGGTAAAGTCGGGTGCCTCTATTGGAACCAGAACTGCTGTCTTTTGTGAACCGTGTACTACATTCACACATAAACTGTTAGAGTTTTTACAATCATCTTTTCTTTGTTGCTTTTCACTGATCACCGTGACTTCAAAAAAATTCTAGTTTGACAGAAATACTGCATAATCCTTTTTCATTCGATATGGTCTCTTTCTCCTTGGTCTTGCTCCTAGTACCAATGGTATTCTATGAGCATATAACTCTGGAGGTATTCCTTTCCAATATTTGTATGTCCACGCGAGTATGTCCTTGTATTTGAGGAAGATTTTAAATGCAGTCACTTTTAATATTGGGTTCCAATCGTCTCCAACCAAAATCACCCGAGGGTTACTTTCCTCTCCCAGGTTTACTTTCTTTGTGGATGGTTCTTCATACATTATGACTTTGTCTAGTTCAAAGTTGTGTGCCGGTATACTATCTATTGTAGCATCTCCCTCCTTGTATTATTCATATGCTCTTGGAAAGGTGTGACTTGTGTCGAGTGCTCCACTTGTCGATGGAGAGTTCCCGGGTGCTTCACTCGTCAACTGAGGGTTTTCGAGTGCTTCACTCGTCCGACCTCGATGGTTCCCGAACGCTCCACTCATCGACAGGGGGTTCCCAAGTGCTTCATTCCTCTGAGGGTTCATTGACTGAGGGTTCCCGAGTGCTTCACTCGATGCTGACAGAGGGTTCTCAAGTGCTTCATTCCTCGACAGATGATTCTCCTCAATTTCTCCTATCTGAATCATATTGCATTCAGGTTGAAAAAATTTGTAATCTTCCATCTGCCAATGAAACAGTCCACTGAATGAATTCATCTCGCCTTCAGAACGCTCTTGTAATTTCAATACTCCATCATTGGGCTCCATAGGCCCTCTTTCTTCCCCGACCGATGTCCCTCCTCTGTCTAAATCAGAATCAGATGCCATTTCTTCACCAACAGTCTGTGTTCTCAGGTCAATCACAAACTTCTTACCCTTGTGCTCTATCGACAATGTGTTCCTCTTCTAGTTGTGGTCGCCTGGTCGGCCTTGGCGGCTATCAACCACCCTCAGCCTAGTAATGCGTCATACGTTGCATTGTGTGTTGTAATGACTACAAAATTCAATAAAAAATGTTGAGTGTCGATCCTTACCTTTTGAGCCAGTAGCACTCCTAGCGCTTTGATTCTGTGCTGGTCGACTCCCACCAATTGGAAATTTTGTGGCCATAGTGTCGGTTTCCCGAGACTTTTCCAAGTCTCCTCAGGTTACACATTCACCCCAGATCCCCCGTCGACTGTAGTGCTCGTCAGGTTCCTCCCGAGAATTCCCATATGCACCACGGCTAGTTGCTTTCCTATATTAATTGCCAGTAACCTTGGGTCGACAACTTGCTCGCCGCATGGTGGTGGCTCTATTATAATATCCTCGTCATCCTTATTCTCGGTTGGTTTTTCTTCCACCACATTAGATATTGCCATTCTCAATTGTGGCATACTTTGCAAGAGATTGACCATCCTTATTGGAATGGTGGTTTGCAGCACCTGACTTGCAATATTTCTGTCGGATTCCGACCGAGTGGCTGTGCTTGCCTTTTTATTTGAATACCGCTGTTTCGTCTCCATAGAGTATTCCACTTCCTTCCAGGCATCACGAAGTCTCTCAATTCGGTGATCCGGATAGTTTGCCTTCTTTGCTTGTGCTCGGGTGATGACAAAGACTTCATCTTTTTCTTCCTCTATGTCGATCAAGTTAATCGTACCCTTCAGCTTTGGACAATTATTATCTTTGTGGTCATTGGGCCCACACCATTTACATAGTGCATTCACTTTGTTTTGATTATTGTTTTGGCATTTCCTTGCAAAGTGTCCCCATTCACTACATTGACGACACTGGATCATCGGCCATCCTTTTGTGTCATATTGTATGCGGCTTCTTCTCCCACTGTTGTTATTAAATCCGTTATTCCCTTCTCTTTAGTTGTTTGAATACTTGCCTGGAGATGCATTCTGAATTTCTAATTATTTTGTTTCGGCAATGTAGTCAGTGGGGTAGATTGTTCGCCCTGTGTGAAGAGTACTTGGGTGCTCCTTATTTTCAGATCATATGGACACTCTTTAATGGAATGGCCCATTACTTGGCATATATCGCAGAACATCTTTTTGGGGCAGTTTGCTTTGACATGACCCTCGTTATTGCATTTGGTGCACCAGAGTTCTTTGCTTTCCTTACCAATTTCTTTCTTGTCTTTGAACTCCATCATTCTTATCACGTCTTTTCGGAGTGCCTGCACAGTTTTAGATTCGTTGTTTCTATTGTCCAAGCTTTCATCATCGTCATCCCTCTTCTTCCCTCGGGTCGACATCTTATCTTCACTTTCGATGTCTATCGCCCGGTTATAAGCCTTAGCGTACGACGATGGTGGTACTATCTTCGTTTTTTCTGAGTGAGGGAATCAATCCCTCAATAAACCAATGTTTCTTCAATCCATTTGCATGTTCCTTCTCCAGTTTTACTAGAAGCTTTTTCAGCCTGCGGTTATATGCTCGTACATTTTCATGTTTTCCTTGTTTTGTATTGTAAGTTTCGACAACGATTTCATTATCGTCCCTTAGAAGTTTGAATTCTTCTTGAAAGACCTTTAATGCATCCCAACTACTTTTTGAATTTGCCTCGAGTTCTATGTACCATTCAATGGCTATACCCCTAAGGGTTGCTGGAAATGATCTCAACCAATAGGACCTATCGTCTTGTCCGTTGGCTACCCATATAGTTTCACAGTTTTTACAGTGTTTCACTGGATCCTCCGATCCATTTATGAGAAACTTCAGTAGCTTGTACCTCTCCATACTCAGACTGCCCGGCGGAGTCACCATCTTCCCTTGGTGCAACTTCAATGTTTGGTTTCTGGTCGTCAGAGAGTTTTGACCCGTACGCCTCGGTGTTGTCTGCGCACTCTCGGCCACGCAGGCGTCCTTCACTCCTTCCTCAGCAAACCTCACTCTCTTGTTGCCCATAAGGTTTTTCCTGTGCTCCTCTATTCCCAAAGTTGTAGGATCATGCTCACCGATGCTTAACTCTTCAACCCGTCGAGTAATGTCTTCATTTATCTCCGAGGGCGAGTCTTGCCATGATTGCTCTTCCCACTCGTCAGTTGAGTTGACCGCTTGGTCGGCAAGATCTTTTGACTTGTTAGGGAGTGGTAACTGTTTTGCTATTTCCTTCTACTCCTTATTTGTATGTTGCCTTGGTTTAGTGCTTTGTCGTACGTGAGGAATTCTCTTCTCCTCTCGACTACGACTCTGACTAACACTTCTATTCCTTTCTGGCAATGGGCTTTTGCTCTTTGGTAGTAACCCTTCTGTTTCCTTGGTGATTCTTTTCAATCGCCTCCTTTCTCTTTGTTCTTGTATTCTTAATGATCTTCATGTTTCGTACTCCGGTGTTTCCTGATCGCTTCTTGAGCGTTTGTACTTATTCGGATATAAGGGCATTAATTGTAGGGTGTATGACGTCGATCAACGTTGTGCTCCTCTTCCCGTTTCATGTATTCCTTGTATCTTTGCAGTATCTGTTGCCGACGTTGCTACCTGTCTCTCTCTTTGCGTAGGTCTTGCAAGATTAAGGAGTTCCTTGGCAAAAGCCTGGGCATATGCGTGAGGAGGTTATCAACTTCCCTATTCACTTCGAGATTTTCCGAGATTATTTCTTCTAGAATGTTTCTTCAATGGGCTTCGTTTCTTATGTGTTGTCTTACTGATACGCTCCACAGGTATACCAAGTCTTATGTCAAATCGTCTTTTGGGTCATTTTCGTCTCATTCATTATCGCTTTCTTCACGCTGCTCTTCTATCTCTCTTGTGGGTTGTGGTTCTTCACTCGGCTGAATAGGCTGACCCATTATGATGCCATAGTCATTGTCCACTTCACTTGTCACCGACTATTCAACTTGTCACCAGCGATTCAACTCATCATCCTTCAACCCGACTCCGAATAGGCAACGGCGCCAAAGTGTTTACTGCCTATTGTGTCTAAATAGATCATACAGAGTAAACAAAATATATATGAACTGCAAATAAAAATAACATCATAACAATATGCTCATTGCAAATGCACAGTAGAACTCATATATGTATTATCATAGAACTCGTTGTAATATCCCGCTTAGGATATTCTCTAAAAATTCTAAATGCTCTAATACCACTGTAATATCCCACCCAGGTGGAATATAGCCAAACAAATTTTCTGCCTTTTCTGATCCAAAAACTCAGTTTTGAACATTCGACATTTCGTCAAATGGTTGGCATGCAAGTCTGATTTTTCTTTGTGACTTGTTTGTTTTGAGTTTAATGCTTTGTTTAAATGCCCAATAAGATATACAAATGCATGGAATTGAAAGAGAGTATCATATGAACATGAAGCAATGAACTACTATTGAAGAGATAATTTTTATTCAATTCCAATCAGGTCTGATCACAATCATTCCATGGTCTGATATGCACATAATCAGACTGTTATAACCATTACAATATCAACCCAAATTAAAGATTTGGATTATAACATACCCGGATACTTCTCACTGAACTAGAGCTGATAATAGCTTGATGAAGATTTGAAATGTGACTGATAGGTACCTCCACGATCAGCTACAGGTCTGGTAATATGCAGCCACAGCTGGAAATAACAATAGCAGCCCTGTAGAATGCATGCAGCCCCCTAGAAGAGTGACTGGAAGTTATTGTGCCATTTGAGAAAGAATGGTAGTGACTGCAATGAAGAGCAGAAGCTAGGAAACACCCATATGGCTGGCCTCTAGACACCCCTGCGACTTCCAGAAAGGATCTACACAAGCTCAGAAATCTCACGTGAGACCAAGGCGAGGTAAAGCAGATGAGAATAGGAAGCGACCATGTCAATATGTCACACGCCTAAACTGGAATATGCATACAAGTTTATATCAGACTTAGTAAATACCCCAAACCCTCATGTCCTTGCTCCTATCCATCTTCACAAATGCTTTTAACAATAGTGCAGATCCAAAATCTCCTTCAAAATGATATAAATCTGACACTAATCACTTTAAATCTTCTCAATTATGCACAATTTGGACCTCTGAATGAAGCCCACACTCTGGCAATAATATCCGCTGGTATTGCACAATATATTGAAACCCTTGTCTTCTCCAGAAAACCACAAAAGCAAATTCAAATGATCATTCAATAATGAGGTTGATTTGCTTTTTGAGGCCCTTTTATAACTTCTCCAAATGAAGTGTATTTAATTTGCCTTTGAAGTCCACTTTTTAGGTTTTTAAAATAATATTTTATTATTTGCTTTTGTTGCCTCAATATTACCTTGGTTATTGTGCCCACAATAAATTGATATCATTAATTGCACTTTATCATGTGTCATTGACCCCCTTTTAATATAAAGTCAAAATATAACTTTATATTATAAACTTTTAATTAACATCATTAATGACACATTAAAATATTAATATCTCCTTAAAAATCCATCAGTTAGCTACGCCAACTGAAACTAATGTCAAAACTGCCAAACACTGAATGATTAGGCGCCCTGCCACAAATAGCAATTTCCGATAGCTGACTTACTATAAATAGTAAGTACGCACCACTGAGTCCTAAAACATCTGCAAAGCCCAAACATTGGTCAACACTGCATCTGAGACTTGTCCAGGTGCCCTGCTATAAATAGAAACTCCGACTCCCTGAAAAAGTAACTTACTATAAATAGTAAGTGTGCCAAACGGAGTCCAACAAAGGTCGAACCTGAACTCTCACTAATCATTGGAGGTGAAGCCACACCGAATACTGCCAAAATAAGACCCCCTAACCATCTTCTCTAGCCTATGAGGGTCAACTGACACGAAGTCCCAAAATAGCAGGTTACTATAAATAGTAACTCCTAAAAAGTAGGAACCACTGACAAAAGAAACATCCTTAAAAAATAGGGACTCCCAACTGGTCAAACAGGGCCTGATCCCACACCTCCTAAACAATAGGGACTTACTAAAAATAGCAAGTCTTGGACAAGTTGTCCGAATCAGGCGCAGAAAGTGTCGATCAACTTCAATTGTCCGTCTGAACCTTGCTGAGCAACAAAAACTTTGCTTTGGCTGTGCTGGAACCACCCCAGAAGCCAGCACCATCCAAATTGCACGAGGGCCTAAAAATGGGGACATGACACTCGCATATACAATCACATCAAAAACTAAACTCTCCCTTACAATGATACGGCAAGTATATAAAGGAAGCCGACAGTTCCCTGGGTGGCCAACCGCTTTGACCGACTACAACTGTCGAGAGGTAACAATCTCACCGATCACAACCAACACATAACTAAATACATAAATATATATAATGCGACTAACACAGAGTATACTGATGGAGGTTTATTTGCCAAGTTTCTAGAACTTTTTTGCACAAGAAGAATTGTTTAGAGCAGGCAATTAAGTAGCACCATACTTGGCAGGGTTTTTGATAGCATTGAGCACCTAGCGATGACTAGATCAAAGGAGCACTTAAGCTTAAGAGTGCCTAAAGAGGATCATAGCACCTAGAAGCAAAGCACCAAAAGACACTTAAAGCATATGAGGATAGAAAAGCAGCACCTACATCTATGTCAACTGGTTGACCAACAAAGCATGCTGAGGATCATGGAGAAATGGAGACTTGGTTATATGCATGAGACACTTTTTGATTGTGTGTATCATGCAGTGCCTTGCATGTAATGGTAACCACATGGTGTGTGTTAAAGTAGGATCTAGGTCAGAAATCTCCCTATAAGCTAGACGTTTACAAATATGTTGCATAACACTTTTTGTATAAGTTTCAAGCTACAACTTCAGTAATTAATTAAAGATAATGAATCACAGATTATTCTCTATGCAGATGGTATATGTGGTTGTGATGCTTAAGCAGTCAGCAACCCAAAGAACAATATGCCAATCTTTATGTGACGAAAATTATACAAAGGAAAGACTGGTTCTATTGATATGGTAGAGCCCGTTAAATACCTTATAGTATAAATTATATATGGATGTAGGTCCAAACTCTGGACAACTATGCATTTGTAGGGCAAGCCATGACATTGAAACTATGGATTATGTCATACTTCTGGTCTGATATTCACTGACGTCCTCATTTTGGAATTGTACTAGATTTGGAACTTGGAGTCTAGAAAGCAAGGACATTGGCCATGGTTGTATTCATTCTCGGTCAGATGTCTTTCATATAATGTTCCAATACAATGCTTCATTTTGCATAAAAATTGCTCCCATATTTGTTTCCTCTAGTGTATTGTACATGTCATGACTTTTATTTGTCATTAGATCTAATATCACAGCAGTGTGATAAATACATGATATATACACAACACATTCTTCCCCCTTACACAATTACATATACATAGTACAATTTTCTACACATATTATCTGACATGTTATGTTTGCCTTGGGTGTTTGTATTACTTATGAAGGGATATGTGATCTATGGAACCCAGTTTAGATGTCTGCTACAGTAGATGATCTCCTGGATCTTTTGGATACCTCAGTCAAACCAATGAAACATAAAACATGAATAAGAACTTTATATAGACAACATCATGGCTTATATGTGGAGGCTGTGATTCTTGTGAAACACCATTTGTGGCTTCCCAGTGTTATTGACCAAGCCAATCAGATGTCACACTATTTTGTAGTGTATGATGACAATGGCCATGGACCTTTCAAGGATGTCCCTTTGGCCTCATGTAGCTAGTCCTGTCAACTGACTAATTTATCATAATCATTTAGGTATTTATTTCAAAATCTTTTGACATATTGTTTATTGATCAAGGCAAAATATCTATATTCATTATTTGCATTGAGACTCATTTCAGGGTAAACAATGGAAAAGATATAATGGTAGCAGAAAATTCTAACTCTAATTTCAATGGACATAACCTATGTTATTGAATTGGCAAAAAATCAGGCCGATTCTAATGAGCACACGGTTATACTGAGAGGGGTGGGGGGGGGGCGTGAATCAGTATCTAACAATCTTTTACTTTTCCAAAATCAATCACATCAACTACACATATGCAAGATCTAGCAATTAAGAACACCAAGAGAACACACGATTTACACAGAAACCTTTTCAGGAAAAAACTACAGCACAATATTGCTTATATATATATATATTCTTTCTTCTTCTTGTAGGCTCCAACCTAGTAGAGACTCCAATCTCCACTTGACAGAATTATAGGCTCCAACCTATTGGAGGCTCCAACCCCCACACAAAGTGAGCTCCAACCCAGCAAGAGGCTCCAACCTTTATTTGATAGGCTCTAGCCTATTAATCCTTCAATAGTTGATATAGTATGCTTCTTCACAGAATCTTCCTCTCAGAAATCTGATTACAAATCACACAATATTCTTTTTCCAAATCTGATCATAATCCACACAATAACCTTCTCTCACAAATCTGATCACTATTTCTGATTCTATATAATGTAAGTCTTTTCTTTTCAAATCAGGTTCACACACACAAATACTTTCTTCTCTCACAATTCTGATCACACTTTCTTTCCTCACAAAACTAATCTAACTCATGCACAACTTCTTTACATAAAATTGATCATAACGTGGCAATATCTTTCTCTTAATTCTTACACATATCCTTCATATAATTATGCATTTATACTTCATGTAATTTGCTCATATTCTCTACATTTAATCACACATTCTTTCTCTTAGAACAAATCAGAATTACACTTCATTTTCTGCCCCTTTCTCTTTTCTCAAATCTGCTTTAATACTCAGAAATATATCATTGATTGTTTGCTTTCCATTCACACCATCTTCTACTTTTTATAGCATTCCAAAGGAAGTGTCTTTGGTAAATAGATGTGTCTTTTATGAAGATTACACCTCTTCATAAATCACAACCCTTCTCAAAATAGCATGCAGCTCTTCAAAAACAAACACCTCTTCATAAATGATCACTGCCCTTAGCATAATTAATCGCTGCATTTTTTAATTTGATCACTGCTTTTTCATAATGTAAATCGCATCCCATAAAAATTACTGATGCTGCTCTTAATGATCTTTCTTATTATACAAACTGCATGCCTTGTCATGTTAATCGCACCACACAATCATCTATTTGTAACCCAGTCATTATCTTATAAATATGGGACACTCCAAGTAATAAGGAGGTCGGCTAGCATTTCATGTGTAAACTCCACAATTAGTCGGCCTTCTTTTTGATTTATTTTAATACTCTTCCAATTTGAGTCGGCCACCTTTTAATATGCCTTCTAACACATTTAGATTGCTGCCTCTTTATATTTGAATCACTGACTTTGTCTCATGAAATTGCTTCTTTTATTATCTTAATTTCTGCTCTTGTTATAATACCAATTGCTGCCTTTTCTCTTGTGCAAATCGTATGTTAAGATCATCAAATGGAGTAAGACAACTTATCTTAAATATATATGGTGCTCCTTTACAATTTAACTTCTATCTACTACTTGGAAGTCGGCCATCTTATAAGGCTCATCTTTAATTTGAATTCTTATCCAAACAAGGAGTCGGCCCATATTGATTATGATTTATTCTTTTCTTTTCAAAGGTCGGCCAGCATTATTAAGACTCTTCACACTTCCTCCAACATCTTTCATATTATGTTTAAATCTTTAATTTAAACATATTATAAATCGATCTTCCATTACTATCTTCCTTCAACGAGGATGTCCACGTATCTCTAAGTCGGCCTTTCACTTTCACAATCTCCAATGGGAACGTATAATGGGCAACTCTTATTTTGCTTTGATAATTAATCCAACAATCTCCACAACAATGACAACCTTGTCCACCTTTGACATCAGTGACTACATGTCTACTCACCTTTGACATCAATGACAAACATTCCGACAAATTCTGGGTACGAAATGTCTTGGAGTCGCATTTTGAAATGATGCACCTGCGGATTTAGGCAGGGTTCACAACTTCTTGGTTGGAATCATTTTGAATCAACAACCAATGAACCTTGTCGATTCCATCTTTGACATGGCATTTTCATGATGATCCCAAGTTAGATGAAGTGATTTCATGACAATTCGAATGGTGGGCAAAATTTTCATTGCATTTCATTTTCCCAAAACCCTAAACAACAGTTAGTTTTCGATGTGTTATGGCATTACGAATTCAAATTGTTAGAAAATCCTCCAACGTGTCATGTAGTTAGTTGTGGCTCTGTTTGCTAAGGAACCACCAAAATAAATCTCGCACTACGAGAGCTTTAGGGCAGGATTTGTCACACTATCGTGCAGTAGGTATTGAGTTATACAGTCAAATTCAACTTTTAGAGGGAAGGACATATCAACATAAGGCTATTTATTTACTTCAGAGTTATTTTATTTTACTTTAGAACTATTTAAGAATTATTTTATTTTATTTACATTGTTTATTTTATTTTTATATGAAGAGCTATTTTATTTTATTTTATTTACTTAAGAGTTATTTTATAGTTTTATTTTATTTTTTAAATATATGTCAGTTGTGTTTTGGTTTTATGTACATGGTTACAACATGATGCTCCGTGCCATGTTGCCACGATAAAACCCCTCTAGGTGTAATAATCATTGGAAATGGGATGTCAAGTGGATGCCATGAAACTATTGCTAAGGTTATGATATTCTTCTTATTTATCTACATCATTTAATGTTAATGATGGTGATGATGTTGGTCTTAATTTACTAATTGTATTATTTTAATATTGAACAATGAATATCTATCATGACATTTAAGTTTGACAAAATTATATGGAATTAGTATATATTTGTATTTTAAATTTGAAATATTTATGGTAGTTTTGTTTAACATATGCATGATAAGTGGTATTCCTGTTTCGAGGCTGTAAATATGTATATATTTATGATTTTCATATGTTTTTTGCACAGATGTACCCAGAACGTACCCAGCCCCCCAAAAAATCCTGTTGTACTTGTGTACCATACCCACATACCTGTACCCGATTCCGATTCGGTAACTTAAAACATAACAAATAGATTATGAAGCAGGAGATACAATTTGAGTGGAAAGTACTTGTTGCAATGGAAAGGCGACGGTGATGAAATGGATGACAGAAAACACAACAATGGAGGAAATGATACTGTGCATACCTCAAATTGAATGGTTGGTATATTTTCAACTGAAGAAAATCTTAGAAATCAGTATTAATCAAAAGCTAGTAGAGTAGAACTTGAACCATAAGAGTACAAGTTATTGGGGAGTGATGTTCATAAATTAAACTAAGTTGTAGTTACTAGGGACAAGCCATTCAGATGCCATTGAGTTGTACACCCTCAAACATCTGTGCTAACAGCATGCTATGTAGGTTTATGACCAAATCTATTCGTATCTTCTTTGGAAATCCCTTATTGGTCAAATGGATCCTCATAACCATAAATGTTTTGTGATACACCTTGCGTGTATTTGATAAAATATAAAAGTATGTTTGATTACTTTTCTCTTTTAGCAGTCATAAAACCATTCAAACAGTTTGTTGTCATTTTGCAACTCCAAAGATTTAATAATATATTGATGCACTCAGAAGGCAACTAACCTTATCCTTACATCATAAGAGTAATTGTTTTTTGTGTATCCTATCTAGAAGTAGTGAAAGTTTTAGTCTACAACAGAGAATAGATTTGCATCCTGTGTTCGTTTTTCTCCTTTGAATTCTAAACTGGCCGTACTTGTCATATTTGTGGATTCCAATTCCATGCTTTTCTTTGTGGCATATTACTCTCAAGCAATAAGTATTACAAATTAATCTAATTACAGGTGTGGTATCCGGTGACTCCTGCAATGGGCAGAATCCAATTTGATGGGCCAGAATGTGTTAAAGAGGTAATTCTTACTTGATACTTAAATCTGACTAGCACATTTAAAAAGTTATCATGCATGGGAATTATCTTTTAAAGATGTTTTATGGATATTTAGAATAAAGTGCTGAAAACATTATATTGATTATCTTGACAGGCTGTCTTGAAAACTGAAAAAAAGAATTCGATTGCAGAGCTATTTTCAAGACGCAGTAGTCCTGCAAAACTGTCTTCTGGTAAAATCTGTAATGCCGAGGCTGTTCAAGACCAATCAGATTTTCCTCCAGATGATTTAAGCATTGAAGAACAGAAAGCTTTGCTTGCTGTGATTGAGCCAGACAAAGAACCAAGCAAGGAAATGTTGCCTTGCATAAAAGAAGAGCACCCTTTGGAACAATGTGGTGCAAAAAGGCCCTTTGATAAGACAGATAATGATTATCAGCTCGTTTCTCCAGAGGATCAACCTGGGAAATACAGATCATCCCTCAATCCCTTGGAGGAACGTAGTTCTTCCTCTCCTGAAGTGCAAAAGAAAAAGAGCAAGAGCAATGTGACAAGAGATGGACAACAAACCATACTTTCTTTTTTTGGAAGAAACTAGATCATAGGTTTTTGTATTGACAACCTTTTAAAATGTATGTATGTGTAGCCTTAACCTTGTTAGAGGTTCTGGAATTCTCAAACAGAGATAAGACTAGGGAAATTCTCTTTTGGCTGATCTGATCAGTAGTACACTAATGACTGGTTTATAAGGATAAGATAGCACAATTGTTCTCCTCGCTCAAACATAAAATTTTGTTATCTGATCTAAGGTCTGTTTCCAACCAACTCAAATTTGGGGTGTTACATGAATCTTCCTGGGTATAGATATGCATGATATTCCATCATTTTGGGGTAAATTCTGCATATCTTAGAATGCTTATGCTCCATGGCATATCTAAAATTTAGCATTTGCAGGAATATTAGTTGATGGAGTAAATTTATTTTTTCAGTTTATACAGATATCATGATAATGCTGGCAAAAATATAATTTCCACACAGTATCTTTGGGGTTGATTTCTACGTTCTCAGATAGACCTGATTAGCATTTTGTGCCATCCCTTAGAATAACAGGCTTCAGCTTAGTTGTTCCTCTTAGGTGCCATGCTCATTATAATATGGCCTTGGACCCACATGAATTCATTGGAGCCTGCCAATTCTAATATCAGGCATATTAGGATTTGATGTTTTGTCGAGGAATGCAATGCTAGGATATCTTTAGAAGTTTGTTGAAATTATTGCAATTGATCTATGCTTTCTTATCTTTCAGATCCTTATAAAGACTTTTTTTAATGGCTGATTCTCCATATAATGTGGTACTGGTAGCTTTTTTTTTATTGTAGACTTGTGGAGAGTATGTATAAAGCTTTAAGGATTTTGAAACTGAAAGATGAGTATGCTTCAAGGTTAAAATTTGAGTTCTTAGTTTTTATTTGAGCTCTTTGGTGTGAACCTTGAGCTGAATCTACGAGACCCATTATCTTTCTTGTAGCAAGATTTAAATTCAAACACCCATAAACAAGGTGGATGCACTAGAAGAGAATGAAAGAACCGTATGGCCTTTGTTCCTCCATCTCCTTTACTATTTCTATAATGCTTGATTATTACCAACTCTGGTATCTAAAGAAGATTTTTTGAGGCTTCTTTTAAACATATGGGAGTGAGTAGCAAGCACAGTATAAAACTTGCCTGTGATGTATTCTGCTGTCTACTTTTTCCACTATAAGCAAATGAGGATAGTTGAGATTTGTTGTCTACTTGTATAAGTTGAGAGTGTGGTCCATGGAAATTTTTGATTTCTTTGAGGCTTCTTTTAAACATATGGGAGTGAGTAGCAAGCACAGTATAAAACTTTCTTGCGATGTATTCTGCTGTCTACTTTTTCCATTTAAGGCACATGGGGATGGTTGAGATTTGTTGTCTACTTGGATGAGTTGAGAGTGGGGTCCATGGAGTTTTTTTCTTTGGGTTTATGTAAAAATTGGCACAAGTAGAGGAAT
This sequence comes from Cunninghamia lanceolata, assembly GCA_027924645.1. Classification (NCBI taxonomy): domain Eukaryota; kingdom Viridiplantae; phylum Streptophyta; class Pinopsida; order Cupressales; family Cupressaceae; genus Cunninghamia; species Cunninghamia lanceolata. Next base: position 844,753 of record BSBN01001642.1, read on the forward strand.
TAATTAGTAGTGGTTAACACAAATAACCTCTAGTGCCTAATGGATACAGGTTCTTTATCCATTTTAGTTGTATAGAATGTTTGTTAACCACAATCATTTCTCCATGGTATATGGTTTCTTTTAATATTCAAATGAGGGTTCTATTGGTGCCCTCACCCATGCAAAAAGACCATTACATCTCTTACAATCAGAATGGCTATTAGCTAGATCAAAAAAAGAAAAACAATATACCACCTTCTGTAGCAAACAAAACATAATCAAGAGATCCACAAGTCTAGAGGCAAAAAGAGAAGAGGAGCTTACAACATCCTCTAGCCAGAACCACCCCACCAAACCCACCACCAACATCATCATACTCCCTCACACATTCCCTTGTAGCCACTGCATCTTTGATAGGAAACCCACATTCTTTCAAGTTGGAGAATTGAACTCCACGAACCAACTCATTGCACTTTGCAACCCTATGACAAACATCACCTTCCAAACTAGGAGTATACAAGCTTGAAACTTCCAGTGGACCATTCATATGAGAAACAAGGAGATATATAATTATCAAATTTATATTAGAATAATTTTTTGTAGCCTCATAAAGGCCATAATTCACCTCCTTAAGCTTATGTTTCAAAGCCTTGAGTTAGCTTTAGATGCCGAAGAAGAAAAAGTCACATTCTGACTAGAGGCATCGGTCTAGTTGCACTAGAACCCTCTTGAACCATATTTAAAAATCGAAGCCCTAATCACTAGATCAACCACTTTGTCCTCCAAGTTGCATTGCTCTGCTCTTAACCTATAACATGCATGGGGATATGTGTAGTCAACTTGTGGCTAGAATAACTTTTAATTAAGGTATATTATCATTTTTATAGTTTTATATAGGTAGTTAGGTTGGCTTGGATGGTCTCCATAGCATAAGTATGGTATATGTTGTGCCTTGCACACACACCCCATTTTGTCAAATGGAGACTCTCTTTTTTGCTTTGGCTTGGAGTCTCAACTTTTCTTCCTTGTGATGATGAGAAAGTGAAATGGTGCTTAGAATGCAAGATTTGTTTCAAATTTGGGTATTTGACATGTTTGGAGTTGTTTGATGCCTTTCGTGATTGATTTGGAGGAGTCTTAATTGATTTTGTGCTTAAGAAATAGATCTTTGTTGCCTTTAGTGCTAAAAGTGGGTGTTACTGGACTTTGCACTGAAACTGCATGTCACTAGATATAGTGCTAAAAACTGATGTTCCAGGATGTATCATATTGGGACTCCCATTTTCTATGCCTCAAAATTGCAAAATCATGTCAAATTCTGCAATGTTTTAGTAAGGGGTCTCTATGCCTTCACCCTGATGCATGTCCTTGAAACCCTGAATTTGGCTTCGTCTGAAACCCTAAAACTCTGAAAAATTGTTGAGTCTAGAATCTGATGGATCTTCCAAATTTTAGAATCTGTATTTTAACTCCTATGGATCCAGAACCTATCTCAAACATCCTAACAGTATATTTTAAAATATACTGTCACTCAGGGAATTTCAAGACTTGGCGGGATTTTTGCTTCCTACTGCACTTTGTGGGAAAAACTCACCTCACTGCACATTGTGCTAAAATCCCTTGTCACAAGACATTACGCTACAATTGCATTTCACCAGACAAAGCGTTGAAAGTTCACTTCACATGACAAACGCTAAAAACCTTAGTCACGTGACATATCCGGTAGCTTAGAAAAGCTCTGCCAACTTCGAACTTGGGAAAAGCGGGTCTTTCTTATGACACGGGATGTTGTGTTAATACCGCTCAGCACATGATATATCTTGTGAGGTCAAGTTCGCCCGCAAGTCTGGGGACCACCGTTTTCCTTGCCATCCTGTGAGGACCCATTTCTCCGCCCAGGATTAGAGGATCCCTTAGCGCTAAAAACTTGGATAACGTGACATGACATATCATGTGAAGCATGAAACCTCCACTTTGTCCTGTCATGGCCTAAAAACCTGCTTTAGAGCCAAAGTGGTTAATTCAACTAAAATATTCACTTCATACTAGGCAATTGCATCATTCCACTCATTCTTAAGGTTTTATCCATTGTGATTGATGCAAAAATTGACAAGTTTTCGCATTGCACATTAATATCCAGTGACCCCCAAAAATCTTGCTTTTTGCCAAAAAGGGTATAAAAACGTGAAGTAAATGTCTCCTACCAGATCCAAGTGGGCGCAAAAACATCCCAGGTCACCATAAATGCGAAATGGGTAGTTAAAAATGATGAATAAACTGAGAAAATCATGGGAAAACACCAAATTTGTGAAGTTGTCCATGACAACAAAATTGACATTGAGCTGTCTTTGATTGATCCACAGCTGCAAATGGATATATTTTGATCTACCTTGACTAAAAATATTTTTTTAATGAGGAAATTGATGCTTGGCATTGTGGATTGTGGGTTTGAGAAGATGAAACAACTAGTTGGAGCCACCACGAGGGATGAAACCCCAGAGATATCTTGTTGACCCAAACATGAAGAATCATCATTTTATCAACCAAACCACTATTGTACCTGCAAAAGGAAGTCAATATGATGACAAAGGTGATGGAAATAAGCCCTAAAAGCTGGAAGATACAGGAGATTAGGCCTATATCATTATTGTTCCTGCAGAGCCTGTTCAATCACAGTTGTTCTTGTTGGTGTGAGCAGGGTTATCACCTAACCGGTTTACCATAGTGTGGATAATTCATCTTATTTAACTATTTACTAGTTAAATAATATTCACACATCACACATAATTCACACATGTTAAGTTGACTTACTGAGTCTAGTTGTGTGTTGAGTTGTTGATAGTTGGAGTGAGTTATCTTATCCTCCACATGTGTAATTAGCTATCATCCTCTAATTGGCACATGTTGTAGGAATATCTCCACTTTCCACTCCACCTTTCACTCCACCTTTCTAGCTCTCACCTTGCCTTTATAAGCAAAGCATATCATGTACATTGTAACATCCTTCTTTTGCATTCAATGATAGAATAGCATTATTCTCTCATTTGATCTCTCTTGTACTTTCATGAAGTCCTAGATCCTGGGTGGCTCCAATCATAGCCAACTCTAACATGGTATTAGAGCTCTAGGAAGAATCGTTTTGTGTTTCCTTTTTTGAGAGATCTTGAGTGCAATTCATGGTAGATCTTGATAGTTGAGTATGCTCTTCTCTTGCATCGAATGATGACCTGAAGAATCAGAAAAACTTGATAAAATACCAGTTTTGTAAGGGTTTCCCTTTTGTGGCTTTGTATTGCAGGTGCATTTCAGTGCGTGTAGTTGCAAATCAGACTTCACCATTGCATTCGGAGCAGCCAAAATAGTCAAGATCGCCTTTCGTTTTGTCTAAATTGGACATCGAAGGCAAAATTGATGAGGGTTTCAATTTGGGGTTTTTTGGCGTGATTCAGGAGGTACCAGCAATTTCAGAGTAGTTTGGTTCAAATCAGACATCGCCATTGCGTCCGGAGTGGCCAAATCAGTAAGGATCGACTGTCCAAAGGCTAAAATCCATTAGTCGCAAAAAAAAAAGCAAATTTTTTTTGCCCCACAGCTCGTCGTACGGACTGCGAAGAATATTTTGTGGCATATTCTTCGAAATCTTGGACTGTGTCATCAGGAATCAAGGTGTAGCATGGTCGATTTGTTGATCCAGCGGTAAAGGTTTTATTTGCTAGTTTATATCTTTAATCAGCGTATAAAGAAAATTTTCTGCAGAATCTTTGGTACCCTGTACCTTGCACAGAGTAGGGTACCTTGTACCTGCGGACAGTGTACCGGCAGGCACCACCTGGCAGTCTTTATTCCATCATCGGTGGATCTTCAACAGTCTACGATCTGGTAAACATCCCTGCCATCAAAGAATAGTCAATGGTTTTAATTGAGGTCGGCGTTCAAACCTCGGCCACATTGATCTTCATGGCGGTTTAAAACATTTCAAACAAGCTGTGGTTGTTTCTCCCAACAGCATCTGCTATTCCCGCCGGCCTCCAATATATCGGCGCCCTCTGCAATCACTGGTTTATTGAATTATCAGTTGTTCCTTCTAGCGCACAGCCCAAGCCTGGTGGACTATTTAGATAGCTCAATAGGGCCGGTGGCCTTTGGCCCGGCCATGTAGATCCATCGATGTTCATAAATAGACCTACAAAGATCAACATTCATAAACAATCTAGGAATCAAACATTACCGGCCGACATCATTCTATCGGTGGATTCCTTGAATCTCTGAAGGTTGGCAATCTCAGTTGTTCCTGTCGGCGTATCCCTTGAACCTCATCCGACCGATCATATCAATTCCACCAGTGGCGGGATCAATTTCCAATGGCGGTCTAAACCAACACTACTGGTCTTCACTGCATAATCAAGCAGCGGCCGGTTAAAAATTCAAAACCGGAAAGTTTTCTAAACTCGTCAGTTGATCCCATCGGCGGTTTCATTCTTGGCGATCTGAGATATAAATCAATTCACAGTCTCCAACTTCTCAACCGGCGGTTTATGTCTGAAGACCGTCTCCAGCATCCAAACTCATCGACGGGTGTCTTGACATAAGCAACCAATAAATATATGCGCTGGAATATTCAGCGGCAATCATACTCTCAGGCAGTTTGAATCTCAAATCAAAACTTGTCTCACGTGGCAAATATTTCACCGGGAAATTTTATAGACTCGTCGGTTGTTTCAATACTGCCATGTGGCGAAGTCAAAATACCATCGGCAACATTCAAATCCCAAATACTGGTTTCCGCTGGGAGTAAGTGGCCTCGACTGTCAGAAGGTGGTTTGGTGTCAAAAAGGCAGTTATCTTCTCATCAACAACCATTTAAAACTTCCCTATGGCTTCAAAACAACAGTTCGCGGTTTTTGGCATAACCAATAGTTTTGACAATTGGAACAACAGTTTCGGCCTAAAACGACAGTTTTGCGCCCCCGATAGTGGTTTTTCCTTAACCACAGTGGTTTACTAGCGATTTCGTTTGCTTTTCTTGGGGCATTTTTTTCTGCCAAAAAGGAATATTCTCAGAATATTCTGCTGACATCAGCACTAGGGGCCATTTTTGCCCCTTAAAGCCCTAAAAGGGGTTTTTTTTCCTTTTTTACATAACTTTTGTCCACAGAGGCAAAATCAGGCAAACGAGATATCGTTGGAAAGCTGATAGAGAGCACTTTGCAGTGGTGTCAGTAGTTTTTTGAAATTCTGCTGTAGGTGACTGCTACAATAGTTTGAAGATAGATCTTTGTTTTTCGCTTTCGAGCTCACAATTTTCTGCCATGATCTCCGATTTTCACGATTCTTGTGGCATCAGAAAGGTCTTCAAGAGCTCTTCAAATCCATCTGTGCACTTTTCTTAGATTATGCTCTAAGTTCATTTTATTTCATTTGTCAATTTTTTGGCTTTTCAGTGATAACTTGGACATTTTTGCACTTGAGGAAGTGAAACTTGTTTTGAAGGGATCTATTTTTTGTGGTTAATCATTGTGAGCAATTGTAATCTCCTTTGAATCTCAATTTTAAGAGATTTTTATGCTTTCCCATTTTTGGTCCCTTGAGGACAATTGTAAAACGCACTAAGTATAAAGTGCCACAGTCGTTCATTTTTGGGGGGGTGATCTCTTTGATTGAGTAATAGGGGGGTGTACTTGTGTTCCTTTTTGTACTCTTGCATCATGGATCCAAAAAAACTTCCTCTACTCACACCATATAACTATCATGAGTGGAAAACTAAAATGGAGATTCATTTAAGAAGTTTGAAAATTCATAGAGTAACAATGGGTACAGAAATTGAACCAACAACAGCTGTAGAAAAGAGAAAGTGGTACAATAGATGTGATCAAGCCTATGGAACACTATGCTTGTCTATTTCAACTGGTCTTCTTTTTCATATTGATCTTGTACTACACCTAATCAAGTGTGGACTACCTTAGAAAATCTCTTTGGTAAACAAGATACTATGAGAGGTTTCAAATTGGAGAATGAACTAATTGGTTTGAATCCAACCGATTTTGCAAGCATCCAAGACTTCTTCACAAAGCTTAAATCACTTAGATTGTAGCTCAAACAATGTGGAATTGAGAAAGAGGACACTCAATTGATTCTTTCAATCCTTGCCAAGCTTGGTTTTGACTATTCAGTTTTTGTTTCTACCTTTTATGCTACGATGGATGCACTTGGGAAAGCTTTCACAATGCCTTCACTTGATGAGTTTGTTGCATCACTCACAAGGGAGCAAGCTAAGTTAGTACACATGGGCAAATTGAAGTCTCCTAAACCTCAAGCACTTCTTGCTAGTCAAGGTACAAAGGATCAAAAGGCTTCAACTAGCAAAGGAAAGAAACATAAACCTAAGGATTTCAAGAACAATGAGCAAGCAAAAGAGTCAACCAAATCACCTAAGTCCTCATCCTCTCCCAAGGAGAAATCATCTAAGAAGGAGAGACCAAAGTATGCATATTGCAAGAAACTAGGACATGATGAGCATAAGTGTTATGATAAGAAAATTGATGAGTTGACTCACATTATTCAAAAGCACAATATCCAAATGCCATCATCATCACCTAGTACACCCTCTTCTTCGACACCATCATCATCTACACATACAGGGACAACAGGCTTTGCCACAGGGACAAACGAAGGAAAGGACAAGCACTCTTTGCTTCTACAAGTCTTCAGTCAGAGAGGTGGCTTCTTGATTCAGGGGCTTCTTATCATATGGCATCTTCACATGGGATGTTCTCTTCATTTGAGTCATGTACTTCAACACCTATTTTGATGGGTAACAATACATACATGCATGCAACTGGTAAAGGGACTATTGATATTGGCGAGAATACATTCAACAATGTGTTGTGTGTACCTTCCTTATCAACCAATCTCCTTTCCATCTACTAGATTACTCATTGTGGTGTAGGAAAGACAGTTGAGTTCACCCCTGATTCTGTGATCATATGAGACTTGGAGAGCAAAGATATCATTGCAGTTGGGATGGCTGATCATGCATCTCACCTATATACTTTCTCCCATTTTGTTTCTTCTGATGATGTAGATCTATTGATTGACATTCACACTCATGCATCAAGTGTGAATCATGTTTCTGAGGAGACGTTTGGTCACTTGAACCTTGGTGTTCTTTCATCCACGTTGGTTCATAAGACTAGTGCTGAGCTTCCATCACCTCATCCTCTTGCTTCTTCAAAGATCGACATCGACATGGTTTCATCTACTTTAGTTGAGTAGGATCATTCAGGTCTTTCAGACACATCTTTGTGGGATACTTTCTTGGTAGGTATATCAGACTTGTTTTATGAGTCTCATATTACAGATTTGGAGGACACACTTGAGGGGATATCTCTCCTCTTTGCTGACAGTTATAGCATAACTGTTATCCCATCTACTTTATCTTTGGAGGTTGTTCTTCACGAGTCTACTCAGAATTTTGGATTCGTCACACCTCATTGCATTGTGGCATTCCTTGATTCTGACATGTGGACATTTCAGCAATCTTCAGAGGCATACATCATGAGGCTTTTTCCCTCATACCTTGAGATGGAGTTTCTTTGACATCAGCGTTTGGATTGGTTTCTTCTTAAGGGGAGAAATATTGTTTGCAGGTACATGACACTTTCTAGCGTTCTTCTTCAGACATTCATCAGCATAGGAGCTACTTCATTGTGGGGGGGACCTATAGTCTCACATTTGCTCTCCTATGGGGGGGTATTTGATCATACATATGTGATAGAAGTTGTCCTTGGGGGGTCATGTTGAATTCTCCTACTATCACTTCTTTCACTTTCATGTTTTTGCATTCTCACTTTTAGAGAGGAGTTTTTTCCCATGAGGTTTTTCTCCTTTTCTCCACTTGAGATTTGTTGTACATGGGTACCTAACATGGCCTAGTAGCTGAGACCCATCTATCTTTGCATCTTGCTTTAGTCAACTACTCCCTAAGTTGCACTTAAGGGGGGGTGTTGGTGTGAGAAGGGTTATCACCTAACCGGTTTACCCTAGTGTGGATAATTCATCTTATTTAACTATTTACTAGTTAAATAATATTTACACATCACACATAATTCACACATGTTAAGTTGACTTAGTGAGTCTAGTTGTGTGTTGAGTTGTTGATAGTTGGAGTGAGTTGTCTTATCCTCCACATGTGCAATTAGCTATCATCCTCTAATTGACACATGTTGTAGGAATATCTCCACTTTCCACTCCACCTTTCACTCCACCTTTCTAGCTCTCACCTTGCCTTTATAAGCAAAGCATATCATGTACATTGTAACAACATCCTTCTTTTGCATTCAATGATAAAATAGCATTACTCTCTCATTTGATCTCTCTTGTACTTTCATGAAGTCCTAGATCCTGGGTGGCTCCAATCATAGCCAACTCTAACAGTTCTAGCCTTCCAGTAAAAAATCAATCCAGCAAGCATCCAGTTGGATTTGCCTTCATAAAAAATGTGCCACATACTGCTCTTGACCAGTCAACTCATTGGAAAAGTGATTTGTCCCATTAGAGAACTCAAAAAACTGCTATTTCATCCTATTCTCAGGTACTGAAAAACTGTAATTTTGTCTTTTTCCTAAAGGACAAAGTCAAATCCAGGATTGTAACTGCCCATCGACCAAAATTAAATGCTGTCAAATTTGGACTTTTGGTGTTGGTTTAATCCTCACCGTCCATTGAAAAACTCACTACGCTTGCCTCTCTGTATAAAGGCAACCTCTCTCATTGTAAAAGAGTAAGAAATGACTGAAGGAAAGAATTGTTGAGACTTTATGCTATTTTCTGAATCAATATAAATAGAATTTCATTTGCTGCTGCCATATGATTTCATTTTGTTGATTGGATATGGTTTTCATGGTTCATTTTCACCTTTACGAGTAATTATTTCGTTGCATTTATGATTAATTATTCAGGTATTTGATGGATTTCTTGTCCATACCATTGATGGCTTGCTGATTGTATGTCATTGTGCATGGTTAGTCTGGACATATTTATATGCGCTAAGTTCGATTATATGAGTTCATTGAACTGTGCCAGGAATTGGGTGTTAGATGAAACCTTCACAGTTTGAAACCCCTTATGTTTCCTTAGAAGATTGCACAATCTCTGTAGCGTTGTGGACTACCTGGTTAAGTAGAGATTTGTTTATTGATGGGAATCTATCTATCTATTTGTTAATCATTCCTATAGCTATCTATAGGATCTCTCTATCCCTTCTCTCTCCCTCTTTTCTTTTGCATTTTGTTTATCAGATCTTGTTAGATTAGGTTTCATGAACTTGCACAGGGCTGTCATAGAATTCATATTTAGTGAATGCAAGTTAGCAGATTGTTGGTTGTAGGCTGAAATGACATGTTATAGCAATATGAGTATGTATCAGTTCATCTATGCATTGTCAAATCAGAAAACTGATCAAGGTCATGTGCATTCAAACCTTAATGCATTAAAGTTTGTCTACATTGTATGTAAGTTCCCTTGGTTGGAATGATCGAATACATATCCACTGAGCTATCCTACAAGTCAAGACCTGATATTATAAACCTTGAGTAGTCATATTCTGAAGTTTTGGGATAGGATTCCTTTCAAGATAGGTGAGATATCCTGTATCTTATATGTGTTGTGTGCTAGAACCACCATCAACAGTATATATAAGAGTTTATGGTTACTCTATTATCATCATATGACAAATTTTGTTCTTGTTAAAGACTTTTGAAGGTTGCTCCTTTGAAGTGGCTTATTATTATTGAGCATTTGCAAGTAATTCCTATTATATTTTCAAGTATTTGTTGTATTTTTTTCTTATGCAAGTTATTTCATTACGAGTGGTATTAGAGCATGATATTAGCATTCAAAGACGAAAAAAAGTAATTTTTTTTTCGATTTAAGAGGTTGAGTTGTCAAGCACATATCACATTTTAGTGTTTTTATTTTTGTTCAAAATTTGGAGGATTGATCAAGGGCATATTGAAGTAGTTATAGTTTAGATTCGAAGTCAATTGAAGTATTTTTGAAGGAGTTATTACAAAATTAGGGTTTCATTTTCATTTTTTAAGATTTGTCTATATTTCACAAATGGTTGCAATTTCTTTTGCAATTTTCTTTATTGAAGTTGGAGGAGCATTTAAGAAAGTTATAGTCCAAATTTCAGCTTTTGGTGATCAATATTGAGTGACTTATTGCAATTTTAGGATTTTTTTAAAAATTGCTTTATAGGTTGAATTTTTTAGGATATTTTAGATTTGTTTACATTTTTGGAAATCTTGCAAAAATTCATTAGGGGTCTACTCTTTGAAGTATTGATTTTGGGGTTTTTAAATCATCTTGCTAAAGTTGGGTCATCGGTGAAATTCAAATTTTGCACCATCAATCTTCAACATGACATGGCCATTGACTAGGGGTCAAGGAAATAATTCTTACATACTAGTAAAAACTTAAAACAAAGAGGATATAAATTTGGAGTTAGGATTAAGTGGGATTTCAAAAATGATATCGTCTCAATTAGATGATAAAGTGGGCCATTTGGAAGAGGGTATGCAGAACATGGAAGGAAATTTGGCTAACATGCAAGGAGATTTGGTTGGCATACATATAACATTGTCCTCTATCAAAGAGTCTATCGAAATGTTATCATTCTCACAACCAAGTGCCCAACATCATACACTGCCCACCCCTAATGTTTCAATAAATCAGGGTAGATTGTTAGGTCAATTAAATGTTAATGCTCATTCTGGACCTCAAAATTTGGTACCAAAAGTAGACATGCGGAAGTTCGATGGAAATGATCTAATCATTTGGATTAAACAAGCGAAGTTTTCTTTTAATATTCATAAAATCCTATATGGACAAAAGGTGTTAGTGGCATCCTTATTTTGGAACCTAAGCAATTCATTTGGTATAGATGGTTGTGCTCAAAAGAAGAAAAAAACCCTTGGTCTCTCTTAATCAATTTTTCTAGAAGAATTGTTAATGCAATATAGTACTAGTGTATTAGAGGATTACTTTAGCCAATTAGCTTAACTTTGACAAACAAGATCGGTCAAGAAGTATATTCAACAATTCCAAAACCTGTCCTTACAAGTAGAAACAATTATGAAAAACTCGAATGCCTTGTTTCTTTGCAAGCTCAAGGATTACATTCAACATGAGGTATGCATGTTTAATTCTTTAATTGTATTTGATTTTTTATCATGGCATGTGAGGCAAAAGAAAAGTTTTTGGCTCCCAAAAGGTAGGGGTTTAGTGGCATAAGAGAGGAGTTTTTTAGCACAACCATTCCTTTAATCTACTAGATTGACTCAACAAATTGAAAAAAAATGGGCAAAAGTGTTATGTATTAATTGTGATAGAAAATATAAGTGAGGATATAAATGTGTTGAAAACAAGTTCTACATTGAAGGGGCTAGTGAGGAAGAAGATGATAAAGATGAGTGAGACGAGGAATCAAGAGATACCCAACCGACTATTTCTTGTCATGCAATTTTTGGAATTAACACTCCACAAACTCTCAAGGTAGTGGGTTTTTTGAAAAAAGAGATTAACAATGTTGATAGACTCATGGAGCACTCACAACTTCATCAATAAGAAGTTAGCTTTTTGTTTGAATTGTTTAATAAATTTGATTCTAGAATTTCAAGTCATGATTGTAGATGGGGGTATAGTTAGTTGTTCAGGGAAATGACATAGAATTAAACATTCCATGGAAGACTATCGACTATATTTCCCTATGTGTGCAATCTACATGGGTGCATTAGACATAATCTTAGGATTTTAGTGGCTTATGATACTAGGAACGATTAAGATGAACTTCTAGGAACTATTCATGCATTTTCACAGAGATGGTAGGCTAGTCAAATTGAGAGGATTATGTGCAAAGTCTCAACAAATGGTAAGCTCCCATAAATGTAAAAGATGTTTAATAAGGGGTAGGTTTATGGTCTGATTGTTTTCATTAGAAGCACAACAATCAAAGGTTCCTACATTGCTAGATTTGTAAGTAGTTGTAGATAGGTGTATAATGGTTTTTGGAGATATGACAAAAATATTGCCTCCCAAAGGAGACCATGATCATGATATTCAACTAGTGTGAGGGAGTCAGTCACCCAACATCAAGCCCTATAGGTACCTATATGTATAGAAAAGTGAGATCATGAAGATGGCACAAGAGATGCTAGAGGTATTATTAGACATAGAGTGCTTCCTCCTCTCTAGTGGTAATGGCACACAAGAAAGATGACACTTGGTGTATGTGTCATGATTATAAAAAACTCAAAATGTACACCATAAAAGATAAGTTTCCAATTCTAGTAATTGATGATTTGTTAGATGAGCTAAATGGTGCTATTTCTTTTACCAAACTTGATCTTAATTATGGTTATCATCAAATCAAAATTAGAGACGAGGATATGCATAAGATGGCTTTTCAAACCCATGAGAGCCACTTTGAATTTTTTATGGTGTTCTTTGGTTTCACAAATGCACCATCTACATTTCAAAGTTTGATGAACATTATATTTAGGCCATTTCTATAGAGGTTTGTTATGGTTTTCTTGATGAAATTTTAATATATATCAAAAGTTGAGAGGAACACTTGCAACATGCAAATTAAGTTTTGGACATTCTTGAGCATCAACTTTATGCTAAGCCATCAAAGTGTCTTTTTGGACTCAAAGGTGGAGTACCTAGGTCATATTATTTCATATCAGGGAGTCAAGATGGACACTCACAAGATCAAAGCCATAGTAGAATGCAAAATTCCTAGAACTATCAAGAATCTATGAAGTTTCTTAGTTTTTTTTGGTTACTATTGTTGATTGTAAATAATTATGGTAACATAGCAGAACCACTCACAAATTTATTGAAGGACTCCTAGTGGAATGAGTCAACCATTAGGGCATTTGAGAACCTAAAAGAAACCATGTGCACAACTTCAATTCTAGCTACCTCATATTTTTAAAAAACCTTCATTCTGAAATGTGATTCTAGGAGCAATACTCATACAAGAGGGAAGACCCCTAGCATTTGAGAGTCACCAACTCAAATGTAAGAATTTGTTGAAACTCATTTATGAGAAGGAAATGATGGCTATCCTACATGCAGTCAAACATTGTAGACCTTATCTAATGGGAAGACACTTTAAGGTAAAGATAGATCATGACAGTCCCAAATACTTCTTGGAACATAGGATTTTTGGCAATATGTGTTGTCATTGATGTCAACTTAATATGTGTCAACTTGAGGTCATGATTGTATAGAGATCTTGTATAGAAGTTGAAGAGGTTGAGAAATTATTAGAGATAGTTTGATGTAGTTGATGGACAGTGGAAGATTTGAGAGAGATGGTTTGACATAGTTAAGACATGAAGTAAGCATGTTTAGGTCAAGTAAGTCGAGAAGACCTAGCAGATGCTGAGATGTCTAGAAGCGTGATACTTGACAGATTGAGGTTGTGTTAATACGTGTGTTGTTGAGAGAAGTTGTCTAAGGTAAAAATTGCATATTTTCCTAAGTCAATGACACTGCTTTTTGGTCTGCATTCCTCTGCATTGCATGATCTAGTTGTGTGGTTCTGGAGTTAAGTTTGGCAATTAGCAAAGAATTTCTTTCTAGAATTTCATGTCATAAACATTTCTACAACAAGAGTTATACTTGACTGTTCTTCAGATTGCAGTATAACAGTATTAAGCATCTTAGAATGCTTCGCATTCCTCCAGAGTGATAGATATAGTTGTGTGGACTTGGAGATATGTTTAGAGTGGTGTATGGGTTCATCCATAGGATAAGTACGTGGAAATGGGATACAAAAAGGGGGTCAAAAGTGGCCACTTTTTCTTGAAATTAGACAAACCTGAACTTGGATGAGTAATTTGAGATGCATGCACTCAAAATTTGAAGAAATGAAAAGAACAAGAATTGTAGTACTCTGAATCTAGTTTTTAAACTACTAAAGTTTTTAAAAAATAGTTAAGATTAAGAGGGTGAAATGTTGTGCGCACACAAAAGTGTTCTTATTTTTCTCACTTAAATATAACATAGTGTCTGGTGTGCGCCCCCCTATTTTTTTGTTGCATTTAGTATTTTTAAAAACTGGTTGGCAGAAATATAGTTAAGAGTGAGTACTAGAAGTTGTGTATTCTTTTGTAATTTTTTATTGAATATTTTTTTTTGTGATATTTCAAAGTGGATGCATCCTAAAAACTGCATCACTGAGCATGCGTGTCACATAACTTGCACAAAAATAATTGAAAATGTAATTTTTTTTAATGTATAAAGAATGAAGTATAGAACAATCTTATATGGTTTTTTTTAAATTTCGATACGCGGATCAAAAGTTATAAAGAAAAATCAATACATATGTGATCGAAGAATATGAGGACATTGTTTAAAGTAAATAAAAATAAATATCTTAACTTATTCAAAATTAAAAAAAATATATGGTTGGAAAGCTAAGAACTAGCTTGTCATTTTGGTGGTGGTTTCATCAAATTTCATTATCAAATGAATAAATCTGACGATGTTGAAGTTCAAAAATTTTATTGACAATGAAAAACATGTCTCTAGAAGGTATCATAGAGGTGCGATCCTTAGGCTCGGTTGCCCGAGACAATCCCAAGCCTAAAAATGTAGGATAAAAATTTGAAAAAAACAAAATGCGCTTGTTGCCCAAAAAACGAGCGTGTTTTGAGTTGCACAAAATACGATCGCATTTTGTGCAACTCAAAACACGATCACGTTTTGGGTTGCACAAAATGCGATCATGTTTTGTGCAACTCAAAACATGATTGTGTTTTGGCTTGGTATTCACTAAGACAAAACGCGATCGCATTATGTGGAACACGAGCGCGTTTAAACATAACACAAGCATGTTTTGCCAAAATTTTTGATGTGGCCACTTTTTTGTATACCATTTACGTGCACTTACCCCATATGTGTTTCAGATGTTTTGGTAAACTACAATGCAATATCCTAAGTGCTGATGTGTCACAGTTAGTCCGGGATGCTCTGTTTTCATCAATTCAATATGTTTCTCTTCTTGTGGCAACACATAATGTTCAGATATTTTAGGAGAAGGTTGTAAGGATACTATTGATAAAATACATTGTTCACATCTTGGTCCACATGATGTTTTTTGTTTCTCCTCGGTGATGTAAAGATGAACAGTTGGCAATGTTGATGTTGATTGGGCCGACAATATGATTTCCTTCATTTGCAGTTGATCCTGATTAGTTAATTTTGCTTTGAAGGATGTGTTGTGATGTATTTGGGCCTTGTTATGCCATGTGTAGTGATCCACAACTTAAATTTTTTCTTCATAATGTATATGTTTGGAGCTGACCTATGTAGTATCATATGTTTCATCTAAAGGTCATCTTGGAGCCAACCTAATTGGGGTTTTGAGTTGTTGCGGAGGTTATTTATAGAAGAACAAAATCATTTGTGAATGCACAAAGGATAGTGTGAGGAGAATGATAAGTATGAAGTGTGCGAAGTTAGTTTGATGGAGTATTTGTGCAAAAAGGGGACTGCAACATCAACATATGTTAGATGCTTCTTTTATAGCAGTTCATGCTTTCATTGTAATTTTTATGTATCCTGCTATCAGACAACGAGTCTCTTCAGCAGGTCCTTGTATCTTTCCCTAAGGTTGTACGCCTTAGTTTTCAAGTCCATCAGGGAGCAGTGAGCCTTAAAACAAAATTCTAATTTTTACAAGCAGTGAGCTTCATATATTGTGAGTTAACTCTCACCGTGGTTTTTCCCTCATTGGGATTTCCACGTAAAAATCTTGGTGTCCTTGTGTGATGCATGCTTTCCTTTCTGTTCTTCTTTTAGTTAATATGATTTGATGTTTAAGCAAATAGAATTGATTTAAAGTTTAAGAAAAGACTAATTCATCCCCCCTCTCAATCTCTAAGTGTGCTCAACAATTGGTATCAGAGCTAAGTGCCTTTGAGAAGCCTAACCACTGAGGTAGATCCTACACTTGAACACATGGAATCTGAAACAATGTCTAATGATATGTTTTCTCCAAAATTGGATCTAGAATCAATGGAACCTGAAGGTTGGGACATCAATCCAGATGATTGTGAGGTAGACTTTGAAGGAGAACTCATGTTAGCTCTTGAAGATTTGGATGAAGCAAGAACACTAAATCTAAAATATGAGGTCTTTCTTGAAAAATTGAAGGAGACAATTGTAAAATTGAAGACACAAGCCAGAGAATCAAAAGAAGAAATTGGCAAACTGAAAGCTCAAATAGAAGGAGATAAAGGATGTGAAATTAAACTCAAGGAGGCAGAAGATGTGATCTCTAATTGGAACGTCAAAGTTGAAGAAGGCAAGAGGATTGAAGATTGCTTAAATACCAAGCTCAATGATAAAGTAGCTAAATATTCAAAACTTGAGGAATAAGTTATCAATCTGAGAAAAGAATTGGAAGAAGCAAAAGAGCAGATAGACAAAAGCTTAAAACTCAAAGGTGGCAGTGAGCTTCTTAATGAGATACTCAGTTATCAAAAATCACATAAGGACAAGGGTGGTCTTGGTTTTGGAATAGGAGAAAGCTCTGAAAAAATATGGTTGGAAGCAAGAATGAGAAGGAAAAAGAAAAGTCACATGATGAATCCAAGAAGATAGAAGAAGGAAGAGAAACTCCACACAAGTCTCGAACAAGAAGAACTTTAGAAAGCCCACTCCTAAACAAACTGCCCCTACTAGGTACTCTCAAGCTTTCAATGGTAATTGCTATGCTTGTAGTAAGATTGATTATAAGACTGTTGAATGTAGAAGCAAGATGAGTCAGAACTCATTTAGGCCTCCAAGGTACAATGCTATGAACTCTCAATCATTTCATGGTCAGTTCTATGCTTGCAATAAAGTTGGTCATAAGGCTAATGAATGGAGAAGTAAAGTGATGAGGAATAGTTTCATGAATAAGAATAATACTATGACTTCTCAACCCTTCTATGGTTACTGCCACACATGCAACAAGTTTGGTCATAGGTCTGCTGATTGTAGATCTAATGTGAGAAGAGGTGATTATGCTCCACAATCTAGTATCATCTACTACAATTGCAATAAATCATGACACATTGCAAGGTTCTACAAGGGAAAGAATGTAAGATCTTCTCAAAATAAGATTGATATTGATCAACAAAAGAAGGAAATGAACAAGATATGGAAGAAGGAAGAAAGTGAAATAAAGAATGAATCTGTACCTCTGCCTGGTGTAGATGAATCTTCCAGTAACTAAAATCTTCAAAAGTATTGGCTTAGGTGGAGTTGCAATTACAAATATTTTCAAACCCTTGTAAAGCATAATATGCTGAAATCTTCAACATAATGGTTAATGGTAACATGGATATGTTTGGCTAGTGATATTATGACATTTGCTCAAAGTTCTGGAGCAAATACACTCTCTATAGAAGTTTTTTGAATGGTCACAGATCCCTGTGTCATCTCAGGATAGTAAAAAGCTGCTTGTGTCAAGAACAAAAAAATGCATTTAATGCGTAGCAACTAGGGTAGGTGTGAAACATATTTAATCCCTACTTGATCAAAATTGATCTCATTTGAATGATATCAAGTATATGCAAGAGCTAAGGAAGAGAAGAAGGCTTTCAGTGAATCCTATGTGTAAACCCTATCGACAGTATTCATAGGTATTTCTCATATTTGCTTGTGAAACCATAGTTTTTAGAAAGAGTTATCATGGCAACACCCGTGGTTATTGACATTGTGGAAAGGCCAAGACCAAAATTCAAGAAACACTCATACAGATCTACTGAGATTGACAAGGATGGAGCGTTTTCCCGCATTCCTATCAATATATTGCATACAGAGGATGTCCACATCTATATTCACTCATAGCTAAATGAGTACAACCATCTAAAGTTGGAACAGTTCAGAAGCAATCATCTCTTGGGTGATGACTTTTAGCTCAAGTTGGAGTATGCAAATGTAGAGGTAAAATGATTAGATGTATGGAAGGGTTTCCCCAACTTTTTCTATGAAGACAAAAGGGTCAGAATTGTTCTGAGCTAGATCCATGAAGATTTCTTTTTCCTTGATCAACCCTACCTAAACACAAAAGAAGCTATCAGAGTTGTGACTGGGTTGTGCTCCAGCAGACCTATGCCAGCACTAAAGACCAGGAAGAATGAAGAGGTTATGAAGCTTATGGGAGAAAAAATTGACAAAAGAACCCTAACTGTGGATGACATCACTGACCAAGGGGTTTGGTATGCCATGATGGGCATTACATACAAGGTTTATTACACAAACAAAGAAGGGTCTGTTACTGCCACCACCATCTACATTGCTCATCAGATGGTAAAGGAAGGAAATGATTATGATCTTTGTGAGCTCTTGCGGCAACAATTGTTGGATAATTTGCAAAGAACCAAGGAGAGGTGCTACAACTTCTGGTATGGCTCTTTGATTATTTTTCTTATGTTCTATTTCATGAAGGAATTGCCTGGATTGAAGAATGTAGTCTAGAGAAGGGATATGCATGTTGCACATCAGATTAGGGACCACATGCGTAGTTTTTTGGATACCAAACAATGTGACACAATGTTTTTGGGATTCTTTATAACATTCCAAAATGAAATGTAAATGAGGGATAGAATACCATCACAAGTTGTAGAGAGATACACGAATGATATCAATTTTATGGCAGATAAGGACAACTATTACATGGAGGCAGTTGAACCAAGGACTGTTTGGATAACTACGTTGCTCTATGAGGTCTCTGGACCTGACTAGACTGCATATACTAAAATCTTGCTCAGTAAACCTAGGGATCCCACTACTGAGAGGTTTGGCACATATGATGAGATAACCAACAAGAGAATCAAGAAGGAGATAGAGGAAAAGGTGGAGAAGATGAAAACAAAGCCTTAAAAAATGTTTGATACTCTTGAGGGTCCTACAGAAGAATCACAAACCACTTCTACCACACCAGCTCCTAGAAGGACAAGTAGGTCTGCCTTTGTCACTGCTACTTCTCCTAAACCTTTTGAACTTGTTCAAACACCTCCTAGAAGAAGAAGGGCTGCTATTGATGCATCGATACAAACTAAGACTATAGAAAAGAAGAAACCAAGACCTAAGTAAAAGGAAAAAAAGGGAAAGATTAATCTGATGAATGTGGATGCTGATGAAGAGGATGAAGAAGAAGAAAATGAATCTTTTGTATTAAGGAGAATAGAGAAGAGAACAAGACAAGGAGAAGAGGAGGAAACATCTAAAGGAAAAGGAAAGGAAAAAACAAAGAAAACAAAGAAGGCTTCTCTAGAAGCAACTAAACATGACCCTCTATAGCTTGAGGCTACTATTAATGAAATTGCATAGCATGGTGCACTAAAAAGGGGTTGTAGATCTTTATGATGAGATGCCTCCTATTGACAAGGCTACAATTGAGAAAGCTATAGCTATGTATATGATGAGCTTTAATGTGGCTCTAAATGCTATTATTGATCAACTTTCGACAAGTCTTGTAGAAACACTCAGTAATAAGAGGAATGAAGATGTTGTGGAAGAAGCCAAAATAAGGCAATAAGCATTAGAGAAATCCAGTTCATCTATTTCTCATGAAGAAAGGATTAAATTAGCTCAAAGAAAGGCACAAGAGTTCAGAACCAAACATAGGATAAATACTCTAATGGGGAAAGATAAACAAGATATAGAAAGGATGGAAAAAGAGATAGAAGAAAAGACAACCAAGATTATTGAAGAAATGAAGAGGGCTGAGATGACTATTGAGGAACAAGTTCCTCTAGATATACCTGATATGCCTACCCAAGACATAACTTTATCAACTTTTGAGGGCAATGTGGCAGGTGGTGATGAGACAAAGAAAACTGATAAGCAGAATGAGGAGAGTACTTCTCCAGAGAATACAAATGCACGAGATGTAGGAGATCAAGGTGAAGTGGGTGTACCCCCTATGAGGAACACTAATCTTGGTGAAGAAGATAACATTCCTCCTTTAGAGAATCCAAGAAATGATGAGCAGAAGAAAGAGGATAATCCTGAGAAAATTTAGGATGCAACAAAGAAGACAGTTGAGAAGTAAGATGCTTCTATGAATGTAGGTCAAGATTCTTCATCTTCATATTCATTCAAGGACCTACTAGGGCTACAGATGCAGTTTCAACCTATAGTGACACCCCAACTCCTGCAAATTCCTACTCATGAGTGACAAGTTGACTTGTCAAATATTTCTCCTCTTCATAAGTTACAACTTGGTGATATTCTGCATGCTTCTACAATGAAGGATTTTCTACAGGAACATTTGAAGAAGATTGGATTAGTTGATGATGCAGTAAAGATTATTCATGAGAGTTTACTTGAGGTAAACATTGATTCTTCTTTGTCTTTGGAACAAAAATTGAAGCTTTTGAAGATCTTTCCTCTCACATTGAGAAAAAGGTAGAACAAGAGGCCTTGAGGAAGATAAATGACAAAAGAATGGTTGATGCATCTAAGTGTTGTGTGAATGCACACAACAAATTGCAAGAAAGTATGAAGATGTTTAAGGAATGCATTGATGAAGTCACTGCTTTATATCTATTTTTCTTGAAATGGCCAAATTCAACTAAGAACATCAAAACTCAGATTGACTCCATTGAGTCATAGATTACTCAATCGGCCTAGATATATGATTTGTCAAAGGACAAGGATGGATCAACTAGGGCTCAATTAGAAAATCTTTGTGTGCAGTTATCATTGCTTCAAGATCAAAGATAACAAATAAAGAAACAATTTGGTCAGCTAAGGGAAGTAGTCAACTTGAGACTTGCTTCATTATTTGGGTTGCTAGTTGAAGCAAAAAAGATTGATCAGAAAATGAAGACTCCAAGCAGTGTGGATGAGGTTGAGGATTTATGCATGCAATTTGAATGTTAGAATCACATTCTTTCCTCAACAAAAGCAAATTGGGTATCTACTATTGCCCAACTTGAGGTAATCTACAAAAGCATTCTACCTTCTAAGTGAGTTGTAAGAATATTGTAGATAAAACAATTTTGGCTTTGTATAGACTTGTAGAGGCTTGTAGTGTCATTCTTAGTTAAAATACTATGTACATAGCATCAATTTTTGGGGCATCTCTGTCTTAGGGGGAGTGTTGTTTGTAGAAATCATACAATAAGGGAGAGTTCATGTAGTTTTTGGGTTTTTATAAGTAGAAGATATTATTCCCTTTGTCCTTGATGTTAAAGGGGGATAATGTGTTGATGATTGCCTTATCAGTTGGGAGAGAAGACTTGTAGATAAATGTATGTTTCCATAAATGAAAATGGGGGAGATTGTTGGCAATATGTGTTGTCATTGATGTCAACTCAATATGTGTCAACTTGAGGTCATGATTGTATAGAGATCTTGTATAGAAGTTGAAGAGGCTGAGAAATGATTAGAGATAGTTTGATGTAGTTGATGGACAGTGGAAGATTTGAGAGAGATGGTTTGACACAGTTAAGACATGGGGTCAGCATGTTTAGGGAAAGTCAGTCTAGAGGACCTAGTAGATGCTGAGATGTCTAGAAGCATGATACTTGATAGATTGAGGTCATGTTCATACGTGTGTTGTTGAGAGAAGTTGTCTAAGGTAAAAACTGCATAATTTTCTAAGTCAATGACCCCTCTTTTTAGTCTGCATTCCTCTGCATTGCATGATCTGGTTGTGTGGTTCTAGAGTTAAGTTTGGTAATTAGAAAAGAAGTTATTTCTAGAATTTCATGTCATAAACATTTCTATAGAAAAAGTTATATGTGACTATTCTTCAGATTGCAGTATAACAATGTTAAGCGTCTCAGAATGCTCCGCATTCCTCCAGAGTGATAGATATGGTTGTGCAGACTTGGGATGTTTAGAGTGGTGTATGGGTTGATCCATATGTGTTTCAGATGTTTTGGTAAACCGCAATGTAATATCCTAAGTGTTGATGTGTCATAGTTAGTCTAGGATGCTATGTTTTCATCAGTTCAATATGTTTCTCTTCTTGCGGCAGTACATAATGTTTAGATATTTCAGGAGAAGGTTGTAAGGATATTGTTGATAAAATACATTGTTCACATCTTGGTCCACATGATGATTTTGGTTTCTCCCTAGTGGTGTAAATATGAATAGTTGGCAGTGTTGATGTTGATTGGGCCGACAGTTTGATTTCCTTCATTTGTGGGTTATCTTGATTAGTTAATTTTGCTTTGAAGGATGTGTTGTGATGTATTTGGGCTCTGTTATGCTATGTGCAGTGATCCGCAACTTATTTTCTCTTCATAATGTATATGTTTGGAGCCGGCCTATGTAGTATCATATGTTTCATCTAAAGGCCATTTTGGAGCCACCCAAATTGGGGTTTTGATTTGTTGTGGAAGGTATTTATAGAAGAAGAAAAAAATTTGTGAATGTGTAGAGGATAGTGTGAGGAGCATGATAATTATGAAGTGTGTGAAGTCAGTTTGATGGAGTAATTGTGTGAAAAGGGGACTGCAACATCAACATATGTTAGGTGCTTCTTTTATAGCAGTTCATGTTTTCATTGTAATCTCTATGTATCCTACTATCAGATAGTGAGTCTCTTTAGTAGGTCCTTGCATCTTGCACTAAGGTTGTACGCCTTAGTCTACAAGTCCATCAGGGAGCAGTGAGCTTCCTTAGGAAGTGAGCCTTAAAACAAAATTGTAATTTTAATACGTAGTAAGCTTCATATATTGTGAGTTAACTCTCAACGTGATTTTTCCCTCATTTGGTTTTCCACGTAAAAATATTGGTGTCCTTATGTGATGCATGCTTTCCTTTCTATTCGTATTTTAGTTAATGTGATTTGATGTTTAAGTTGCAAATGGAATTGATTTAAAGTTTAAGAAAAGACTAATTCATCCCCCCTCTTAGTCTTCGAGCGTGTTCAACAAGGATGTCATCTGAAGAACAATAAAAATAGGTCACAAAGATGTTGGGATATGACTTTGAGATAATATACAAGAAAGGAAATGAAAATGTTGTGGTTGATGCTCTATCTAGAAAGGATAAACCCATAGAGTCTCTATTGTATGCCATTCCAATATTGCATGCAAATTAGGTGGATGAGGTGTGAGAAGAATGTGATAAGGACATGGATACACAAACTCTCATTCAAAAAATCCAATAAGACTCAAGTGTGTCAAATAAATTTTCAAAGAAAGAAGATGCTCTATGGTACAAGGATATGTTGTACCTATGTGAGAACTCAACCCTTAAGTTTTAGGTTTTGGTGGAGCTTCATGCTTCTCTAGGAGGTGGGCATTCAAGCTTCTTGAAGGCTTATCATAGAAGCAAGTAGGATTTATTTTGGGATGTATGGTCATCAAATTTGGACAAAAACAAGGAGAGTTAGATGCACAAACACATAAGAAACTCAAATTCAAACTAAACATGAACTTTCAATTTGAGAAAAATGGAAGACAAATAACAATGTAAAACACTAACAAAACATGCATTATGGCTCCATTTATGAGTATGATGTGCTCCGAGGTTGAGTTGATGTGTTGTGATAAATATGGTTGCTCTTGTAACATTGAAAATTGCATACCCTTGCAATTTCATGCTATATTTTGGGCTTTCTTTAGTGTCCATTCCCCTAGTTTGTTTGTAGGCTCATTTTAGCCCTTACATTAGCCTTTTTTCCTCCCATGGTCTTTAGGCTTTATTCCTTGTGTTTTCGTTTCATCAAATTTGTTGTTACTTTTGTGTTATTCCTATGATGTTCTTGTGTCTCATTTTTGAGCACAAACTGTCTGAACACTAGCGCTTCGTGCAGACATCCGCACAACGCGCTAGTGTCCCGTGACAATTTCTTATTTAGAGGTTGTTTCTAAGTGTTTCACCACTTGTTGCCTTTCGTAGGTCAAAGGTAACACCTCAGGAATATTCCAAATGGCTCGTCAACCCCTTCCTCTTCCCTCTAATTTTTGAATCTATTTTTCAATCTTGCATTCTCTCTTGGCACTCTTTGGCACTCAGACAACTCTCTCAAGCTCTACAACTTTCTTCAATGCTCCTGCAACATCTAATTTCAACTCTCTTACTCTCTTTTGCTTCTTCAAGCCCTTCTAAGGTGATATTGCTCTTGTTCCTTGTTATTGCAAGCATTTATTTTTTGTTGTGCCCTTGAGCACCTTGAAATTCTTACATCCCTTCCAGTCTTTCATTTTAGTCACTATTCTTATTTCTAGATGTACTTAGATTAAGAACACACACTTTTTCTATTTATCTATCTTGGCTACTGTGGAGGTAGAAATTCCAAAGTAGGGATTTGACTTGAAGTTAAACCCTTAAACAACCCCAACATTTTCTCTTATTTTAACTACATGTACTTGGCTAGCATACAACCACATAGAGGTTTCGTTTGTATCTCGTCCCTTCTTTTGTCCATTTATTTATTTCATTGGATTTAGATAAATACATCTCTGTTATTGTCATTTCTATATTATCTAGTACCTTGTCGTTGTGTTCTCCTTTTTGGTTTTGTAGATCTAGGTGAACTGCTGAGTGGATTTGTGTTTTCTAGAAGTTGTTTACATTTTTGAGTTGTACAGATGACAACGCTTAGCATGGATGTCTGCACAATGTGTTGGCATCCTAGATAGTGGCTTTCTCCTTCTGGCTCCAGGTTTCTTTATTTTCCCTCTTTTTATCTCTATATTCAGTTTCTGGAATTTATACTTCAATTTTCTGTAAGTTTATGTTTTTCCATTCCAGCACATATTGAATGTAATATAGAAGTTAGCCAAGCATCTTAATTTTTATATTACATTTTGGTGAACCTGCTGCTTTAACACAAAAACTTCTTTTTCATTCAATTTTTAATCAAAGAATAAAAAAATATTTTCTCAATTTTCTTTGAGCCATTGTCCCAACCTCATTCCATAGTCTTAAAAAAGAAAAATGACAGCCTTTGACCAGATCTATCAATACCTTTTTTAATCTTCTCCTTCTATTTTTCTAAATGAACATGTTCTCTTCTTTTGTTACATCACTTTCTAACTTTGCTCAAAAAACTTGTGAGAGTGATGTTCCATTCCATGCATGTGATGGTGATTTAGCTCTCCCTATGTCACTCTATTCTTTTGATCCCTCTCCTAAGATTCCTCCTACTTATGAGGATATTTTGGTGCAAGAGGATGAAATCATTGATACTTCTCTTAACATTACTTTACATTCTCTTCATTTTGATGATGTCCCTTCTAGAGATGAAGCATTAGTAGATGAAGAGTTTCACCTTACATTGGATCCCCCACAGATAGATGTTGAGCATACTTCTTCTATTTCTTCTCCTACATCATGTATTTCTTAAGAAGATAATAATGTTAATTCAATCATTGTTAATAGAGTTATCCCACTCGTTAAGGGTATGTTGGATAAGTCCATTAATATTCAAAATCTTTCTTCTATTCCTAAAATCATTATATGTGGGGTCCCTGATTTGCCCCCACCCTCTCATCCTATGATCACTACTCGGGGTATTTCTAAAAATCCTTGACCTTCGAATTAATTTTCTCAAATTGCAAAGTCTATAACTCAAAACATATTTGGAGATCCTCACTACCATGTAGTAGCCCACATGTATAGCACTCATCGAAACAAACATGTTACTCCTATCCCTGTTTCGCTTCCCCCACCAAATCCTATTCTTCCACCTCCTCATCGTTTTGTAAAGAATATCAAAGAGCATGATCTTTTTAAATAGCTACAAGTTACACAAGATAAGATCTCTCTTTGGGACTTGATACAAGCTTCACCTTCTCATCATAGTGCCCTTTAGCAGACCTTGCAAAATATATCTATACAATCTTCCCCAAAGCCCACTGATGTGGCTACTATTCTTCAATGTTTTCATTCTAATTCTATTGATATCACTTTTCATTTCTATGAACTCCCTTCTGTTGAAGTTCAATAGCAAAATTATGCTATTATGATTATTGTAGCTATAAAATTGATTGGGATTAAGCAAACCCTTATTATAATGGTTTTGGTCTTAACGTTTGTAGTTTAGACCTCCTTAATTATCTTAATATTGATACTTCTTCTATTTCTCCTTCACATGTATCCATCAGAGTTTTTTGATAATGTGGCTTACCTGACTTTAAGCACTATCACATTGCCTATTACGTTACGCCCCATTACATTACCTACTAAGCTTCATGTTATGTCAGAGAGTCTTTCTTATAATCTTCTCCTCGATAGACCGTGGTTTCATTCCATTGGTACAGTTCCATCTACCCTTCATAAATCTCTTAAATTTCTTGATAATGGTAAACTATATAAGATAAGTGTTGATCCTGACCCCTTTCAATACTATCAATAGGTTGAATTGGGTCACGTGTAGCCTCCTCTTTATTCTTTTCATAATTTTGTACCTTCTACAACAAAGTCTCAAACACCATCATCACCCTCAATTGATGATGATTTGCCTTCCTCATCTAATGCATGTCTTGGTGATGATTGAGGCTCCTTAGACTTCACCCACCTTGGGCCTAATGAATATAAGGTGGACCCTTCTCACATTGACATTCCCACATTCAACAAGGGTTTGCATTTTGGTATTAGAATCAATCCCTCTTCTCATGTGAATTTTGCTACTACTTCTCGTCCAACATGTGCACATACTTCTCATTTCGACAAGGCTAGTAATGTTTCCTCTCCTCCTCTTTCTAATTTGGAGACACGTTACGGGATTGGGTTCAAGATCCTTTCTAAATGTGGATACAATGGAAATGGTCTAGGGTGCATGGAACAAGGAGTTAAGTTCCCTATGGAACCTAGATTGCACTTTTCTACAATGGGTTTAGGTTACCAGACTTTTCCTCTATCTACATCCCCTCCTCCATTGCTTGAGCTCTCTATGGTTTCTTTTCAGGAATTGAACCTTTCTCCACAACAAAAAGGGTTGCTTCCTACTCCACCTATTTCTTCTCTTCTATCTAAACAAGAGCATATTTTCTCTAGGCTTCTCAAGGCCCACTCGATCCCTCTTCCTCCTCCTACACACAATACATTTCCACAACATATTCAACCAACACTTACTTTCTATGCATATCATCAAGTGCTTGGCTATTCCACCAGTGAATGTCGAGCCTTGAAGGACAAAATACAACAACTTCTTGACACAGGTGCTCTTACCCTTCCATTTGATGAGGCACCTGTCTCTTCTCTGCATGACAAGTGATATTGAGGTTCACCTCTATTTGGTTCATTATTCTTCCTCTTTTTTCTCATGAGACTATTGTGTTGCTACCCACCATGTGGCACATGTAGTTTTCTTTGTTTGCTTGTTGCCATTCATGGTGGTACAATCTAATGTGCAACCATACTTTATTTTTGGTAACACAATATTCTTTTTCATGGTTTTCCTCACCTATATTTTGGGGGATAGAGACAACTTGTTCTAGGGGTGTGCATTCTTTCTAAGGATCTCCCCTCTTCTTTCTTCCCCTTTTATTTACCTCAAAATATTCACAAATTATACATGCAAATATTTTAAAGGCCAGCATAAACTCTGTTCACATGTGAATCCATACAAGCACTTTGCTTTATTTGCACCCCATGAGGTGTAGCTTATTAATTCATCCACTATGGAGTTGTTTATTTTACACTCCTTGAAGTGTTCACCCCCTGCGATGTTGGTGTTTGATAAGCTCCTTGAGGCATTGGTTTTGATACACTGTCTAAGGTGTTGGTAATCTATGAGCCACCTAACATAATGCAACTTGCTATTCTATGTGCTTCATAGGAGTTGCCTTTTTACACTCATGGTCACTTAACATAATACATCTTGCTAGTCTATGATCCATGAGGGGTAGTCTATGAGCCACCTAGCATAACACAACTTGCTAGTCTATGTTTCCCTGTCTACCTGTATGTCCTCTCTCCTTAAAGAAATCGATAGACTCATTATATTCTTCAATCCTCTTAAAAATTCCTCTATTTGTTGTTTTATTTATTTCTTGTTGCATTTTGAGGATGACGCATGGTATTGAGACAACCTTTCATATTGAGGTCTCTTTGACTTTGTTGACTCAAAATTTTTCTTTACTTGTTGTGTCTCTCTCCTCTATGTATGTGTTGTTTATGTTTATATATATATATATATATGTATATATATATGTATATGTATATATATATATATGTATATATATATATATGTATATATATATATATATACGTTTGTGATGTTCTGACATAGTGGTTTTGCAGGTTTATGACTTCTAACACTATTGTCTTGCAGGTTTTTGTTGTCTAATGTATTTTTTTGGTAGGTTCTCGGCCTAGGGACTTGATTCCTTCACTCAAAAATCTCTACATCCTCTATAGTATCCTTTTGGTGTTGTGATGTTATTTACTTTCAATATTATCCTTTTTAATTTAGCATGCATATTCACGTAGTCTCATAATCCTACTAAAGTGGGGGTTAAATGTAATGTAAAAAAGTACATACCCTTGCAATTTCACACTATATTTTGGCCTCACTTTAGTGTCCATTCCTTTAGCTTGTAGGCTCATTTTAGCCCTTTCATTAGCCTTTTTCGCTCCCATGGTGCTTAGGCCTTATTTCCTATGTTGTTTTTTCATCAAATCTGTTGTCACTTTCATGTTGTTCCTATGATGTTCTTGTGTCTCATTATTTTTGAGCTCAAATTGTTTGGACACTAGCGCTTCACACAGATGTTTGAATGACACGCTAGTGTCCCACGATAGTTTCTTGTTTGGAGGCCATTTTTGAACGTTTGCCACTTGACTTTTGTGGGTTAGTGGTAGTGCCTCAGAAATATTCCAAGCAGATCGTCAACCCTTTCCTCTTCCCTCTCATTTTTGAATTTATAATTCAATCTTGCATTCTCTCTTGGCTCTCTCTAGCACTCACACAACTCTCTCAAGCTCTACAACTTTCTATAGTGCTCCCACAACATCTACTTTCATCTCTCTTTCTCTCTTTGGCTTCTTGAAGCCCTTCTAAGGTGATATTTCTCTTGTTCCTTGTTATTGCAAGCATTTATTTTTGTGTAAGCTAGCCTCTTGATAAGTGGTAAGAGGTGATGAAATGTGCTTGATGGATGGAGGATATTTTCTTAAAATGCATGGAAGAATGAGATGCAAGCAAGTGGAACATGATGGAGGAAAGTGGATGAAGGGGATTGAGTTTGGAAATGGAGGGATAGTATTGCTCCAAGTTGCAAGTCTCACACATGCATGAGCATGAGGAGGGGACAAGTGGTGAAGAATACATGTGAAAATGGATGGATAAGATGCATTTGGAATTTGAAATGGATGGTGGGGATTGGAGGGAAATTTCTTTTGGATTTTAGTGGAAGGGGGCTAGAATATTTAATTAGAGGAAAATGGAAGAGGCTAATTAGCCTAATTAATTAAATATGCATGTCTTAGTTAATTAATTAGTTGGATGGAGGTTAAGGTAAAATGATTTAATTAATTGACGAAGGGGGGTTAATATGATTTATTTAATTAAACATTAGAGGAAAGATGAACTATTTAATAAATAATTTTATTTAATTAATTAGTGAAGATGTGTTGCAGGATTAATGGTGAGGATTAGTAGAAGCATGACGATGTTGAATTAAAATGCGAAAGTAGATTTAAGTGTAAATTTTCCCCTCTTTGAGACGTCATTGTGACTAAGATAAGTGACGTCATTTCAAAGAAGATAAGTATAGACACTCGATGAGATATAACTAGTGGCAAGATTCCCACTCATTTGGAAGAATGGGGGTTAGGAAATGGGTTAGTGATGCCCCTCAAGAGAGAAGGTAGGTTTATAGTGGCCTGGGTGGTCTCTCAAAGGAGAGATGGGTTTGAAGGGATGAAAAAATGGATGGGAGGGAGTTGGATAGATAGATGGAAGGGGGGAGATGGTTATATGAAGAAGGTTTGGATGCATGGGGAATAAAGAAATGATAAAAGGTGTGAAGAGGAGTATGAATGAGGATATGAGTAAGGATAATGATGTGTGATGATTGAGTTTGGTTGATGGCACATGTACACATTAAGAAGACAATTTCCATGCAGAGAGAAACCAAATGTTTTTGTAGCACTGGCCTTATGCATCATGATATTAGGGATCATGATGGTGATGTGCCAAGTGCGTGAAGGATTGACCCAAAAGAAAAGGCCATGTGAAAACATATGCCATATAACACCATGATATGAATGACCATGGTGTTGTTGTGGCAATATATTGCAAGGACCATTATAAATTCAAGAAAAAATGATAAAACACACAAAACAATAAAAAAGCATGCACAAACCATACAAATATAACCAGGATTTTACCCTTGGTCAAGCTAGAAACCAAAGATTGATGAATGATGATGATGATAGCATTGTTGATGTGGGAAGGATAAATCCTGAGAAAAATATGATTATTAGGAATGATATATCCTAATGATGATGGTTTTCTTAGAGATTATCAAGGCTTACAATGAGGTTGGAAAAAAACCTATAGATGATTTGGGATGATTTTCTAGATTATTGAGCTAAAAGTTGATGGGGACTTTTTCTTGATTGTTGTGTTTGGATTATGTTGGTAGGATCGTTATGTTACATATGATGTTATGGATTTGGATGGCTTTTGGGTAGTCTTTTTATTGTTTTTCTAGATGGGATTGTTGTCTAATGGCAAGGAAAAATAATGTTTAGGGACAAGGATGTGTTGATGATTGTTTTTACACATTCATAACAAAAGTTAAAATTCATAAAGGAACCTTAGCTGTCTTGAAAGACATGAAGAATCAACTAAGAATTATTAATCTCAAGTTTTTGTATGGTCAGGTCTTAACCTTGTGGATAATTCAGCAGGTTGATGTGAAACTGTAATATTCAAGGGGCCTTACGTAAATTAAAGTAATTAGTGACTTGTTGGACTTCAAATTATGCAAATTGTTACAAATATCAACAAAGTATTCATTCTTTTTCATAAATTCACTATTGTATCACAAAGCTTTGTATGAATTTTAGTAAAACAAACTTTGCTTTTCAAATTTATATGAAAATAGTCAAATGTCAATGTAATTCCTCATTCTTTATTTAAAAGTATGACAATTTCCTTCAGATTTCTGCGTTTAAGATAATTTGTTTTTCAATGGTTGGAGAAAAGTTAAAGAAACTCAAATTAAAGTACCATTCCACACAGGATCTAAATATTCTACTACTCACATTTTAAAGAATATAGTAATTTGAACAATTCAACACATTCAAATCTACTAATGTAAAGTCCTGAACATTTTCACGAACATACATAAGAGAGTGCAAGCTTTCAAAGAGTAATACTTCAAATACAAATCAGAATTAGAAAACACTCAGTAATAGATGTAGAATTCTGAATTTACTTATATTCAAAGGACAAAGTCATATAAAATTTACAATGTAAGAATGATTTATGTTTCATTGATCAAATCACCAGAGAACTTACAAACATTTTGATAGATACACTAAGGAGAACAGACATTCCATGTACTCCTTAATGTAGACATAGGTGACCTCCCTCTCTAAACTAAAAGAAATATCTTTCTAATTCCATAAACTTTGACAAATTACAAACTCAAGCTAAAACTCTAAAATCCCTGTGTAATATGATACAAGTAGCAGAGCTTATTATATAGAGTTCAAAGCTTCATACTACTATAGTTAAAAAATTCAATCAATGGTTAGCATTCAAACTTTCTAGATCAATGGTATGAATCCATTCCTAACTATTTTCAAAATATCTCAATGGTATCTTTGCTTGGCTCAAAGGATGCCTTTGGAATCTTTTCAAAATAAAAGATACCCGCTGACTTCTTCTTGTTTGTTGACTTTGACCGATAATACCCTCCAATTACATTCTTATTCAACATATCTTTTCAATATTCTTCAACTATTTTAGGTACTCTGCAAAATTACCTGCCACTCCCTTGACAAAAGCATGATCACTCTCTTGGCTTTTTGCCCATGTAAATTCCTGTGCTTTGACTCCATCTTGCAACTTCTTCTCTTTTGTCACCAAATCCTTAACTCTTTTATGATATTCCTGATCTTAGCACCTATTTTCATCATAGAATCAATCATCTCTGTGCTAAGATGTGCTACGGGGTTCTCCAAACATGGTGAAAATATTGCTTTAAACTCCTTCAGAGCCTTTTCTAGTCCATACGCTAGTACCTCTAGGCATTCATGCCCAATGAGTTTTTTTTATCATTTTCATGTGTACCTTTATCATACTGTTTGCAACCTCTACTAGGTCTCTAGTGTTTATGATGCAGCTTCTAAGAATTTCTTCTTCATATTTTAATTCCAACTTTGCCTGTGGCAATTGATTGTCCATTTGAGGAGTAATGGCTCCTTCAATTATCAGTTTCTACTCTGTCCTCTATTTCCTCAAGTTGCTTTATTTCTGATCTACATTCCTCCTTTCTAAATTGGCAGCTGTGTAATATAACATTACATTTGTTTTTCTCTACCAAGGCCATATCCCAACTTGTTGCTGCTTACCTAGCTACTTCTTCTCCTTTCTGTATGAGGCCTTTTAATCATTTCTCAAAAATGTTTGCTTCAATCTTTTTATTTCCCATCTCCTTTACCTCCTCCTTTGATAACACTGCCATTTCATTAGGCAATTCTAGTACATTGGCAGTGGGATCAAACATCCCTCTAATGAATCGCTACAATTGGACAATATGTCCCTTCAAGTATTCTTGTTTATCCTTATCTTTCTTCAACATTTCAGCTGTGGCCTGATGCATGTCCTCCCATTCATTTATATGCTTTTCCCTTGTCATGTGGCCCAAATCTAGATTAAGTATTTTATAATATTCTACTGTCATTTCCCCTTTTGACTTGTCTTTTTGTGTTATGGCTAGATCCAACATTCTAGATCCAGGGGGACCCCTTTTAATGGATGACATGGTTCTGGCCTTTCTTTTCTCTTTCTGTGGTGTAGAACCATCTAATAATCTCTTGATATCAATAGGTATACCAATTGTACCTATACCTTCTCTCTTCTAACCTCTGAACCCAACCAGGCTGGAGCCTCCTTTGTAGCTTCTGTAGCCTTTTCTTCATTTATCACCTCTTTTTGAGGTTTCTCCATTTCTGCATGTTTTGTGTGTTGCTCTTGTTGTTGCGGAGGGGGTTGAGGCTAAGGGCCTTGTTTTGGAACAAGTTGATCATTGTGCTATTGTGACTCTGCCTCATTTTCATCCTCTTCTATTATAGTGTCTCCTCCCTCTTCATCTTCTAGATTCTCTTTCTCTGAAGACTCTTTTTGTTCTTCCTCTTCCTTATCCTTCTGCTCTATATTTTCTATATCCATACCTTCTATATTTTCTCTCTATTCTTGATGCTCAGTATTACCTTCAACAACATTCTCTGTATTATCATTGTTTTCCTCATGATTACCTGATATTGTTTCAACTTGCTCTTGCACCTTTTCAGGCACACCTGTTTGCTCTATTTGTGAAGGTGAACCTGTGATCTTATCAGGTTCCTCTGTATCCTTTTCCTTTTCATGCTTGCTTTCTATATTCTTTTCTTCTTCTGTATTCTCCTCTTGTTCACTATGTTCATTATACATATTTAGAATACCCAACACATCAACACCAAAATCATTTATCTTTGTTTTCTTCTCAGCTTGGGCTGGTGTTTCCCTTATTGCTTTTTCTAGTGTTTCTTCCTTTTTAGACTCTTCTATCTATTGTGCTACCTCTTGCACATCTTTTATGATTTCAGGTGGCACTAGTGTACCAAAAGGATCAACTGCTTCTGACCTGTCTTGTACATTTTCCTCTTTTGATGATTGGCTTTGTTCTACCTCCATATATGTTTGAGTATCTTGCTCTTCTTCTGCACTAGAATACTCACTTGATTCCTCTTCATCTTTCTCAATTTCTTTACTTGCACTGGGATCTACCTCCCTGACTTCACTATCACTATTGTCATCTTCCACATTGATAGTCTCACTTACTTTTTTGGCTTCATGCAATTTTAACTCTTGCAGCTTTTCTTCAGCCAACTCTTTCTTAACCTTTGTATATTTTTGTCTTTTCTCCTCCGATGTGGCCTCACTAGTTATGCCACTCAACTTATCACCTACTTGTTGGGCACCTATAACATCCCCTTGTTCTAATGTTTGTCCCTTTGATGTTTCAACTACTATGGCCCTCATGATTCTCTGTCCTGTTGACCTTTTAGCAGCTTGGGTCTGCTCTGCACTGATATCATGGCCAGATGATTCTACCTCCAGAAATGTGCCTGAAGATACTGCCACTGTCACCCCTAAGGTATATGGACCCATCAGAGTTGCATTCTTATCCTTTTTAGTAATTTTGGTTTCCACAATCCTTCTTTTCTTCTCATAAAAGCATTGGAGCTCATCTTGATGCTCCCTTACTCTCTCCTTACCTTTCTTTAGAAATGTGGGCTCAATCCCCTTAGCCTTGAGTTCTTCTATTTTATCCTTCAACAATGTCTTGGAAAATAAAATGACCGGTTTGGATAATGCATCCAAAGATGTATTCCATGGTTGTGTCCAATCAGGCTCACTAATACGAGCAAGCTTGGCACTCTCATAGGTATGATGTAACAATTTATCATCATCCAAAATTTTAGGGGGTACATAGATTTCTCCCATAGACCTTGTTTGTTCTACTGTTAGCCTTTTATGAGCTCTCTTCCTCACTTCTCTATCATTTTTGCAATCTGACCAGTAGTCTTCAATGTGCACTTGATGCTTAAACTTAGAATCAATGGTTCTTTGGATCCTATGAAAAGGATCAAACCATCTTGCTAATTCAAATTCCTCAAATCCATAATATCTTAACTCCTTCTCTGAATATCCAGCCACTTCCTCACTATAGCATGAATATCTGCCAATTGCCCAGGGGAGTTTGACATTTCCTCTTCCATACTTCTTCTTATACATCTTGAAAGCATTCAAATTTTGCCTTGATAACTCCAATACAATTAGTTTATTTGATGGATATCTGGGTAGCATAAATGGTTTTCCTTCAAAACCTTCAGTTCTAATATATGTAAAGTTCTAGAACTGTATGTACCAAGAACTCTGTAATCCAATAGTATCCTCTGCATCCTCAGATAACCTTTTATCTTTTTCTCCTCTCAAAACCCTCACCATGTAAGTATAGAATACATCATTCACTAAAGCATATTTCCTCAATGCATTATCCTCCCGTAAATCTGGAGAATGGTCATAGACTAATTTCTGATTTGGGCCATTCCCCATGGTCCCAACTCTATCAATTCCAATTATGTATGGTTGAATCATAGATGCACATGAATATAATACATATGAGGACAAGTAAAAGGGCATCATCTTCTATTTTCTCAACATTGCTTGTTTCCATATAGTTGTACTAATAGCCTTAGCCCAGTGAATTTGTCCTTGTTCCTTCTTTGTTTCCCTCATGAATTAAATGATAGTGAACATCCAAGGTTCACATTTAGTTGCATCTCTCAGTCCTACCAGTTTTCTCAACATTGTGATCATCAGATGTATTTCCTCCTTGAAATCTATTCTATGTAGGTTTTTTGGCAATCTTGCTACAACCTTGGGCTTGTTCTCTGCATTGTACCAGCTGTAGAAGATTCTGCTTTTACAATCTCTTTCATTGTTGTTAAAGTAATCTGTGTATTGGTCTATATTGATGTCTACCATTTCCTCTTGAATTTCCAGACCAAATGTCCTTGCTATCCCTTCAGTGGATAAATCTGCAATGACCCGGTCCTCATGTATTACTCTCCTTGTGTTTAGATCATATTTGTTTATGCATTCTAAAACTAGGTCTTTGGCCTCCATGGCTAATGGGAAACCTGCATCTTTATATAATCCTCTATCCGAAATGCATTTCATATCCAGAATTGCATCCACTGCTGTAATCTTCTGAAGAACGTCATCCGCGTCATAATTTCCTATACTTGTATCAGTTCCCACTCCACTCGTACTAATTAAAGAAGGATACCCTCTATGCACTGGTAATTCTTCTTTTTCCATTTCCTTCCGTGGCTTTCTTTCTTTTTTCACTTTTTCTTCAACCCCTGGATCTACTTTCTTTTGTTTCAAAGTCATCTTGTGAAAAATCACATATTTAACTTTGTGTTTTACTCCATTTACCTAGGGTTTTACCATGAATTTTTATGTTTTACATTTGCCCTAACCCTTCTTATCTTTCCCTGTTTTAAATTTCATGCTACTTTAACACAATCAGCTAGTTTTCCTAATCAGATACAGTAATTTGTCACTAACTTACATTTTAGATGAAATTACTCTAACCAATTTGCATTTTATGATTAACTGCATTGTAATGGCATTTTTGAGAAACATACATGTATTCATGACAACTCAACTCTACAAGCGTTGACCCACTTTACCGTTTTTCCAACTGCTTCCATTCAAAAATTCCGTCCAGCAATGAACTTTCTGTTCAATTTGTGTAATAGTTTTCCTTCTCTGCAATTTTAATTTTCACAATGCAATTCTGAAAGGAAAACAATCTTAACTTTAATGTTAACATGTTAAATTCATCGTTTCAATTGTTAGTTCTACATTAAATGCTGCATTTAATGCATATACGGCTTCGACTCTCCTTTATTTCAAACATTGTATCCATTAGTCTGCCCTTTGCATACATATAATTTTTTGTATGTTCCCTTGTGTATCATTTTTGTATATCTTTAATATACAAGCCTACATATGTAACGAATTATAAAACAATGTTACCTTTTACCTTATGTTCAACTTTGTATCTTTCGTTTGTATGTCACAATGTATATAAGATAGATACAAACCATCATACAAATGCAACCTATACAAACCCTTAACCTTTCCTTACTTCTCGACAGTGTATTTTTACCTCTTTGTATATCGGGATTGTATGTCATTAATATACAATCTTTCATACATACAAAGCATTAACCTTATTTCATCTCCTTTTGAAGTCCGCGTCGAGTCTTACCTTTTCATTTTTTGTATATCCTCTTGTATCTCTGCTTGTATCTCTGCTTGTATATGCAACATACAACCGTGAAACACCATTGTGGGCCCCACTCTACTTACCCGCTTGTATCTTTTCGAAGCAACAATAATTGTATCTGCACCTTGATACAATCTCTCATACATGCAAACTTTTGTACAACCATTTTGGACTTTTGACTTTTATTAACTTTATGCATACTCCTTTCTGGTTCGACTTGTATATTAAGCAAATGCATACTTACTCGAAAGTGTTAAGAAACAATGCATCGCTTACATCAGATTTAACTAATTTTTGGAATCCGTAATTGTATGTATGCTAGAGATGCAAAATTGAAACATACCAACATACAAACTGCGTGAAGTACCTTTTTCACCTTAATAAACCACATTGTAAACTTCCCTCAGGTCTGTGAATGTATATTACCTTGTATATCATTTGCGCTTAGTCTGAACATACATACAACATGGACCTAACACTTTATTCATTCGACTTTTGACAACCTATCGGGTCTGACTTGTATACAAAGGATCTAACATTGAACATATGCATGCAAACTCTCAAGATAGAAAACCTGATTGTACTCACCATGACTTATACAAAGACCTTACATACAAATGACTTTGTATGCAACATACAAATCTTCAAAATTATGCATTTTACCAAAAAACACATATCTCGTAGAATATTGGGAATTTCTTACTGGTTTAAAAAACAACCTTTACTCATTTTTAATACTAACCTCCTTTTCCGCTTTACCACCAAGCGAAACCACACAAACAACAAGCAACAACCACAACAGGGGTCCTCATTTTGCTAAGAGCTAAAATGGGGCGTGTTGTGAGAATCACAACAACTAGCAACTAAATAAAAAAACTAAATTAAAATCATTAAACAAAACCAAATGAATTAAATTCATAACTTACAACTTCCTTATATGCAAACCATTGTTCAATCTGAGACTCAATGTATTCAATAAGGTGCATGAATCCTTCAATAGAGTTTAAGTGTGTGCATGTGATTAATAATCCTCATCTTGAAAACGAGTTGAATAAACCAGTGACTGGTATTAAACTACATAGTTGATGTCATTCCCTCATAGCCAACTGGATAGAGCCTTGCTGCTGCAGGCATTCATAGCCCCAACAAGGTTATCGTTACAATTCTCCTAAGTAGAGCCCCACTGCCAGCAAGCGTCTATAGCCCCTATAGAGTTACTTAGATAGTTTAATTAGATTTTTAGTAAAATCCACTTTTATTTATTTATATTTTTAAATTTGTGTAACATAGAAATTCATAAGATATTATCATTGTAAGTTCATGATGCAAGGTATGATCACTTGCTAAAATTAAGCTAAGAATTGCAATGGTAGCAAGGGTGACCTCTGATTTTTCACTTAACACCTACACTGACATGTTCAACAAACCCAAGGATTTTAGGTATGTCATCATGAGAAACTTCCCTTGAATACTCAACTCACAGTTATGGAATACAAAATTTCACAAGTTAAACAATAATCTACATTCATGAAAGTCACAAGTTATGCATAAGTTTCAAATGATTAACTGAAATGCTTTGAATTTTCTGTTGTTTTTAGTGGTTGTTAATCTTCTCCTGCATACCTGAAATCAAAACAAAATCCCTACCAAGGAAACACAACCAACAAACCAACCAAACAATAACAAAACAAACAAACAAACAAACAAAACAAAAACAAACCCTATACATTGTTTACAATATAATACATAATAGGATAGATCCTGTCATCTCATGCTTGAAAATAATGCTTCAAATGTTGGCCATTAATAGGTAATAACACATCTTTCCCAGTCAAAGTCTTGAGCCTAAAAGTATTGTCTCCTATTATTTCTGCGACCTGTAGTGGACCTAACCACAATTTGTCAAATTTTCTGTGATTTCCTTTCTTTTCATATGCTTTATCCCAACACAATAGTAGATCTGATATTCTGAATGTTTTAATCCTTTCTCTTTTATCAAACCATCTTTTGACTATAGCTTGATGTTTAGCAAATTTATTTATGGCTTGATCTCTCTTCTCGTCCAATTGTAACATTTGGACTAATCTAGCCTCTCTACGATTGTCAAAGCCTAAATACTCATTAGCAAATTTCTAGGTAGGTATTCTCAAGTTCACTGGAAGTATGGGATCAATCCCATAAACTAAGTGGTAGGGTGCATTAACTAAGGTTGTCTTAACCTTAGTCCTATCTACCCACAACGCATACTTTAGCAAGGTATTCCATTCTTTTGGATTTTTTACAATTAATTTCTTGATGATATCCAACAAAATCTTGTTAGTAGACTCAGCTAAACCATTTCCCTGAGGATAATAATTTGAAGAAAACTTTAAAACTATTCCATATTCAAATGCCCATTTGAAAAATTTCAGAGAAGAAAATGCAGGGCCATTATCACATACTAGAGAATATGGAGCTCCAAACCTTGTAATGATGTTTTCTTCAAGAAATTTGATGAGCACCTTAGTAGTAAAGAACTTACAACACGTAGCTTCTATCCATCTTGTACAATAGTTTGTCACTGTCAATATAAACTTATGCCCAACAGATGATGGAGGATTGATGACTCCAATGAAATCTAAGCCCCACTGTGCAAACGACCTAGACTCAATAACTAGTTGCAATGGATTAGCCTGATTCCTTCCCTTGTCTGCTATAGTTTGACATGTGTGACAACTTCAAATATGGCTTTTTGTATCCTTAAACATTGTTTGCCAATAATATCCTTCTCTTAAAACCTTATGAGTAGTAGCTAAATGAGAACCATGAGCGGTTCCATATTTATCATGTAACTCTGACAACACCTTATCTGCTTCAATTCTGTTCAGACACCTTAAATATATACCTTCATGGTTCTTTTTGAACAAAAGACCCCCTTGTACCATGTATCTTTGTGCTTTAATCTTCAAGGCTCTCCTCTGAGAGGACTTCATCTTATTTGGATATTTTCCTGATATCAAAAATGTGTTTAAATCATCGTACCAACCTGATGCATCATTGGATTTTAGTACATACTGCTGCTTCACCAAATTTGGATATATATTGGCTATTTTCTGCACTAATGCTTGACCTCAAACTAACTTCATTGGAAGGATCTCCATATCAAATTCTTGCAATATTGTAATCCGTTTGGCCATTTTCTCTCCAAGCTCATTTTGCATCAACAACATTTTCACTGCTACATCTGGTACTATGGATTTAACTTGGCTTTGTAGAATGTAATGCCTGAACTTTTTTACTACCCTTACTAATGTAAATGCCTGCCTTTCTATATCTAAATATTTTAATTGTGCATCTTTCAAAGGTGCACTCATGAAAGATATGGGTTTTTCTTCATTTTCTTGTCCCTTTTGTGTCAAAATAGCTGCAACTGAATGTGTAGATGCAAAAGAATATATGTAAAATGGTTTGGTATAATTTGAACTTGCTAACATAGGAGCATCATAAATGGTCTCCTTAATATCTTCAAATGCAGCCTTGGATACTGGTGTCCATTCTATCTTTGCGTCCTTCTTTAGCATTGAGTTTAGTGGCTGCACAATCTCTGCAAATCCTGTAATAAACTTCTTGACAAAGTTAATTTTTCCAAAGAAAGACTTTAATTCTTTCTTGCTATTAGGCAATTGCAACTTTTTTATTCCTTCTACTCTATCTGGATCAATGGATATCTCATTTTTAGAAATGATTTGCCCTAACAATTTTCCTTTTGTCATGCCAAATGAGCATTTCTTTGGATTGAGAGAAATCCCATACCTTTCACACCTTCTGAGCACTCTCCTCAAATCCTCTGCATGAGTGGACACATCCTTAGAATATATAGTTAGATCATCCATATAAATCCACATAATGCAATGTCCATGGCTTGCTGAAAAATGGCACCTGCATTGATTAAACCAAAAGGCATTCTTCTATATGCATAATTGCCCCACTTGTAAGTAAATGTAGTTTTCAACCTATCTTCTTTGTTGACTAAAACTTGATTATATCTTGAAAATCCATCTAAAAAAGACATCATCCTGGCTCCATTAACTACCTGCAGTACTTCATCTATTGGAGGTAATGGATAATTATCTTTTTTAGATGCTTTGTTTAGGTTTCTAAAGTCTACACATAATCTAATGTCTCCACTTTTCTTTCTTACAGGTACTAAGTTTGCTACTCAGGTTGAATGTCTCACTGGGAAAATTATTTTGGCAGACAATAATTTTTTAACTTCTTCAAAGATTAGAGGCTCCAAAATAGCATTCACAGGCCTCTATTTTTGCCTAAATGGTTTTACTCCTGGTCTCAAGGGTATCATATGAGTTATAATGGACATATCATTGGTTTTTAAACCTTCATATGTCCATGCTATTACATGTTTATATTCTTTTAAAACATCCACAATTTCTTTTCTCAATTCTTTAGAGCAAGCCTTTCCAATCAACACATTATGTGGACTTTGCTCTGTTCCCAGGTTATAAAATGGTTTGGGTCCCTAAGCAAAAATAAATCAAGTCAAGTGAAGAATCCACATCCCAAATATCCCATTTCATCCAAATATCTCAAGTTCCCTCATCCCAAATATCCCAAAAATCCCACTTCATCCAAA
This sequence comes from Cunninghamia lanceolata, assembly GCA_027924645.1. Lineage (NCBI taxonomy): Eukaryota > Viridiplantae > Streptophyta > Pinopsida > Cupressales > Cupressaceae > Cunninghamia > Cunninghamia lanceolata. Next base: position 886,423 of record BSBN01001642.1, read on the forward strand.
AATCCCAAATTCCTTCATCCCATAAATCCCAATGCAAAAATCATAAAAGTCCTAAGTTTGTGTGGGTACCTAAAATCCTACATAGACCATCCCTTAAGCAAACAAGTCCATTACTTCCTACACCTCCTTCTAATAAAAATCTTCAGTGTTTATCACGGTGTGTGCAACCATTGGTCTTGGTTCCTTTCCATTCCACAACATTTCCACAAACCTCCATCTCCCCATCTTTAATCCATTATCCTACATATTTCACCCATCATATCCCTATGGTCCATGCTTTTCTGTATCCACATCATAATCCATTATCCTTCTATCCATAATCCACTATCTCCCATCCATCCTTGCATAATCCTTCCATACATAATCCATTATCCACATACCTCCATCTTCCTCTCATGCAATCCCTTACCAACATCTATGAGAAAAATAATGTTTGAAATGGTCTATGTGTGTCATCCATCTTTAAATGGAACTATCACCTTTCATGGAACTAGATGCTTGAGTCCTTATCCATATCCACCTATTCCATCCAAGTATTCTAATGAAAAAATTAAAAAAAAAAATAGTAAAGAAAAATCCCTTCATCCAATGGTGAAAACCTAGTAAACAGGTGCCTTGGATAAGTACCATGATGAAAACCTGACAAACAGACGTCATGTGTAGTTTGACTATCTATGTGTCTTACACTTGGGGGCATGTTGTCTCATCCAACCTGTCATTTTCTTCCTATCTACCCCATCCTATTGTATCCTATCCTACCATCCTTAGCCACTATACCAACATACCTATCCCATCTATCCATCCATCATCTCTTCCTCCTTTTGATCTTGATAAAGACATAGGGGAAAAATGTTGAAAAATGCTTTAGAAAATCTCTTGATACACCTAATCCTTTTCAACCAATCCAATCATCCTCTTGTCCTAAGTTTTGTCATGTAACATCCTACACTTACTACCTAGACCGGGGCATGTTATTCCTATGCAACATAGTCTTTGAAGATCACATCATAGCTCACCTATGATACATACATTCCATCCACTATTACCTATCTTTTTATCCATCCCTCTAGCATGAGCTTTCCATCCCACACACTATTGCATACCCTTTTATCCATCCCTCTATCACGAGCTTTCCATCCCACACACTATTGCCTCCCCTTTTATCCATCCCATTATCATGTCTTTCATCCCCTTTGTTATCACCCATCCTTTTGTCCACTTATCTCATCCCATCTTCCTCCTTGCATCTAGACCTAGTTTTCCCTTGTCATTGGTATCTAGAAACAAGGCTATCCAAACAACACAAAACCATAATAAAATCTCAAAAATATCCAAAAACAATCAAAAGATCCAAAAATATCCAAAAACAATAAAAAAAGCTCAAAAAATCCAAAAACAATAAAAATCACAAAAATATCCAAAAACAATCAAAAAATCCAAAAATAATAAAAAAAGCTCAAAAATATCCAAAAATAATAAAAATCACAAAAATATCCAAAAACAATAAAAAAATCTCAAAAATACACAAAAAACTCAAATCTTCAAAAAATCCAAGCAATAAAACCAAATGCAATTCATCCATAATCCATACAAATCTAGACAATCAATCGAGCAAAATCATCTAATCACATCCTCTGGTCTTGATCTTAATCTTGTCGTAAACCAAATCAATTAATCATCATCAATCAATCATCAATGGGATATATCATTCCCACATCCTTGTGTTGATCTAGGGATATATCGTTCCCCACAATGACTTGACACTATCATCAAATTAATCAATCCATCAATCGATCATTGGTTTATAGCTTGACAGGGGTAATACTTTGTTTGTTTTGTATCATTTGTGCATGCTTGCTTGTGTGTGTCATCTTTTTATCTTGCATTTGTAACAAATCCATATATTTCTAGCTAATATTTTGTGTATGTTAGAATAACTTTTTTACATTATCCTTTGCATCTAAGGTCATATCATACCTTTTGTGTATTAGAACTTTAATGCTCTAAGTATTCTTCCTCATACGTATAGACAAGGTTATATTATGCTGGGTGCACACAACACATCGTCATCTTGGTCCTTATACCTTGGTGCATAATGTCTAGTGCTATATCAAACTATAGGATTGCTCTAATCAATTCAACATAACTACTCATCGAAATCCATCATTCTATCATCCATCCTTTTATCTTCTTCATTTTTTCTCTATTTTGTTCTCCATCTTCTATCTTCCTCTTTTCTTCATATCCATTCATTTCGAGAGCACACCCGTATTCTTCCAATTCATCTGTCCTCTCGAGTGGGCATCATTCAACCTATTAATTAATCTACTAGCTACTTCTACCCAACTGGGGCATCATCATTTATAATCCAATCATTTTATTCTTCTAAACCAAAATCTTCTTCTATCCAATAGAGCACTATGTTTTAAACTTCTTTGAAATGATGTTACTTCGCAACACCATCTCAAAGAGGGGCAAAATGCAGACACCTAAAATTGTCTCATTCCCAGATCAGGTTTTCATCTACCATACTTCACTTCAATCAAATAATTCTTAATTATTTGATTAAGTTCATCTATCGATTATTATCCAATTTATCCTCCATATTAATTAAATAATCCCGATTATTTAATTAATCCAATTTATCCTCCATATTTGATTAAATAATTCTGATTATTTAATTAAATTAATTTCCCTCCAATTTAAATAAATAAATTCAAATTATTTATTTAATTAGTCTTTTTCTCCAAAATGAATTAAATTAAATATTTAATTCAATTATCACATGTACATGAAATTAAATTATTTATTTATTTAATTTCCTATTATTCCCTCTCATCCATATTTCACTCTCAATCAATTTAGATAACTAATCAATAAAATTAGTTAACTAAGTCAATCTAATCAGTTAACAGGTTAATCAATTCAATCATCTGATCAATCAATTTAGTTGACTAGTCAATCAATTGAGTTCACTAAGCAATCAACTCAGTCAACTCTTTAATCAGATTTGTTAACTCCCTTGATGCATGAGAGGACAAGGACACTTGTCCCTCTCTCATTCGTGCACATCCTCTCAACCATTCTTAGCCATTGATCTCTCAAATCATCCACAGCTGTTGATCTTCAACCCCGAGAATCTATAAATTGAACCTCATTCAATCATCTAATCCTCTCCAGTCTTCATACAACATTACTCTGCAGATATCATTCTAGATCCACTCAATCTCATCTCAAAGTTATGCTATTTAATTGAGCAATACACATATCAAGAAAAGCAAAGAGCAATCAATTGGAATAGCGTACATTTCAATTCGCTCGATTGGTGTAGGCGATTTGTTTGTGCAAAGGAGGTGATTCGTATTTGTTTTATGTTCCTCTTTTGGTTTATGTTTTCATATCCATTATATATATATATATATATATATATATATAAACATATGTATAAAAAAAGAGAAGTGATATAATCCTTGTTGTCTATTATTACTATTTTCTATATATATATTCAGAGGAATAGTAGTTACAAAATATATGTCCTTATTATAATAATTCTAAGTCACCGTGTTAAAAAAATATATACAGGAGATTGATGTATATATACCTTATAATAGATATTGTATTTTAAAAACAATGGTAAGTATTCTAAACCCCCCCCCAAAAAATGATGCAATACGTTAGGGTTTCAGCTGAGAGTTAAGTTTTGTTTTGAAAAAAAAATAAAAATGAAAGGAAGTATCTGTAGCGGCGACAATGGCCACCGCAGTTTTCATAAGGAAGGGGGTGGGCTGGAGGCCAGCCCTCCCTATTTTCCAATGGCATCGGCATCTTCAAACCCTGTGCCCTTGTTAATGCTTATCTATGCCTGTGTTGTAATCCGTCCCTCCTCCATTCCTTGATTCGAACTTGTTATATATACACACACACACAATGTTAGCATATTTACATTGTAAAAACAAGATTAGAAATATATATTCACTATGTATAAATCCTTTCCTGTATGTAAAATAACCACTATATATATATATACTGCTACAAAAAAAAAGATTATAACCCTGCACAGATGCATTTTGCAAATAAAATCCATGAGCCATTATTCTCTATAGAAAAATATAACCTGAGAGAGAGCCACCATTCTTTTGAACCTACAAGAGAAGAGAAGAAAAAAAATATGTTAAGGTTGTAGGAGAAATTTTTAGAAAACAAATACAAACAATGAGATTAGGGTTTTGGAGGAAAGGAGGGAAATAGGGAAATTGAAAGATTAGGGTTGAGAATTAGAGGAAACCAAATACTTATGAAAATAAATTATCCAAATATTGCTTATAATGTGCCTATGAATTCTTTTCATCCTAATTTTCTGTTCTCTTAAGCCTATCCAAGGATAAGACAAAAGGATTACTTGGTGAGTTTTAAGAAAGCTATTTTATTGCCTTATTTAAATTGGGAAACAATGTTAGGAAATTTATTTAATTTAAATCTTTTTATTGCCTTATTTAATTGCTTTTTGATTTATTGGGTTAAGTGGGAAATAATGTTAGGAAATGTATTTAATTTAAATCCTTTTATTGCCTTATTTAATTACTTTTTGATTTATTGGGTAAAGTGGGAAATAATGTTAGAAAATTTATTTAATTTAAATCCTTTTATTGCCTTATTTAATTGCTTTTTTATTTATTGGGTTAAGTGGGAAATAATGTTATAAAATTTATTTAATTTAAATCCTTTTATATTTATTTTGGCTAGTGCTTAGCTTAAGGGCGAATATTTTTATTAATTGTTCTCTTTAGAAGATGTGAATAAAATGTGTTAAATATATTGACTTGGAAAAATAAGGAAATGAAGGAATAAAGTAGATTTATGATGGTATTTAGATTTAATTTATATTTTCTTTTGAAAATGTTGCAATAAAGGTTGTTATTTTTAAAAATTATTTCCCCATTAATAATGAGGTGGCATTATGATTCCGGATTTTTCCTAGATTAAGAAGGGGATAATTAAGTGGATTATTTCATGTGTTTAATTTTATCACATTAATTGTATTTGGGCAATTTTAATTAACAGTTAGATGGAATTGTTGTATCTTATTTTTGTTATAGTTTTAGGGTTGGATTTCGATACTTATTGAAATCACATCACCCCTTCTAGGACAACTAGGGTTAGTTCCTGCTTGGGAATCTACCCTCTTAAGCGACGCTCTTCGTATCACACAACCCCCTTAGTAGGTGTGCATATCGCAGGGGTTGCGAAACATTATCGCATTACCCTGATGTTCGATTGACGTGTTGCGCCTTTGTGCGTATGCCACCGAACACGCTTGATGCGTGCGAGAGAGTTTTTAGGGATGAGTAGAAAAGTTTTTGATATTTCGTGTCTTGACCACATGACACGTGTGTTGTGTGTCATGACCACATGGGAAATGTGGGCATGACATTTGTTATCAAAGCCCATGTTTCAAACATTGGGATCTCTGGGTGTGTATAATTGCTGAGTTGGGCCGATAATAGATCGTACATACTTTTGTTACATGTCTAACTCTAGCTTGTGTAGCAACAAGTTCGTAAGACACCTTGCATGGGAATAACTTATTTTCCCTCAATTTTTGCTTCCGCTAAACCCCATGTATGAATTGGTGTCGTAGGTACTTAGGGAGTGTATTCTTGATGAATAGAGTAATTGAAGGACCATGCAAGTCTTGAATTTGAAAGTTGGTCAACACCTTGACCTAGTGTTATCCTAAGAGAATGGTATTGGTTAGGTTTTGCTAAGTGTTTCATTCCAGCTAATCCTTGCTCCTTGTCCTAGTTGTTGGTGCATTTTGATCCTTCTTTAGGGGTCGTGACAACCTATGGTAAGTGCACCCTTCTACAAGTGTTATTATGATAAAGTTTTATTCCTATGGCTATCTTGTAGGTTGCTTTGAAGAAGGTTGAGTTGTGTTTATCCTACCTTGTAGGAGGAAAGAAATGTATTTGAGTGGTACACTATATTGGACAAGAACTCATGTACCCAAATAATTTATTAGATCCACCTTGTGTCATCTAGTTAACCTTTGTATCATGGGGTAAGATGTGCCTTATTTAGATGACCCTCTAGTTGGGATGCGAAGAAGTTGTGGACCTTTAGTTGCCCTTCGCCTTAATGTAGGATTAAGTTATCCTGATGAGTATTTGTCACTCAAAGGGGGAATAAAATAGTGTATTCTCTTATAAGAGTCACTTGGTAACCTCATTGGAGGATGGAAAATTGGATGTTAAAAGAGTTTGGCATGTAAGGCCTTTTATGGCTATTTTCTTGGGTTTTGCCTCTTGGGTTTAATGATAGGATGAGTAATGGCTTCAAGGACCACTTCGTGGCTGGGAATCTTTTGACAATTGTTGTGCCATGTCAAGTAAATCTCCTTGTAACATGTTGGCATCTGATGGATATTTTGGCTATGCGCTGCCTTCGCATTAATTTGTAATGTGCTTTGTTCATTTATAGTATAGTACCTTGTTGGTTAGTGGTTTAAAGGTGGTATATGTGCATGAGGCTGAAACATATTATGATAGTCAAGAAGTAAGATCTAGTTGCGAGTGTAATTTCATATTTGCTTATTAAATAGTAATCTAAATTACAACTTGATCCCTCCCTTGCCACATTATTTCATTAAAAATTGCTTACCTAGATTTCGTGAAAGGGTGATGAGTTCTCCTTAAGATTTACGTAGGCCTTGGTGCTTGGAAGGCTATAGTGAAGCCTTGTGATGGGTTGTAATAAAGAAAGTTAAGATTGAGTTATGGTTGTCCTATCAGGTTAATGTGGAAACCCTCTAAGTGGTACCTTCTTGAACTTTTAGATGTTGGATTCTGGTGACTCTTGAGGTGAGTCCCTTGTGCAACTGAATTGCATGATTCCTTGAAGGAAATCTTAATGGTTAGAAAGATATTATTTTATGGATTGCAATAAGTCTAGGTGTTGAGTTGAATAAAGAATCACACACCTTGCTTTAGGGTAATGAATGTGGTTTGTCACTTATATGGGTATCTTGGAAACGTTGGGATTGTAAGGATGCGATGGGAAATTAAGTTCACTTTGAGGGTAATAGTGAGTTGGTTGTGATATCTTTTGGGTGTTAGTAGTTAGGTGTTGTGATCGACTCGTATGATCGACATAGATGTATCTGATGGGTTGTTTTTGGGCGACATAAGGCCTTGCCTTGAACTTGAAAGTAATTTGTGAGCCTCCTCAGAAAAGTTTAGAATTATGGAAGTTGGTGATTTCAGTTGGATTTTGGTAGTATCCATGAGGATGTTGTTATGTGTTCCTTACTAGGAAGCACGAAGGAACCCACTTCGAAGGTGACCCTTAGGACACATGAATTTTGGTGATCTTTTCCAAGCATGTCCTAGGTTGCCTAGAAGTTGTGGGTGTACATGTAGTTGGGGTGTTTCATGACCTTAGTTAAGAGTGTGACCACTATCCCTCTTCTCTCTTTTGTAACTATGTTATATACGTATAATGTTGTAATGTGCAATTTTGGTTAAATTGTTGAAGATAATTATCCACTTATTGATGGAATTTTTATTGATTTCAAAACCAATAGTATTGAGTTCTTTTCTTGGGCTACTTAGCCGATGTACCTTCTTATAGTCCTCTTACCTCAAGGACTTGTTTAATTGTATTTCAATTTGAATTTTGAATGTTGAATTTGGCACCACTTTTGAATATGACTTATCTTTTAAATTCAAATTATCTTTTGGATCTTAATTTTTTTGAATTTTATTCATTAAACTTATTCAAGACTTATCTTTTGCAAACTTTATTTTGAGGAGTTTTGTTATTGTTGGTACTTGTGTGGTGTTGTGAATTATGTAACCTATGTCACCCATAAGGGTACTTGGTGAGATGGAAGGTGGGAATAGTCAGTCTTGGTTGATATTATAAGCTTGAATTTGTTTAGTGGATTGCTAGTGGTGGTTCAGAACTTCCTTGTTGACCTTGTGTTGTGTTGAGTAATGTGTTGGTGCTATCCCGTTTTGGGAGGTCAAATCTTTAAGAATCAAGAAATGGGTACTAGTGAGGTTCGAAGGAGTAGATAGGTTGGGAAGACCTCAAGATCCTCCTGTCGTTGTGTGGACCCATTGTCCTCAGGATTTTGGCCCCTGTTTAAGGAGGCTTTGTGGTTGATCCTTTCTTTTGAAGTTGACCCACGACTTTGTTTTTAGTGGCATCGATGTTAGTTTTGTTCCTTGATGCTAGTGACGCTTGGATATGTTTGGTTCCTACCTATTCTGTAAGTCCGATCTAGGCAGTCTAGTGGGGACATATTGATAGAAGGGGCAGTCGAGACTTGAGAGTCTCATGTTTTTTTTTCTTGGAGTCTTATGTGTTTTACCTTAGCATCAGTGGTAAGTGGAGTGAGATGCGTGTTTGGGGCTTGTTCGATGGCTTCACAGCTAGTTGTTTAGACATGCTTCCTTTTGGCTGCTTTATGTTAGTTAGGTTTTTGGATGGTCATATGATTTAGTTGAGTTAGTCTTTAGTAGGACCTCTCATAGTGCTAACCTTCGGGGTATGTCCCCATCTTGCGTGACCTTGAAATACTTGGTGGTCTATCTTAGGGCATCTAATGCCCCGGTGCCTTTTGATGCTTGTAACATGTTTTGACTATGTGTTGTCATTAGATTCTTGACCCCTCCTAGTTAGAGGAGGGTATCTTTGAGATTATTGCCATGCAATAACTTATTAAGTTCTTATTGGTCCCTTAATTTTATGTCAAAATCAATCTGAGTTCAATGCCATGTTGGAATGGCTTGTAGGTGGGTTACTCTACGATTCTTACATGTTAACTTCCAGGAGGAAGTTTAGCTCTAGGGGAGGAGGATGTGAGGAACACCCTTGTACGACTAGATTAGTTGCACTTGTAGACCATGTTGTTTTGCCTCGCCCTATCTAAGGGTTCGATTTATGAGAGTGTGACTCTATCTTCGAGATAATGTGGTGTAGAGGTGGAATATCACTTGTGTTTAAACTGGAACCTTTAGTGTTGTAATGTGAGGCTACCATGCGTTGTACTTTTTGTTTTATTTTATGAGACTTATTATTTAGAGTATCTTTGGCATGTGGACATTTGGGACTGTTGATCTCATTATCCAGACTTTCATGACTCTTTCCCTATGTTTTGAGTTGTTAGATAAAGCATGTTGTGATGTGGTTATATCTTACTTGTTAGATTTCAATGATGATTATATGATATGTGACATTCATTTTGATGCTAATTGAGGTATTTGTTGTGGAGTTAATGAATGAATTATTATGTAATTTTGATCTGGAATTGATGTTTAGAAATGCAGTAAATTATGAATCTTGTTAATGATGCTATGTGTTACTATTGAGGATTTAAATGATTATGCGACATTGTGTGTATGTGCATTTCCTTTCTCTTCATCTATGATGAACATGTGCTATTAATTCGTTTGTGTAAGTGTACAGGTGATTTTCCATACCCATGGAAAATCAGAGGTCATCCCGTGCCCTATGTGAAATCTGTGTATAAGCTGATCTAGTCCCAGGAGGGACCAAGGTCACATGTGTTGGTGCACGATGATTTTGTGATGTCTACATTTATGTTTATTTCTAATTAGGTTTCACCCTTTTTATTTATTTATTGATGTGTTGTAAAGGTGTATTGTTTAAATTGCACCATTTGGTATCATTTATTTTATTGGGCCTTTTCTTGTGATTTTATGTATCCTATGATGTTTATTTTGGCCAAATAATGACCCTAGGTCATACCCTTAGGGTCTAGGGCCAATTTGGACATGCTAAACCTTATTTTAACCTTCATTGAGTCACCTTAACTTTACCCAAAAGTTAAGTGACGAATTTTTGAATTTGGTTATGGGGTGGACAAGTCAAGGGTTCACCTTGACCATCCCCACTACCCTTGGTTATGGTCTACCTTATCTTGCTAGCTTGGTAAGCTCCTAACGCCTTCAAGTGTGAGAGGCACCTTCCCTATGTTCTCACACATGTGTGAGAGCATCTATGGGGACTTGGGATTGCCTTGATGGACAGGATGAGGACATGTGTCTCATTCTTATCCGCATGGAGCCTCCAAGTGGGACTCACCTCTCCACTATGCTCTCACACATGTGTGAGAGCACTTGTGAGAGAGTGTGAGGCTTTGAGAGATAGGAGTATGACATGTGTCAGCTCCTCATCTCTTGAAGATGGTGAGTGGGATTGTAAGGAGGAAGGAGAAGGTGACATGTGTCACCTTCTCATTCCTCAAGGCTCTTGTGTGTAGCCTATTAAACTCCCTCTTTGAGAGAGGGAGGGGCTTCTTCTTTTTGGCTTTTTTTATTGCTTGGGGAGAGATAGCTAGTATTTGGAGAAGTTTGAAGGCAAGAAGCTTGGAAGGAGACTTTGGGAACTCTCCACCAAACTCTTACCATTTTAGGATTTAAAGGTAAACTCCAACTCTATATATCTTCCCTTTGTTTTTACATTTCAATGTGTTGGAAATTGCTTGTGTATTTTTTGAGTCTTGGTGTTTTGTTGTGTGGGTTTCTTTTGTTGGGTGTTTGAATGAATCTCTCCATTGAGGATATCTCATCTTGGTTGGGGTGGGAGAGGAGTGAACCTCCTCGAGGTCACCCTCACTATTTTATTGAGGTATTGATGGCCATGGAAGTATATTGGGAAGCATTGAGATTTTTTTGAAGGCATGAGTGTCTTAGAAATTTGATATTGAGAAATGTTAAGGCTAGAGGCCATGTGATATGAGTAATATGAGTTATTTGAGATTTTGGGTTCACCTCTTGAGTTGAGATTAGTCCACTCTCCTACCCCCAAAATCCATGTAAATGGGTTAGTTGTGTGCAAACCTTGGAAGGGTGTAAAGTTGATTGTGTGAGTGTTCTTGATGTAAATCCTTGTTGTGGTGTGATTCCAAGTTTGTGGGTGACCTCCAAGCTTGGGTGTGACTCTTCTCGAGTCGATGGCAGGGAGGTGAGCTCCCATGGGCATGTGAAAGCCTTCCTTTGTTTTGTTACAGGTTTGGTGACTTTGGAGCTTTGGAGGGAGTTGTAATTTCTATGATTTTTTGTAAAGTTGGCTTAATGGGAGCCATGGCCCTTGAGGCCTTGTAAAACTATTGTGAGAGAGATGAGCTCTCTTTATGTATATGTTGTAGACAAAAAAGAAAAAACAAATGTATGTATTCAATTTAGTGCAGATGAAATTATTGGCTATTTGTCCCTTTACATGATTTCTATTCTCTAAACTTATTTTTTAAATAAAGTTATTGCTTGTTAAAAAGAAAAGAAGGCATATGTTTTATTATAGTTTACTTATTAAAGGAAATATCAATAGAAGCAACTCAGTTCATTTTGCAAGGAAAATTATGTCGTCATTAATCCATTTGTTGTTCATTATGTTTATATATATATATATATATATATATATATATATATATATATATATATATATATATATATATATATATATATATATATATATATAAAGAGAAGTGACATTATCCTTGTTGTCTATTATTACTATTTTTTGTTAATATTCAGAGGAATAGTATTATAATAATTCTGAGTCACTATGTTAAAAAAAAATATACAGCAGATTCATGTATATATACCTTATAATAGATATTGTATTTTAAAAACAATGGTAAGTATTCTAAACCAAAAAAAAAAATATGATGTAATGCATTAGGGTTTTAGCTGAGAGTTAAGTTTTTTTTTTTTAAACAAAGAAAATGAAAGGAAGTATCTGTGGCGGCAGCAATGGCTGCCACAATTTTCATAAGGAAGGGGGTGGGCTGGAGGCCGCCCCTCCCTATTTTCCAATGGTGTCAACGTCTTCAAACCCTGCGCCCTCGTTAATAGTTATCTCTGCCTACATTGTAATCTGTCCCTCCTCCATTCCTGTGATTCAAACTTGTTATATATACACACACACACACACATAGTGTTAGCATATTTACATTGTAAAAAAAAGATTAGAAATATATATTCACTATGTATAAATCCTTTCACATATGTAAAGTAACCACAGTATATATATATATATATATATATATATATATATATATATATATATATATATATATATATATATATATATATATATATATATATATATATATATATATATATATATATATACACTGCTACAAAAAAAAAGATTATAACCCTGCACAGATGCAATTTGCAAATAAAATCTGTGAGCCATTATCCTCTGTAGAAATAAAACTTGTGAGAGAGTCACCATTCTTTTGAACCTACAAGAGAAGAGAAGAAAAAAATGGAGAGCAAAAGAAGAAAAATTATGTTAGGGTTGTAGGAGAAATTTTTAGAAAACAAAATACAAACAATGAGATTAGGGTTTTGGAGGAAAAGAGGGAAATAGGAAAATAGAAAGATTAGGGTTGAGGATTAGAGAAAACCAAATACTTATGAAAATAAATTATCCAAATATTGCTTATAATGTGCTCGTGAATTCTTTTCATCCTAATTTTCTTTTCTCTTAAAACCTATCCAAGGATAAGACAAAAGGATTACTTGGTGAGTTTTAAGAAAGCTATTTTATTGCCTTATTTAAATGTTTTTTGATTTGGGAAACAATGTTAGGAAATTTATTTAATTTAAATCCTTTTATTTCCTTATTTAATTGTTTTCTGATTTATTGGTTTAAGTGGGTTTAAATTTATTTAATTTAAATCCTTTTATTATCTTATTTAATTGCTTTTTGATTTATTGGGTTAAGTAGGAAATAATGTTAGGAAATTTATTTAATTTAAATCCTTTTATTACCTTATTTAATTGCTTTTTGATTTATTGGGTTAAGTGGGAAATAATCTTAGGAAATTTATTTAATTTAAATTCTTTTATATCTATTTTGGCTAGTGCTTAGCTTAAGGACGATTTTTTTTATTAATTGTTCTCTTTAGAGGATGTGAATAAAATGTATTAAATATATTGACTTGAAAAAATAAGGAAATGAAGGAATAAAGTAGATTTATGATGGTATTTAGATTTAATTTATATTTTCTTTTGAAAAGGTTGCAATAAAGGTTGTTATTTTTAAAAATTATTTCCCCATTAATAATGATGTGGCGTTATGTTGCCGGATTTTTCCTAGATTAGGAAGGGGATAATTAAGTGGATTATTTCTTGTGTTTATTTTTATCACATTAATTGTCTTTGAGCAATTTTAATTAAGACTTAGATGGAATTGTTGTATCTTATTTTTGTTATAGTTTTAGGGTTGGATTTCGATACTTATCGAAATCACATCACCCCATCTAGGACAACTAGGTTTAGTTCTTGCTTGGGAATCTACCCTCTTAAGCGATGCTCTTTGCGTCACACAACCCCCTTAGTAGGCTTACATATCGCAGGGATTACGAAAGGTGATCGCATTACCCCAATGTTTGATTGACATGTTGCACCTTTGTGCGTATGCCACCGAGCACGCTTGATGCATGTGAGGGGGTTTTAGGGACGAGTAGAAATTTTTTTGATATTTCGTGTCATGACCACATGACAAATGTGGACATGACATGTGTGTTGTGTGTCGTGACCACATGGGAAATGTGGGCACGACATTATCCCCTTCTTGATTTGATATGGACCAACCCATAAGGCCTCAAACTTTCCATGTTTTCCCTTGTCTTCTGACCTAGAGCTCTATATAAGGACCAGGTCACCAATCTGGAAACATCTTTTAATTACCCTTTTGTTAAAAAAATGTTTGACCTTTTGCTATGCCAATAAGTTCCTTTCATATGCAACCCTCCTAGCCTAATCAATCTTGGTCAATTCATGCATTCGTATGGAGATCTGGCATCATCTTCACATTAGAACTCAATTTGTTGTAGTAGTTTATATATAGGTAATTCAAGTGTGATTGACATTTTAGCCTCAATCCCATACACCAACTCAAATAGAGTCCTGCCAATAGCCTTCTTGAATGTTATTCAATCAACCCAAACTACATACTTCAATTTATCATGTCCCACCTCTTCTCGTTTACATACAGGGTTCTTTTTATAATTTCCATGAGGCTCTTGTTGCTAGATTCAGCCTGTCCATTACTCTGGGGATGAATGTATCATATTAATCTCATACTTAGAACATTATTCAATATGTCTTGGGATCTGTAGTACATAGCATTATCAACAATAATTCTATGTGGCACACCAAACCTAGTTATAATGTTGTTTGTCAAGAACTCTACGACCACCTTAGATGTTTCATTGCAAGTTGGAATAACCTCAACCCACTTGGTGAAGTAGTCAGTTTCCACAAGAATCCATTTGTATGGACATTACTTGATTTTTCTTGGATTTATCCTATGAAATCAATCCCCCATCTCTTAAATGGAGCATCAACTATGATTGGCATGAGAGGGAGGGTGCCTAAAATTTTTAACTTGCCTAAAAATCTTTGGCAAGGATCACATTTTCTAACTTGTCCAACAACATCCTTAAATAGACTTGGCCACCAATACCCTACTTTGATGATCTTATGTGTTGTAGTTTTAGCATGGACATATCCTCCATGAATGCCTTGATGGCATTCTTCAATTACTCTTAGGGATTGATTTTGATCCAAGCACTTGAGCAATAGTCCCTCACGATTTCTCCACATTAATTCATTTTGAATTAGCACATACCTTTGTGACTAAAGTTTGAGTGTCCTTTTCTAATTTTTACTCATCCTGGAGGACACCACATGTTCTCCAAATAGAAGATGACATCCTTATACCATGGATTATCCACTAGATGACAAGGGATAACAACAAGAGTTACACCTATTTCATTTACCTTTGTTGCCTCTAAGTTTGCATCTACCATCAAATTGGCCAAGCCTTGGCCCCTAACTAAGTTTGACCTACACCTCTATATCATATTCTTGGATCCTATTGATCCATCTACATCTTCTACCAGAGGCTTCATGTTGTGTAATAATGTCTCTTATAGTTGTATGTGGCACATATGCAATAGTTTTTGCACCCATGAGGTATGACCTAAAGTTTTTATAGCTTTGACCAAGGCATAGGCATATTGTTCCATTGTAGAATACTTCAGTTCAACATCTTGCAAATATTTACTAAAAAATGCAATAGGATGCTCATATCCATCTTTTTTTTTTTTTTCTGAAGTAGGACAACAACTATGGTGTAGAATGAGGCAAAATAAAAAATCTATAAGGGCTTAGAGTAATCTAGGCTTATCAAGACCAGAGTATATTTAAGAGCCTCCTTTATGTCTAAAAACATAGCAGCTAGTTATTAGCTCCATGTGATTGATTGTCCCTTTTTTAACATCTTAGAAATGGCTTTGGTTTTCTCAGCAAAGTTGGGGACAAACCTCCACACAAAGTTGATTTGCCCAAAGAAAGACTAGGTAGCCACAACTGTTTTGGGTTGAGAGATGAGGTCAATTACCTTTACTCTTTTTGGATCTATCCTTATGCCATCCCTTGACATTATATGTCCCAGTAGGTTTCCTTCTTCAATCCTAAACAATTTTTTTGGGATTCAAAAAAATCCCATAATCAAGGCATCTCTCAAATATTAGCTCAAAATGTTTGCAATATTCTTTTCTTTCCTTGGATAATGCAATTAAATCATCTTGGTAAACTACCATGATCTCATCTATGAGGCTTGCAAAGACAACATCCATTGCCCTTTGAAATGTTGAACCTGCATTCTTCAAACCAAATGACATTCTCACATATACAAAAGTGCCCCAATGAGTAGTAAATGTTGTCTTATATTCTGAATCCTTGACAATTACTTGGTTGTACCCTAAGAATCCATCCATCATGGACATTAATTCTGATCTAGTCACCTTTTGCAATAAATGGTCCATGCTTGGGAGAGGGTAATCATCCTTGAGAGATTTGACATTCAAGTTTCTAAATTCTACACACTTGATCTTATCTCTCCATTCTTCTTTCTTATATGGATAAGGTTAGATACCCACTCAGAATGTCAGATAGGATTGATTATAATAATTACTTTCAGCTTTGCCAACTCCTTTTACATTTTGGGAGATAGAGTAGGGTTGATCAGTCTTTGCTTCTATCTAAAGGGCTTTGCATCAAGCCAGAGTGGGATGGTGTGTTGAAATAAATCTTTTCTATAAGCTTTGAGTTCATCATAAGACCATGCAAAATATTTCTTGAACTTCTTCAATAATGCAGTCAACATTTGTCTTTCACTCAGTTTCAACCTCTTACTAATATAAATCATTTTGGGGTAGCTTCCATCCCCAAATTTACACCCTCAACATTATCTTCCTCAATTGGCTTGCCTTCATTCTTGTAACAATCTACATTATCAAACATTTTTTTTCTAATGTTACCAATCATTGAGGAACAATGTTTATTTTCAACTGCACTACCTCATCCCTAAATAAGGTCTCTTTTTTGCCCTCAATCTCCACCATAGGATTCCAATCTATCAACTAATTATAAAATTCATCCATACAATTCAAAAACTTATAAATCTAATCATTGTTATCAAACACTTGCCAGCTGTAGATGTTGTCAAGTATAGTAGGTCTGGTAAGAATCTCAAAAACATACTATGAATGCAAATAGGTTGATTGTAAATCAAACCTTGAATCTACAACAACTTGAGCATCCACCTCTTCATTTTCATAACTTTCAATCCATCAATGACAATAGCATCAAATAGTTATAGTGTATCCCAGACTACATTTCTATATGCTCTTAACCTTTTGTCCCTAGTTGTGTAAACATCCTTGACCTACTACACAACTAACTCAGAATCTCCCTAGATTCTCAAACATTTGATTCCATGCCTATAGGCAACATTTAAGCCCAACATAAGAGATTTATATTTAACAATATTATTCATACATTAGAAATCAAGCTTGAAGGACATTTTGGAACATTCCCCATCTAGTGATATCAAAATAATGCCTGCACTTGAGCCATCTCTAGAGCATGCACCATCAAAGCACATTATCCATAAATTAGTCACATCATGATCAAGGACATCACTATGGGAAGGGCCAACAAAAATGTCATGATCATGTTCACTACAATACGCCATAAAATGGTCAATCTCAGTATCAAATAAGTTTTCTTCATTAGTTGTCTTGTAATGATCCTCAGTGCCATCCAACATTTTCTTCTCCCTATATAGCTTTACCTCTAAATCCATGCAATGGGATAGTTGCATATGATAAGTCCATTTAGACACTACCCCCATAGAAGCTACCCACTTTCTAGATAACAACATACCCCACTTAGTAGGGTAATCACAATGATGATATCCATTAGGAATGATTTATCAGGATAAGCATAAAGTTGGACCTCAACATATTTTACAAGGCCTATCACATTGACTTCCCTAGAATCCATGATAAAGCATTTTTCGTAAGAATTCAACACTCTTCAACCCAATTCATTCATGACCTCTAATGGAATAACATTACTAGAGGCTCCAAAATCAAGCATACAATTGTGTAACAAATGATCCATTAATAATCAATGCTATGTAGAAAGGATCAACATCCAACCAGTTGTAAAAAATGGATGACACTAAATATGCCTCTACAATCTCTTCATCACTTTTACCTTCATCATTATCACCTAGGGTAGAAACAAGTTTCTTTGGTGTATTGATACAAATGATATACGATAAAACCCAATCCTTATGCTCAAAAATTCTAAGTGCTTCCCCTATTGGTATTGAAACCCTAAATTGACTAAAAACTTGGTCCATATCTATAGGGTTATAATTTGGTAGAGGTGTGTCACATGAGATGGTAACATCATTTGCATCAGGAAGAAAGACATCAACTAGATGGAAGAGATGTCCATACCTTTCAACTCTTTCTTTTTTTCCTTTCTCTTTTCTAGTTCTTTTGGCACTTGGGGCTAATCTTGCTTGGCATCATTCTTTGAATTCTGAATTTATGGGATTGGTGTGATAGATGATTGCATTACATGTGTTGTAGATTATTGTACATAATTCTTTTTTGTTGTTGGTTATTGCATTAGGGCCTTCTTCTTTTCAGGTACCTTCTTTTGGATATTGTTGTTCTTTCTTTCACCTTCCACCTTCTATTTTTCTTTTTTAGTATCTACTTCATTCCTAGCTGATTTTGTAGCAGGATTACTTTGTATAGGCATGTGTCTATTTGTTAATTGATAGCCACCCTGAACCTACATTATGGCTGCATTAGTAAGGGATTTCATGTATTTTTTATGGTTTGGACTGTTGATACTTCTTGTGCATGAGGTCTCTCAAATGCTCAAAGTCATGAGCTAGAAATTTATACATTTTAGGGCCTGCACTATAATCATATTGAAGAACATGATCATCTTCACCATAGATATCATAATCAATATCCTCACCCATTTTTTATAATCTTTAGTATCGAATTGATTGATCTTATCATCATAGTACTCAACACCACCCTCTTCATTGGGAAACTCTTCTTCTCTACTCATCGAGTGAGAAATTGCACAATTGGTTAAATCATGTGGAAAATAGCAGGCTTTGTACCATGATGAGACCTCTTGAAGTTGACTTGATCCATCCTCAATGGATCTGGTGTGTCCTTCTTAGGATATTTAAAGCTCACTTACTTATGAGTTGCTTGTCTATCATTTTGTTGTGGCCTTTTAGACCAATAGTGTTGTAAGGCCTATTATGCAATCTTTGGCCTTCATTGAAATGTGTTGCTACACCTTGAGGTGATATGCCTTTTTCATTTCTTTCTACCTTATAAGACAAGTCTTTCATAGCTCCCATTAGCCTATCTATTTTATCTTTAGTTGTAGGAGGCTTGCTCATATTTTCCCTATACAGTTGAGAGATATTTATATTTGACCTCCTAACATGTTTACCCAAAGCTCTCATAATACTTTCTATGTTTATGGTTGTATCATATGCCTCCCAAAATGTTTGAGGATTCTTGTTCCTTAGACATTACCCAATATTAGAATCAAATGCACCACAATACAACACTAAATACATTGATTCATTTGGTCTCAGGTTTGGAGGTACCTTCCTTATGGTCATGATGCACCTGGTATTGATGTTTGCCACTATTTTGTTAATCCCTTTCTTGATGGTTGTAAGTTCATGTATGGAAAACTTGGGATCGATCTTATCTCCATACTGAAGTCTAAAAACCCTAATAAAATCCTCCCTTGAATCAATACTAACATGTCAAGGATGCTTTTGTACCATTCATTGGCACTTTCCTCTAGTGAATGAACAAATAGCTTCATCATCACATCTTCATGTTCTATCTCATACTCATATGTGATATTGATAAAATGCCTCAAGTATTCTTCCCCAATGACTACATTATTACCTTGAAACCTAAAGATCTTTCCTCTTATTTCATTTAGAATGTGATTTATAAAATTAGGAATACCAAAGAAGTCTAGTTGTTTGTACCTTTCTTCTCCCAAAGGTTGCCTTACTAGAGGGAACCTTTGAGCTTGTCTTCAGAATGCTATTCTAGGATTTAGAATGTTTCCAAATTGTCAACCCGTTTGTTTCTACTATGTATGCTACTATGAATATTTATGTTGATGTTGTTTCTGATTAGGAGGAATTTGATCATGATACTAATTTCTGACTTATTGCTAGGCTGCTTGGGCTTGAGCTTATGCTTGTTGGGCAAGTTGAGATTGCAGTAATTCATTTTATGCTAGGAGCTCTTTCCTTATTTGTCTAACATGATCTAGTAATTCTAATTCTTCATACAAAGTTCTCTCCCTTTCTTCAACATTTGAATGCATTGGTTGCTTGTCATTATGGGGAATGTCTCCATATTCATTCCTTAGCGACCTAGTGGGTGAAGTAGGATGTTGGGATGCTTTATGTTCCTCTTCATTTTGTAAACCAAATGTTCCTCTTTGTGCCTCTATAGACCTATCTCTAATTCCTCTACCATTGCCATTTGCATTTATTTTGACTTCAAATCCATCACTATTTACTCTTCTATTTGTGCTTAGTATGTTATCAACAGAGTCTTTTGATGTGTATTAGTAATGATCTCTCAAATTTACAAATGTATCATTTCTTCCTGATGTTTCTCATTGATCTTGAACATTTAGTCTAGAGGGTTCACTAGTGTTTCTAGACCTCTATCTATTTATTTGACCTTTGGTAGGACTTGAGGACTCTTCATGACCATGCTGCTCCTAGTGCCTTCTTCTTCTGTCTATTATAATTTATTCTAATTACAAATTGATTTCTAGGTTGACTTGAATAGAGTCACCACTCCCCAACTTGGAATAGATTACTTTAGAAATTGATTTCACTATTGTACCCACAACCATTTTACTAAGTTGCAAAGGTACAAAAATTTATAACTAAAACCAGGATTATCTGGCAATGGCACCAAAACTATTGGTTCCCAAAATAGTAAATCCAAAACCCTAGAGTGTTTCCTAATCTCCTAGGACATGGGTGTCATCAAGGAGATAAAAAGGGGCTCGTAAACATGTAGAGGATGATTAAGGTCCATGTGATAGGAGTGGGTAATACCCTCTTCTAGACTTAAGCTCAACTAAGCTTTGGAGGTTGTTCCTAGAGTTATCCCTCAAAAGGGATTGATTGCAACACAAGGTATATGAAATGATAACACATTAGTAGTACCTAGATTGTAGTTTTGAACCCAAAGGTTGTCACTAGATCAAAATCTAACCTACTGCACTAAAAACCTCTCATAAAGATGATGATGGTATCTTTGAAGCAAAGCAAGATGCAGATATGCAAATTTTGTTCATTTAGATAAAAACTTGGTTAGCTTGATAAAGATATTCCCTAGTTAAAATACTGAACCAAATGAGGCATATACATTAAAATTTATTCCTATTCCATAATTCAATGACATTGTTCATTTTGAAGAAGTTGTGAGTGATCAAACACTTCCCAGATTGGTGCCTATCCAGTGGGCTACAAAGTCCCTAACTTCTCAAAGGAGAACAATAATATGAAAAGTATGAAAGCCTTTCAAAATACTCAGATGTATAAAAACTTGATAACCAACAATGAATATACTTAGTAGTCTCTTATCATATTAAATTTATCCACACATAACATAGAAATGATCACTACAAATCAACAATGTTTTAAGAAGCTATTGCATTCATCAAATCTATAGTTACTTTCATACCACAAAATGTGGCAAGATAAAACCCTAGATACGATTTAGGGATTTCCCTAAAAAATGCATATAATACTAGAGAAGTTCATACATTGATATTAGTTAATACACCTTTACAATCTTTATTTTATTCTGATTATTGGCCTTCTGAAAACTTGGAAACAATGTTCTTTGCAACCCTAGAAAGATTCTATACTTCTGGCACCTAGATAACTACAAGAATCCCCCCTAAAAATGAAAATATGAGCCAATATATTCCCCCTAAATTTTCCCTAGTTTTAATTGAATGAGGCCTTGGTTGTTAGGTGTTTCTCGCTTAGAAATAATGGTGTTAATTGTGTGTGGGTACAAGAGGTAGTTGGGAGAAGCCATCAACTGTATCCATGGTGCCTTGAGGAGTGTAGCTAGGAGTAAGTGAGACATATAGGGGTAGTTGGATGTTTGGACATATCCATCAGGCTTCGTTTATTCCCTAGCACCTAGTTTTCTATGTTTCAAGGCCCCTTTCTGGATGGTGTCAGAGGATAGGCACTTAGTTAAAACCAAGTTGGGGGTTTAGGTGGTTCCTAGAACCATCAAAACCACCAATATCTTTTACTTTCTCATTACCTTTATTTTTCTTATTTACTTCATCATTCTTTACATGTTTCCCCCTTCTTTTTCTCTTTGTCTTCATCCCTTTTTATTTACAGCCTTGTCCGGGTTCCAGACCCCATTAGTAACCTAGGAACCAAGTTAGAGGTTCTAGTGGTTTTAGGAACCACTGGAAGCTCTAACATCCCTTTTTCTTATCTTCTTCTCTATTCCTATCTTTCCCTTTCTTTTGCTCCATTTTGTTCCATCTTGTCGGTGGTTCACTGACCAACAGTGACCATGAAACTCTTTCCTTCTCTTATTTGTCTCCTTTGTCTTTATCACTCTTCATGCTTTACATTTTATTTTATTTTTCTCCTTCTCACCTTTCTCCCTTAGTTCCAAAATTTGAACCCATGCCAACGTTAGGAACCAAGGAACATTCCTAGCTTTCTTTGTTTCTTCTCTTTATTAGCCTAGTCCCCCTTGTTAGAGGTTCGCTACCCACTAGGAACCAAGTGGAGGGGAGACTAGGAATTAGGAACTAGGAACAGAGTCAAGGGTTCTGACAATTCTGAGAATCATCGGACCACCGACAAGTTCCCAGCCTTTTACTTTGTTTGCACAATGTCGAGGGTTTGGGGCCTGATAGGATCTAGGAATCTTATCGCAGGTTCCAATGGTTTTAGGAACCACTGTAATTGCCAACAAGTTTTTGAAGGCACCAAAAGAGTTGACAATGGCCATACTTAGTCAAATTTTAGTATTTTGAGGATTTTTTAGGAGTTCATACCGAGATTTTATGCAAATGTAGAACTAGAAAATATAGGCACTAACAGGTTCGATGGATTTTATGGATTTTGGGTCTTATGTATTAGCTTCACTTGGCTTTCCACATAGGTTGGCTTGCAAGGATAGTAGCTTTAGGGAATCTTGATTAAACTTTAACAAGTTTTGGATTGATAATATCTTTGTGTGATGATAGTTGACATTGGGTTGGAGGCTTTTGGACAACCTGAATAGGTCTTGTATCTATAGCCTTATTGCCAACAACATATGATGGCATGGGATTAGAGGTTTTGCAAGATGACTCAACTTTTCCATTTCTATTTTGATTGTGATCATTTGCTACTAGTCCTTGGATAAAATCCTTCATATATTTTTTTGATGGGGTAAGATTGGATGATTGATATGACTTTTTATTAGATTGTTGATGGGTTTGTGAAGGTTTGTATGATGAAGGACTTACATAGGAAGATGAGGCTTTGATTTGATTTTGGAAGGTTTGGAATCTGAACATAAATTTGTCTTGAGAGTCTTGTCCTAGAATGGTGTTTTCCTTGCTTAGGTTACCATAGGGATGAATAATAGATATGTGATTTGGGCTTGAGGGATAGCTAGTGCTAGGATTTTCTTGGTCTAAAGGCCTTCAATGATTCAAGATTGGTTGACTAAAGCCTATAGAAAGCTTTCTCATAATAATGTTGTCAAGGGAGTCATAGGTATAATTGTCTTGGTCCATAAGACTACCATAATCATCACCATGTTCAAAGGGATCATACTCTTCTTGATTTAAAAGACTATCATCATCATCATCATTTACAAGTGGGATTCTAGCTTTCTCAATGAACTTGTCGAACCAGAGATCCATGATGCTTGTTTTGGTTAGGTTTGGATTTTGATTGTTTGTATGATTGGATTTGGATGATTTGGTATCTTAGATTTTAGAGGCTTTAACATCAAGATTTTCTTTGATAAGTTTTGGATTTTATTTTCTACACAATGTCTAGGACCTTGGGAAATTTGGATGGATTTTGATTGGATGACGATTTGATCAAGGTCTAGGACCTTTGTGTAGTGTGATGATGGTTTTATTTGGATTTTAATTTAGTTTAAGGGATCTAGGTTCCTAAAAATTGGATTTTTGATTATTAGTTTGGATTTAGGATGATGGTTGGGAATTTCTCAAAATTAGCTTTCCAATCCCTATAAGAATGTGACAACTAGACTATGTGTGCAAAAGTTATGCTCTCCACAAGAAAGTTGCCTACAAATAGAGGAAAAAATACCACTATGGTATGCATAGACGTCTCAAAGACTACACAAACACCTTAGACTAGGTTAGAGACATCTCACTTGACACAAATGCCTCTAATGACTGCAAAGATGCCTCAGAGGTTGCATGTGCACCTCATACCAGGGCCAAGATGCCTCACTTGACACAAACACCTCTACTAAATTTAGAGATGCCTTAGATGCTATGAAAATGCCTCAAGCTAGGACAAAGACATCTCACTTGACACATACACTTCTACTAACTATAGAGATTACTTAGGACAAGGTAGAGATGCCTCACATGACACAAACACCTTTACTAATTGTAGAGACACCTCAAAGGCTACATAGATGCCTTTGACCAAGGTAGAGACACCTCGAGCCCTTAGATTTGGGATAGTTGGCCCATGCTATAATGAATTTTGGATTCCAAGGGTGGCCTAAATATTTGGATTATTGGATGATCAAACTTTAGATTCCCAAGATGATTTTCGATGATTGTGTTTGTGGCCTAAGAATGATATAGGTCCCAAGGATAAATTTGTGATGGTAGGATTTGATCTAAGGATGAATTTTTGATTTGGGGAGTTGGTTTGATTGGACAATTGGATCATGTGTCCCAAAGATGGTGGGAGGATTTGGACTATTGGAAGATCAATTTGGATGGTTTTGGATGATGGTTGGGTTTTGAAACCTGGGAGTGACTTAAGGCTCCAAAAATAAACTTGTGATGGTTGGATTTCAATTTATGGATCCAAAGATGATTTAGTATGATGGGATTCAAATTTTACAAGATCTAAGTATGGTTTAGGATGATGATATTTTTTGTTAGGATCTCCTAGGGATGATTTAATTTGGATTGAAAGGATGATATTGAGATGGTGGGATTTGGGACCTTATCACGAGGATCCTTCAAGGATGAGGGAGTTTGGATTTTGAACTATGGCTAATTCTCCAAGGATGTAATGATTTGATGTATGGTTTAGTTCAAGGAATCAAGGATGGGGTTTCTTTGGATTTTGTTTGGGTGATGATTCTAAGGATGGGATCAATTTGGGTTTGGATTTCAAGGATGAAATTAATTAGGGTTTGGATAGGATTTGATGGATGTGATAAATTGATGTTGGACTAGGATTGATTTGAGATAATGTGGATTAGGAACTTTGGCTTCAGATGGTTTCTTGGATTTATTCAAATTTTGATGTTTGTTGTCAAGGTAATGATGTGATTAAAGGTTTGTGTGGTTTTGTATTTTAAATAGAAACATGGGTTTTGAACAAAGTACAAACAAGGCAAACACACCAACAACCTATATTATTAAAATGGGTGTGTATGCACTCATGAGCTGATATACACCTTGTATAGGTGTGGAAAGTAGGGACCATGAGGTCGCACTAACAACTTTTGGTCCTCAAGATCAAACTAAGGTGTAAGAGGAGATCATATGTGGCCTATAATCTTGTTTCTAGATGCACGTTGTGAATAATTTCGTAGGGCTAACTACTTACCATTGTATCAAAAGTACAGATGGTCAAAGTCCTCTAAGCTAGGTTTGACCTGGCTTTCTAGGGGTGTCCTCTTTATACCTAAAGGTACATTATGTTGAAATCCATGAAATGAGGGGTATGCCTAATGGCTTGGTGTAAGAGGGTAATCAAATCTCCACCTTCACTTTGCAAGGTATAAAGTTATTTTCAAGATTATCTTGAAATGATAAATATCCCTTAATGAGAGAGTCTTTCCATTCTCTCCAAAAATTTTATACCCTGCTAGAACATGGGGTTTGGGTTTCCACTTAGTGATGAAATCCAAGCTAGGCCTAAGGATAGATCATACACAAGTGGCCCTTTGGGATGGACAAAAAGTGAATAAAGAGGTTCTTTTCATTCCCAAGATCACCTTGAAATACAAGGGAAGAGCATACACACTTATTATTCACACAAGCATGACAAACATGTTTATTAACCTTAAGAAAATAAATGTGTAGTGTGAACACTAATATGCACAAGGGATGTTTTTGGTTCCCAAGATTGCCCTGTGGTGTGAGGGAAGAGCATACACACAACCTTGGGTTTACTAATCGAATAAGAAAGTTAAATTTTAGCCTTAAGGAAATTATTAACAAACACAAATGGGGGCTTGATAATAAGTATTATTTAAGTGAACCTACACCAAACTTGTTAGTAGTCTCTAAGGTCTAGGGCTTCAACAATCGAATTTGCAAATAGTTAGTGATAAATCCACAAGATAATCAAGTTAGATTCAAACAAAAGTTAGAAAAAAATGATTAAAATAAAGTTGGAAAAACTATGATCCTACTCAGATGCCACCATATAATACACAGATGCTTCATAGAATGTGTTGGGACCTAGATTCATTGTGCCCAAAAATGTAAAATCCCAAGTCTGGTACTGCTCCTGTTGTAGTTGTCCCATATAGCCCATCACTCATATCCAATCTAAGAAGACTTCAATGGGTTATACCTTTGTCAATATTTCAACCTGGAGTTGTTCCTTGACATTCCATAGACCCCTCATATTGTTGACATCATAAAAATGTAGGAAAATCCAAGTCTGGGGGTTTCCTTTGCATTTTTTCTCCTTCCCAAGTTTTTCGGTTCATGGGGGTCCTTGGAACCTTGTCCATAGGTTCCAAAGTTCCCTAGAACCCTGAAACCCCATGCTTTGCTTTTGTTTCTAGAATTATGAAGTTCCCCAGAACCCTGCATTCCTACTTTCTCTCACCTTTAAGGTTTCCAGGTTTTCCCGGAACCTTGGAACCTTATCCTCATGTCCTCAGGTTCCCTAGTTCCCTAAAACCCCAAATTTTTGGAATCCCCATTGCCTTGTCTCTTTTTCTCTCTTTCCTTCCTTTTTAGGGTTTTGGGTTCCTAGGTGTTCTTGGAACCTTTTCACCTAGTTCCTAGGTCCTTGTGTTCCCTAATTCCCAAAACCCTAATTTCTTGATCCTTCTCAGACCTTAGATCTTGGATTTACCTAATCCTTTGTGCTTGTCTTGAGGTTCCATGTTCCAAGTCCCTCTCAAATCCCAATTCCTACTTCTCTTACATCCCCTTTCCTTTTTGAGTTTTTAGATTTTTTTAAAACCTTGTCACTTAGTTATGAGGTTCCAAGGTTCTCTAGAACTTGGGAACATTGGAAATGTTTAGGAATGTGACAAAAACTTGATGGGACACACCAAAAACTCCCAGGAATGCCATTAATGGTTGATTTGACCTCTAAAACAACTCATTTTGGGAAAGAAACTTATGAAATGACTTAGGGCATGGATTTTCATCCTATAAATACAAGTTCTCACCTCTTTTCAAGGGTTGGTTATTAAACCAATTTTTGGATATACATTTGCTCATGGTGGTTCTAGGGCATCAAACAAAGCATGTTTGGTCCATGAATGGAGATGGAATCTATTTTGCAACTCATAAGAAAGATCTTAAATGCATATTTCATGTAATGGTATGTCTCCATGATGTTTTTTCATGATTCAAGGGAATATGTAATCATACTTGTAGCTTTTGCTTTTCCACATTTGTTGGCATGAATGTAACTAAGGTTTGATGTGCATGTGATAGCATCTAATACACTATAAATCTTTTATTTTGGTCATTCATTTGTTGCATATGGATTATTGTAGTTATGTTATTGATTATTAAGTATTTTCATTGTATGAAATGTATTTTAGATTTGTATGTGAATGCATATCTAGTTCTGTTGATGGTCATTTGATGTATCTCCCTTGTCCTTGCATTCTATGGCTCTATTGCCTAATGGAGTAGGACTGGTCCATATTAGTGAAGGACCAAACACTTCACATTAAATCAAATCATCTATCTTATTAGCTCTAGGAGTAGGGTTAGGATTAGTTTAGGGTTTCATGTATGTTCATGATTCATTGCTATAACTAGGGAATAATCCTAAGTGACCTAAAGTGTTCAAATCATTTGTGAATAATGTCATGCATGTTTACATCTTTCCTTTGTGTATGAAATAAAAATTGAATTCATCTTATGGAGATATAAGTGTTGTCATCTATGGGTGCATGTGATAAATGCATGATCGACTTAATTAGAGGTCTTATGTAGCTAGTTTATCTTGATCTAGTGAAAATTATATGGGTCAAGTATACATCAGGTATGGCTGCAATTGCTTGTTTGTTCTTTATTTGATACCTCTAGAAATACCCTCCTGGGTCTAGTTGAGCCCAAAGTGTAGGAGAGAATACCCACTCTCATCAATTGGCCTATAACTATCCTCAACCTATGGATGAGCCCTTGTTTTACCTTCCCGATGATACCCTTGGCCTTGAAGGTGAAAATATAATCTAGGATTGTGGAGCTATAGTTTTAGGACCCAACATAATGTAAAAATGTTGAACCATAGGGTAGAGACACCAAACTAGCTAAACCAAGTAGAAAATACATAGATTCTTTAGGTAGCTACACATACACCTTGGGCTACTGTGTATATGCCTTGAACATTGAAACACTACAACAAATCCCTGTTATTAGCTCCCTTTTTGCTTCCACCCACTGTTTTAATATATTTTTCTCTATTTTTTTGAAAAATTCAGCGCTATTTATTGGGATGGCGGTATTTTTGGCATTTTTTGTGCCAATCAGAACAAGTAGGTGCTAAATTAGGCTTAAAATTAGCACCTAAATTAGCATCTAGTTTAGCGCTATACCTCTAAGCCTCTATGGATTGTTTGAGATGTTTCATTTGGGATGTCAGAGGTTTGGAATCCTCTGAGAGGAAATATACAGTTAGAGATTTTTGTACCATTTTATGACTTTTAAATGACACGGTTCAATGCTATTCTACCCATGTAAAGCAGTTGTATACCATCATGCAAGCCATCAAGCAATGATCTCACTACATCTTGGGAAAGGAGGTCCAATCATCCACTTTGATCACAAGCCACTCCAATTCTCACAAACTCAGAACAAATTGGAAAATGTGCACCACATGAATTAGATGACATGTCTACAACAATTCCATCTAGTTATAAATCATGAGAAGGGAAAAGAAAAAAAGGTATTTGACTACTTAAGCTAATAGCTAGTTCATGCACTCACCATAATGTTGGACTCATGTGGTCACAACTTCTTTGACTGGGAACCTCTCTACCCACCAGACTTGGACTTTGCATAGATCTACACCAAGCTCTTACAAGGCAAATAGGTTGGTGAATTTTACATGTCTAACAAGCTTCTCTACAAGCTCAAGTATCTCTATGTTTTAGACACCACACTACACTAGAGACTCATTTAGGAAGCATACTATGCCAAAATAACTCAACACTTTAACATTACTAAAACACTAGCAACACTTGAACAACACTTCTAGTGGTCTCACATATGTGCAAATATTGAGAACCACACCAAGTCTCTCATTCTTTGTAGCATTGCAAAATATTGCAAATAGGAAGCTTGGACTCTACACCCATCTCTTAGTTTTGACACCACCTTGGGAATCATTAACATGGATTTATTAAGAAGACTACCTATGACAAAGAACTGGTGTAACTCCATGTTTCTTGTGGTGGATGAATTCTCCAAGATGACCATCATGATTGATTGCAAGAAAAGTCTCACCATGCCAAATATTGTGCCACTTTTATTCACCTATGTTTGGGTTCATTTTAGCTTACCCACATCCGTTATCTTTTACTATGACCATCATTTTGTTAGTCAATTTTGGTAAATTTTGTGGACGATATTAGATATGTAGCTAAATAGAAGTGGTCAACTACATTGTTGTGCATCTATAATAGTGCACACCTACACACTTAAGATGACAACATCCTTTGCATTTAACATTCCTACAAAAATTCTCTACACAACTCTATGAGGCATAGTCATTTCTAGACATGTCTTGGGTTCTAATAGGAAGCATCCATTGACATATCCTATTGTACACCATCCACATTAGAGTCATGTACATAGGAATAGGAAATCAACAAGGCATAAAAGTTTATGCAGCACATCCAACATCTGTTCCAATGTGGACTAGCTACAAGGATCTAGATAGTGTGGCTATACACATTGCTACACATGTTGGTGTCTAGTTAGACACATGTAACATCAACAACCACATGTTATGCTTCCATAAACGTGTGCCACATAATGACATTTGTCCTGTAAAACATGATCATATAATTGGTATTGTATGCATCTGACACATGGTGATGTCCACGCCACATGCCACAATGATCTAGTTGGCACCATACAAGTTTGACATTTGTTCTCATCCCATTCACATAAGAAATGCACCATACATGTTGGATACTTGTCAACATCTACATGGAGCATAACTGATGGTATTCTAAAATAAATGCCTACTTTGTGTTGGCAAGAGACACTATATGGACTCATGAATGTTGTCATTGATGGCAACAAAGGTTATCCCACACATCCGTAAGACATGATAGGTCCTCACTGAAAGTCAGATTGAAGAAGTGTTGAGGTCCGGTAAGCAAGAACAGAGCAGTCAATAAGGTCGGACAGACAGGTCCAGATTTCTCAGTAGAAGTATCTTAGTGAAGTGTGGATTTAGGGAAGTCAAGAGGAGTATCTTGACTGATAGATTCTAGGGTTTGAGCCTCCGGTGTGGAAAGGATAAAGAGATATGAATGCTTGAGTGTCAGGTTCCCAAGTGACAGTGTGAACAGAGGAAGAACTGACTGGCAGAACATCAGACATTATTCCAGATGTGTTACTGATGATGGAAAAGGTTCTAAGGCATAAGTTATGTTTGGCTGATATAATTGATGACTTCTACAAGTATATGATTGATCCGCATTACTTGGTGTGCAAGGATTCAGCCGACAGATCAGAGTTTGAGGAAATTATTAACTGTTCCAGATGCCGACTAGAAAGGTGATGAAATCACTTTTGCATATATATATATATATATATATATATATATATATATATATATAAGATGGTTTTAGTTATGAGTGGTGTCATGGTTTTAAGAAATGTGCGAAGAAAAGCAGTAGACCCGAGTAAAAGCAGAAAGGAAGGTTCGGTATGTGAAAGGAGAGCAGCACAAAAGAAGAGGAAAGATGAAATGCAGCAGATCAGTGTACTGAGCCTAATTGGAACTAAACTTCATCATATGTTGATGCTCCTTATCAATTCAAGTATTGTATTACACTCATTATAAATTGTAGACAGTGTGTCTCTTGTAGGCAGTGTACCTTTTGTGAGCAGTGTGCTCGGGCAATGAGCCCTAATTGGCAAGTGCCATTTTGTATTTCCATTCTTCTAACAAAGGATACAATCTTGGGTTAATCACCCCATGGTTTTTTCCCTTAACATGGTTTCCACGTCAAAAATATTGTGTCATGTGTACTTCCATTCCATGGTTATGTTTGCTTATTTGAATTAATGCTGCATTGATTATTAAGAAAGTTCAGAAAGCAGAAATTATTAGGATAACTGATTCACCCGCCTCTCAGTTATCAACAATTGGTATCAGAGCCAATTTCCTCCTAACAGAGTCTAACAGCTTGAGGAAGATCTGGGAATTCAAATGGATGTATATGGGTTAAGGGAGCAACTCAAGACTGCCCTTGATGATCTTGAGCAGTCAAACTCTAAAGTCAATGAATTAAAGGAAAGACTCAAACAGGCTGATGATTTCATGAGAGAACTAAAAGACAAATTAAGTCTCTCTATGAAAAAGAGAAAGGAGCTACTTCAGCAATTGGCAAGTCAAGGTGAAGCCAATGATACAAATGAAGATCTGAAGGAGAAAAACAAGTTATGTGAAAAGTTATCAAAAGAAATCATTATGGTAAGACATGAAATGGAATCAGGAGTTATGAAGTTTACCCAAGAGGTTGAGGAGAAAAGAAAAACTGAAGATGATCTAAGACAATCCCTCAAGGAGAAATCAAGAGATTGCCACAAGATGGATAGAATTATCAGACATCTTGAATCTGATCTTGAAGATGCTAAAGATAATGAAGAAAAACTTGAGGATCAAATTATCTCTCTTAAAAGGGATCTTCAAATAGCAAATGAATATAAAGAGAAATTCAAGATAAGTTCTGCTCAACTTGAAGTTCTTCTTGAAAGTCAAAAGAGGGTAGATGACAAGTGTGGTTTGGGATATGAGAAAGGAAAAAGCTCCAGATTCGGTCAAAAGAATTTTAGATCAGAAAATCCAAGAAACAGGCCTAGAAGACCTCCAGTAAGACAGCCTAATGCTCAAAGATATCCATCCTTCAATGGATATTGCCACAACTAAATAACTTTGGTCATAGAGATAATCAGTGCAGAAAGAGAATGAATTAGACTAATACATCCTTCTCCGGACAGTGTTTTAACTGCAAAAGGTATGGTCACAAATCTCATGAATGTAGAAATATGCAGATGAACAATTCATTCAATGGTAGATGTTTTGCATGCAATAGAATGGGTCACATGGCTAATCAATGTAGATCAAGAGGATATCAATCAAATATGCAAAGAAATGTTGTTTGCCAAATTTGCAATAGATCTGGTCATATTGCAAAATTCTGTAGAAGCAAGAATCAGGATAGAAGAGGTTCGGTATATCATAATCAGAATCAAGATAAGGGAAAACAAAAGGTGAATGTGGATGAAGTTCAAAGTGAGATGAACAAGATTTGGGTGAAGAAAAGTACAGAGAATGTAAGGGATGGATCCACACCAGACTCTGGTGCTGATATTCCTTCCAGAAATTAAAAAGTGAGCTCTGGCTTAGGGGGAGACACAAAGAAAACCTTATTCCCCTAGCCAGTCAATTGGTGCCAGAACTGGCACAAGGAGAGTTGCGGATTGAAGGGCTCATAAGAGAAACATCTAAGTAAACTATGGTTAAGATTTGGAAGATCCACAAGATTTTAAAATCAAGATAGATCCGGTTCTTCAAGTCATCCGAATAAGGCAAACATGAATGACTTAGGTCAAACATTTAATGCAACTTGATATTAGGGTTTGCGGAGCAGTATAAGGGTTTTCTCATTAAGGATTTGTTCATTTTGCTTTCAAGAAGAAAGGAAAAGAAGCTCTGCAACAAAAATTCCTCAAGCCCATCAAAGATCATTTGTAGAATCTGATTCATCTAGCAATTGATTCGGCTCACTTTGTAGAATCTAGAAGCGCAAAAGGTATTTTCTGTTCTCAATATCTCTCTGTAAATCTTTTGAAAGATGGATACACCGAATATTGTGAAAATCTTTGATAGACCTTGCCCTAAATTCAAAAAACATCCATACAAATCCTTAGAAGTAGATCCCCTAGGAGCATTCTCTAGTATTCCGCATGGTGTGTTGCATACGGAAGATATTAGGGTTTACATACACGCGAATATTGAAGAGTTTGGGGAATTCAAACTAAGAGACATCTATCACAAATAATTGATAGATGATGCTTTTGAACTTAAACCACAATATAAGGGCATCCAATAGAAACATTTTGATCATTACTTTCATTTCCCCTGCTTTGAAGAAGATGAATGGGTCTAGTATGTACTGAGTAGGGTGCATGATAACTTCCTATGGTTGAATGAGCTTTGCAAGATCACTAAGGAAGCAATTAGGGCAATAACTGGTTTACACTCCTCCGAAGGGATACCTATCCTTAAATCTATCAAAAACCACGTTGTAACTGAGGCCACTGGATCAAAATTTGATAAGAGGGCAATGACCATTGAAGACATCACTGACCCGGATATCAAGTTTGCATCCATGATAATAGGGTATAAGATATATCACTCCAGTAGGGAAAATTTAGTATCTGGAACTGCAGTGTATACTGCCTATGAGATGCTGAGAAAGAATGCAGAGTATGATCTCTGTGAACTCCTTCTGAGTCAACTGATGGAAAACATACAGAAGATCAAAAAGGACAAGAATAACTCCTTTAAATATGGTGGACTGATATTGTGTTTATTTTTCTACTTCATGAATAAGCTACCCAGATCTAGTGGCTGGATATGGCAAAATAACAGACTGGTTGCCATACAAATTAGGGATTACTTGCATGGACTTGGTGATGTTAAGGCATAGAATACAACACTCTGGGGCTATTTCAAGAACTTTCAGAGTATGATGCAAGTAAGAGAGAGAATCCCCCAAGCTCTAGTTGAAAAGTATAAGGATACTGTTTGCTTCATGGTAGAAACTGATCAGTGCCTTATGGAGGTAGTGGAACCAAGAATGGTATGGATCATGCCGATGGGGTATGAAGTTGATGAGAAAATTGTTGAGCTGCATATTGAACACATGTTAAGTCAGCCAAAAGATCCCAAGGCAGAAAGGTTTGGAACCTTTGAGGAGCTAAGTGTAAAGATTCATGTGGAACTCAGACAACCAGAGATCAAGAGGAAGGTGAGAAAAGAAGTTGAAGATGTTGCAAAAGGCTTTGGCATCTCAAAGAAGACACTTGATGCCAACAGGGAAAAGATGGAAAGGGCTGAGGAAGAGAAGAAAAAAGTAGAAAAGAAAAGTGAGGAAAGTGTTCCGGTGAAATCTTCTACCCGGACCAGATCATCAAAGAGATTTGCACCTACCACTGCCAAAAGCTCAAGGCCATCAAAACTGGAAACAAAATCATCCGGCAAAGGAGAGAAAAGAACCAAGACAAAAGCCACAAGGGCTTATGCCAGTCAAAGGGATGAAGAGGAGACTGAATCTGATGAAGAAATCAGGAAAATGAAGAAAAAGAAGAAAACATCCGGTGAACCCTCTACCAGACAAAAGGAAGAAGAAAAGATAGAGGAATATGTTGAAAAACCCACTCTTCACATTGATGACATAATCAAATTAGTCACAGTGGACAGAAATCTTCAGCCAATGGTTGAATTCTATGATGATTATGGTGAAGGAGATCAGAAAATATTGCAAGATGCCATAGTCAGGTACCTAAATATCTACAACAAAGCATTTATTGAAATTATATCTCTGATCCCCAAAAGCTTGGAGAAGGAACTAGAAATAAGAAAGAACAATGCCCAAGCCAAAGACCTAGAAATCTGGGAACAGATAGTTATTCAGCTATATCCTTCAATCGATCCCAAGAAAATGAATATGGTATTCAAAGATTGTAAGGATGAGTTTAGGAGCAAAGCAAGGATGAATCAACTTATGCTCGGAGAGAATGACAAAGTTGCAAAAGAGATAGAAGAGATCCTCTGGAATGCATTCAAAAGATTCAACATTCCAATTAAAGAGGACTTGGGTACTGATCCCTTGACTACAAGTGTTGCAGAAGAGTCTATTGAGAAAATGACAAAAGATGTAATGAATACCAGTGCAGAAATAGCTAAGGACTTGGAATCCTCTGCTCTGAAAGAGGTGGCCCATGAATAGACTAACATTTTTCCTCCGATTTCCCCTGTTCACTCTGGATCTAAAGAAGAAGAAATAATAAAGGAGAAAGAAAAAGAGGTGAAAAGTAAAGAAGGAAGTCAAGTTGAAAAGATCATAAGAGACACTCCAGAAGAGAAAAAGAATCTGTCTCCAGCAAGAGACACTACAGAGTCTGTCAAGGACTTCTTGACAAAAGAAACTACTGAGATGGATGAATTGGAATTACTAAAAGGGCCATTAGATTTTGACTCTCTATCTTCGGTACAAACAATGAAGATAGCTTCATTTGCAAATGTGAAGGTCAAAGAGAAACTATTGAAATCTCACATGGAAGACTGTGAGCTTATAGAGGTAGCATCCAGAGTGTTGGAAAAGATCATGCCATCTTTTTAGAAGGATCCCACAGCCTCCTCTTCCGGTAATCTCAAAACTCTAGTCAATAGTGTTAGCACACATTTTGATTCTCTAGAGAAATCAGCTGAGGAGAAGGTCAGGAAAGAGTTTTTGGATAAAAGATTCTCAGAGTTGCAAGGGATAATTTCAAATGACAGAAGAGTTATGGGTATTGGGATAAAAAGTTTGGAAAATGCCCTTAAGGATGGAGGTGATGTATACAAATTTTGTATATCCTGGTCTAAAACAACAGTGGAGATTGAGAAGAAAATGAAAGAACAAGAGGATAAACTGATAAAACTTTCTCAAAATTTTGATCCACTTACTACATCCATAATAAATCAAGAATGTCAAACGGTTATAGTTTTGAATGAAATTAAGAAGCTTGAAAAAGAGAAGAAAAATAGAATCAGTAGGTTGAGTGAGCTCAGAGGGATAATTGTCCCTAAGTTAGAGGCCATGCATGAGGCCATAAACAAAGCTCAAATCACAGCCCAGACCAATGATCCAACAGATCTAAAAAGGGCAGATGCATTTGCATTCCTGTTGAGTGGTCATATATCAATTTTGGATAGAATGAAGCAAAGTTGGGCTACAAAATTCACTTAATTAAAAATAACTTTTGCAGACATACTTTAGTATATGTAACTATGCCATATGTATATACTTATGCAGACAAGTATAGTTAAAATTTTGAAAATTTTGGTGTGCGGACCCTACCCTTTGCCATTGATGTCAAAGGGGGAGTGAGGAGTAGTGAAAAATGAGGAATCCAACTAAGGGGGAGCTTCGGTAAATGTACATAGAGACAGAGCATCGGCCAAGGGGGAGTATAGTGTGACACTTAGTCATTTTTCACTAAGTGTTGTCATCAATGCCAAAGGGGGAGATTGTTGGCAAGAGACACTATATGGACTCAAGAATGTTTTCATTGATGGCAACAAAGGTTATCCCACACATCCGCAAGACATGATAGGTCCTCACTGGAAGTCAGATTGAAGAAGTGTTGAGGTCCGGTAAGCAAGAACAGAGCAGTCAATAAGGTCCGACAGATAGGTCCAGATCTCTCAATAGAAGTATCTCAGTGAAGTGTAGATTTGGGGAAGTCAAGAGGAGTATCTTGACTAATAGAATCCAGGGTTTGAGCCTCCGGTGTGGAAAGGATAAAGAGATATGAATGCTTGAGTGTCGGGTTCCCAAGTGACAGTGTGAATAGAGGAAGAACTGACTAGCAGAACATCAGACATTATTTCAGATGTGTTACTGATGATGGAAAAGGTTCTTAAGGCATAAGTTATGTTTGGCCAACATAATTGATGACTTCTACAAGTATATGATTGATCAACATTACTTGGTGTGCAAGGATTCAGCCGACAAATTAGAGTTTGAGGAAATTATTAACTGTTCTGGATGCCGACTAAAAAGGTGATGAAATCACTTTTGCATATATATATAAGATGGTTTTAGTTATGAGTGGTGTCGTGGTTTTAATAAATGTGCGAAGAAAAGCAGTAGACCTGAGTAAAAGCAGAAAGGAAGGTTCGATATGTGAAAGGAGAGCAACACAAAAGAAGAGGAAAGATGAAATGCAGCAGATTAGTGTACTGAGCCTAACCGGAACTGAACTCCAGCATATGTTGATGTTCCTTATCAGTTCAAGTATTGCATTACACTCATTATAAATTGTAGACAGTGTGTCTCTTGTAGGCAGTGTACCTTTTGTGAGCAGTGTGCTCGGGCAATGAGCCCTAATTGGCAAGTGCCATTTTGTATTTCCATTCTTCTAACAAAGAATACAATCTTGGGTTAATCACCCCGTGGTTTTTTCCCTTAACAGGGTTTCCACGTCAAAAATATTGTGTCATGTGTACTTCCATTCCATGGTTATGTTTGCTTATTTGAATTAATGTTGCATTGATTATTAAGAAAGTTCAGAAAGTAGAAATTATTAGGATAACTGATTCACCCCCCCTCTCAGTTATCAACACTTTGTACATTTTGTAGAGTAAAAGAGTATAACAAATTTTCATCATACCTCTCTGTATATTTCCTTTGTTAATTTTGAATAGAAGTGACATATATGTTAGACCCCTTCTATATTTGAATGTGTTTTGGTTTACAAATCTATTTTCCTTTATGTATTCTATGATCTTATTACATTAATAGATAATAGAGGGTTGTCCCTTAGTTCACCTTGGGAATTAGATTAAATAACATCTGAAGCTGACTGTAAATTAACAACATGGTGAGCATTTTGTTGATTTTCTTGCTTATTTTCACCCTTTTCAAAAATAATTTTTCCTATTGAAAATTTGAAGGATGAGATCCATATTTAAGTGCATTAGACGTAAGAAGTTTCAATTCAATGTTTTTTAATTACATTTGCACACAAATCCATGGAAGAATAATAGTTATTTAGGTACATTGTCTCTTGGATAGTAGGTAATAAGCCCTTAACAAATATTCTTTGCAATTCATCATTAGGAATTTGACAGTGTATCTTTGTTGACAAAGTTTGAAATCCAATAACATAATCATGATTGCACTCATTTGATCCTTGTTTACATCCTACTAAATCTAAAATTGTAACCTTTAAACCTATTAGGACCTCCCTGAATTTGCTTGATCCTATTCCATTTGATGCTCTCCTTTTCCTTCAATCTATCTTGGAACCTATACTTTTGCCAAAATGCTCTAACATCTAGTCTTTGAAATATATATCATGGCCATTGTGAAACAATCTTGACTACTTTTGACTATATGAGTGTTTTTTGTTTATTACTGTTGTCCCGCAGGTTAATTGAATATCTTTTGCGGTTATGCGGGAATAAGAGAAATGAAATATGGCACATACTGCATTCCTATAGAGCATAAAAGAATAGGTTGCGGCTTGGCGGTAGGAAGTGGTTGATATGAAGAAGCTACCACTACCCCGTGGATGGTTCATCTCATGCTTGCGGCTTGGCAGTGTTCGGGTGCAGATAGTCTCTTCCCATGGTCCCACAGAGGTTTGAAAAGTAACTGGCGGCATTGTGGTAATAACATCAGAAGGCATCACTTACTACGTCCCCATAACCATTTCAACCGAGCCCTGTGGTAGAGCGGCAAGAGGAGAATGTAATGGGTTCTCACCCCGCCATCCCACGACGGTCATTCATAACATTTGCAGGTGGGCAGTAAATAGAAGGACATCAGGTAATAATTTCCCACGGTCTTGTAGGGGTTAATATAATCGTTTGCGGTCTGGCAGTAAAGGATGAAATAGAAGTGTAGTGGTTGTAAGCCCACGCTATCCCACAACCAGTCTGGGCGAGCTTTGCGGCGACGCGGTAAAAGAAATAAATGGCAAGCACATTCAATGCGGGGTCGCGGCTATCAAGAATTGCTGTGAAATCTTGATATGCATACCCAATTGTCAGATCAAATCAAAGCAATGGCCAATATTTGAAAGGAATTGAATGCTGAGATTTCATGATCTTGTGGCATGAACCAGGGTAATGGTGATATGATGAACTCCTTGGCTGAATAAGATTCAAAGATTTCTTGGCATTTGCTAATTTCAGAGAATTCAAACGTAACCTGGAGAAGGTGCAACTTAGCTTAGTGTGTTTCCTGCAAACTACAATTGACCGGGTAAGTTCATTCCTGCACTCTCTGATTAGAAGTTTGCATATATTTCACTCTATTTTTTAGTTGCTAGTACAATAAGTTGAATTTTGAAAAACCCTAGCCTGTTCAAGTCATTAAACATGGCACCCAAGAGGTCTGAGTCTGCCAGTAAAGGTAATGAGCCTGTAGTTCCCAAGAAAAGACCACTTCAACAATCTCTACTAGAAGTATTGCCTTAGTCCATAGACAAGGGTCCAAAGAAGATGTTCAGAGACGCAACAGAAGGGTGTCAAGATGCTACAATCCCTATCTCTGGGTGGGATTTGTTTTAGTATTTTTGTGCAAAAAAGGATGCTGAGGGACTAGTGGGAAATCCATGGAAATTGGATTTGGCAAAGTTGGTGGTGCCCAATGTATTTGTGGATGTGGAATTGATTAGGGCACTAGAACAATATTACCATCCTGCCACTAAAATAGTCAGAATGCCAAATGGATTGCCATTGGTGATAGTAGACATGAATGCAATTGTTGACAGTTTTATGTTGAACAAGCAAGCTCTCACTCAAGCGGATTTGCAGAGAAGTGAACGAGAATACACAAGCCTGAGGAAAACACTTAGGAGAGATGAATTGCCAATATATATGAGAAGGGGGGCCAACAACAAAAAAATTGAGATTCCATCAAATGCTACTGAGCCTTTCTCTATGGAAGAATTTGTTGTATATTTTAAGAGAACCTATTTTGCACTGTGTCAGGTCTTGGGAATTGATGCACAAGGAAGAATGTCAACTAGCTTAATGATGATGGCTATGAAAATATAACATCCAGAGGTAAACATTGAATATGACTTTGCATCTCATATTGAGAAAAAACTGCATGAAGGATTTTGTGTGTGAAGGAGAACAAGCAACCCTTAGATTTCAAATTCTATTCTTTTATTGTGTCACTTGATTCTATATCAAAATAGAGGGATATGGTCAAGTAAAATGGATGTGAGTATGGTTGATGAGAAAGGACAAAGATTGTCGACTCAGTTTTAGTGTTATAAGTGGGATTCCTGTTGCCAGAATAGTAACTACATTATATTTCATGATTTGTTTGTTGTCAAGATATTGAATTCTCTTAATACCTGGTTTCCTAGGTTGACTAAGGAAGTCATGGTAATGTTGAGGCCATTTTCACACAAACCAGAGCAGGGCCACAAACATAATTTTACTGATTGGTTTTTTATGCCAGATCATACTATAATTAGAGTGTATGGTTGCCCCTAGCCACCTCACATATTGCCAAAATTTGTATCAGATAGAATACAATATTCATGGAGTTTATGTGGAAAAGGAGGTAATGAAAAGACAAAAGAAAGGTACATTTCTACCTGATACTACATTTTTTGGTAATAGGTCTATTGGCTCTGACACTCTTGAAAATTTGCAAGCCTTTTTAAAGGCGAAATATTCTTTGAAATTGGGCATCGAGAGGAATTGTGACCATGAGGGTCATATGAATCTTGTGAGACAATCAATTTTGACTAAAATGGGAGTATCCCATCAGGTCCTGTTTGATGAGGATGTGATAAGAAATCTTGTCACTTTTGATGAGGTATACAATAGGAAGAGAAAATGGGATATCTTGAAAAAGATTGAAGATGAAAAGAAAAAGCAGTATCCCCTATTTCTTGGATTCTTTGTTGAAGAAAAAGACCCTCTAAAGAGAATTGATGCAATCATTGATAATTTTGAAAGTATTTATGGTAAATCTGAGAAGCAGCTTCCTAAGGCTACTAAACTTCTAGTGAAAAGGTCTGCAGGGATTGAGATTCATGAGTCTGCTCCTAATGTTTTATGAGTGCAAGGTCCATAGGTCCCAGAATCACCACCATCAAAGAAGCAGAGGATAGAAGAGGTATCTCCACTTGTCCCCTATGAAATGACTGATGGGGTGGGGGATATTGATGAGGTGGCTAACATCTTGAGGCACATGGGAGATGAGAAAGAGGTTGATCAGTCATTGGTTGGTCAAGCCACTGCTGCACATAAGCCTAAGGCTAGGATGGGTGAGC
Source organism: Cunninghamia lanceolata (assembly GCA_027924645.1). Classification (NCBI taxonomy): domain Eukaryota; kingdom Viridiplantae; phylum Streptophyta; class Pinopsida; order Cupressales; family Cupressaceae; genus Cunninghamia; species Cunninghamia lanceolata. The sequence goes on from BSBN01001642.1 coordinate 927,642, forward strand.
AAACCTAAGCTAAACCAGAGTTGGAGGAGGATGAAAGGATTATGGCACCCATGAGGTTCATAGAAGATGATGACTTCATCAAAACTCTAGATTTTAAGGATTTTTGGCTGAAAATGAAAATGAAAGAATATAATGAAAAAGTGGCAATAAATAAAATGGGTGTTGATGAAGCACAACATGATCAAATCATTACACAAACTTTCAAAGATTTGAAAGTAGATGAAATTGATGTGAGTCCAGAGGAGGCAAGACAAATGGTCTTGAAAAGTAATATGTTCATCATCCCTGGCCTTGAATTGAAAAAGGTATTTTTGCTTGACCAAGTTAGAAGTCAGGATGATCCACAACTTCTTTCAAAATTTGATTATGAAGATAGCATAAGTGGATGTGGTTTTAATCCAAAGACAGAGACCCTTGCAATCTGAACTACTCAAAAGAATACAAGCAAACCGAGATTGCTTGATATTGTTCAAGAAATGAGGGGTACAACTGTGGTAAAGACTTTTCAAGATACATCAGCAACAAAAGTTGCTTCTCTCAATGTTCATACTACTATGTTTACTCATGTTGCTGTGAAGAAGTTAGAACAAAGGTTGCAAGATTATGAACAAACTTAGAAAGTAATGAATGATGAAGTAAACAAATTATATTTTGAAAATGTGAAATTAAAGAAACAATTGCAAGTTGTGAATTCTTCTCAAGGTCAAGCCATTGTACCCTATCATCCCCCTGTGCCACAAACAACCAGTGATGTCATAGTGTCTACTAAATAATTTAATGCATTAATATTGAAATTTGAAAAGGAAATTGAAAGTTTTAATAAACAAAATGAAATGACAAAGAATGAGGCAAAGATGAAAGTTTTTGAAATTTTTGAGAAAATTTTGAAGCATAGAGTAAAATTGGTTGTGGATAAGCTTGGGAGTGTGCATGATTTCTACTCTTCTTTATCTTAGGCCATTAAGCAATTGAAGATAAACTCTTCTGTTTTGGATTTGTTGTATAAAAAATGGCAACCCTATCATCACACTTTGGTTATTATGTGCAAAGTAGTGCACACGAATCATGATGCCCCTACATCTTTGAAGCCCACTAATAAAATGGTCAAAATGATCATTAATGAATACTAGTATGTGAATGGGGAAAGCCAGAAGATGAAAGCAAAGGTTGAATGTTTTACTACGTTCAAGCATAAATTTATTCCTTTCATATTGATAGAAGAAGAGAAAATAAAAAATCTTGACACATGGAAGATGGAATTCGGCCAAACAGTATTCCAAGTTATGGATTTTTTGAAGAAGGATGGAGATGTCAGAATTCTTAGTTTCAACATGATATTGGACTGAGTAATTGCCTTAGATGCTGGGTATGGAAAATTTGTGATGGAGGTCAGAGCTTTTCTTGATAAAAGATGGAAAGATCACCAGGAGAACTTGCTTCATATTTAGGCTTACCAATGGCCTAGTGATTTTACAATATATCAATGGGCAGAGAAATATCTTAGAGATGAATCATCAGCAGCATAGGTTTATGTGCAGAGGAGCAATGAGCTATATGCTGGTGTTAAATAGCACCACCACATTTTGAACACTCTCCTTTTGTCTCTTTGTGTTTTTTTCATGTTTTCAAAATGTATTCAAATATATTTGAAAATCTAAATTGCACTTATAAAAGGCAAATATTGTAATACAAGGGTTAGGAATACAAAGAGCCATTTTGAATGTGAAAGGTCTAAAGCTTGTTGCTTCCTTTATAAAAGGAAACCAAGACCTTATGGCTCGGGATCTATCTGGGATTTTGATTTTTTGAAAGAGACATTGCACTACCTGTACTTTGAAGCAAATCAATATAAAAGATGCTATTCTCTGGTGCTCAACTTTTGGTTCTCATTTGTTTGTTGAATTGGATTGCTAATAATTTATCTGGTTGTCTCCAATTTACTTTCCCTTTGTTATTCAAATCAACCTATCAAGTATATTGTTGATTTGTTAGAACACATTTGATGTTTCGTGTGTGGTTTGTTTATTAGGCTCCTTCAAGCAAGGATTAAAATCCTATAGGTGAATCACAGTAACTTTGGAAAGTTAAATTGGATTGTTAAAGAAGAACCTGATAAATTACATATTTGCATGTCTATGCAAGTCATAGACCTAGAATTGCCAAGCAAATTGAGTTGTGGCTAAAAGAGAAGAACATATTCTTCTTAGAGTGAAAACTTCGTAACCCAAAGGCAGGCACCGGTCATTCTCTTTTGAAAATCATTCCTTTGTATATATTTTCAAAATCCAATTTTGTTTTTCTATTTTAGGAGTAGGGTTTAAAGATTTATAGAAAACATTAATCCAAATCATATGCCAGATTGGGTTAAGTGAAGTGGATGATTTAATTGACAAAATTACATAAGCTCCTTAATCTGTTTTGAAGTCACCAGCAAACTTGAAAGTAAATTGTCATTGGTGAAACAAGGTAACACCCACCTAGGCTTGAACAGAGCCTAAAGTGTAGAGAATTTTGATTAATCTAATCAATTTTGTTAGTTGGCCAAATTCACATATGAAACCTAATCATAAGATTTGGCATATCTTTAGGGTTTTATAATTTGCAAATTTGAGTACCAACAAAACCAATATTGAAATTAAAGTGATGTACAAAAGCATTGGCCAAATCATTGAAGGAATGAATAGATCTATGAGCAAGATAATAAAGCCATTCAATTGCATAATCATTTTAGTTTCTAGGGAAGAGCTTTGTAAAATTTTTATCATCATAAACATAATCAAACAAACTCCCAATTGTGTCATAAGGTCCCCTTTACCACTATACATTACAAAACTAGGGGCCATTGAAAAAACTAGAAATGGATAAGAAACTCAAAGTAACTTTGCATCTCATCAATTCTCTTAAGGCTGACATCTATGTTGGACGGATGAACATTAGGAGTTATGATTAAAATGGGAGTGGAAGTGGCAACATGAGATAATACGTGGAGTGTAGGTTGATTGGGGGACAAATTATGTACACCAATTGACAATGTAAAGTAAGAAATAGATTTCAACTCACTTCAGTAGGGTAGTGAATCCTTTGTCTGACCAACTAGATAGTGACTTGATTTCTAATAACATTAATGTGAATGCTAGTTTTGAGGTTCTACTTGCACTCGATTTGAACACGAGTGTCTTCTCTACTTGCTTGATGGAGTCTTTCAGGTTGTTATCATCAACATTACGTTGGTGGTAATTACCCCTGCTATCATCGTTACTATCAACCATATGATCATTATTGTCATCATTGTTTCAATCCCCAAAGAAACCTATAAGCATTTCATTCAATCCTTCTTCATGCACTGCATTTTCACTATCATGATCATCATCATTAATGCTAGGTGGCATATCATCAGTGTATGCGGATCTCATTAGCTCTTCAAATTTCTCAGTTGGTAGTATTCTCTTCAATCTTGCTCTTTTCACCCTGGTATTGTTTAAAGGATGGTTTGGATCATCCTGTCCAAATCTTAATAACCTAGTTGGATCTTGGGTATTACTATGTGTTTCATCAACATCTTCTACCTATCAACAATTGCAAGCATTATTTAATGTTTGGCAACAATTGGATAAATCATAAATGTATCAATTTCAAAGAAATATAATCAAATATGGCTTAAAAAATAAAAATAAAAATTGTATGAACATATATACATCAATTGAATAATGGGACATTATTTTATAGACTACCTTTTTTATACAATAATTTAAAGAAAACACAATTTTGACAACATAGTTTATAAACATCAATCCACACTCATTTATTATTCTTTGGTTTTCTGCCCTTAAGAACATCCTTAGGAAGACCTTGTTCTTCCCTCTTCTTTCGCGCAAGATTGCATTTTAAGAAGGGGTAATCAATCAATAACTCATCCCCAATAGTAAGGTCCATAATAGCCTCAACCATTATCAATCTATCAACCTCTCTTTCCATATCTCCATCTTTATCATTTATAACCTCAACAAATTAACAATTCAGTCTTACAGTAGGGACCCTTCCCTTACTACTATTTATAAATCCTGCAATATTTTTGTGTGTGTATGCACGTCCATCTATATACATAAGATGACCTCTATTCATTTCTTTTCCACTTTCCAATTGGAGACGATGTGTATACATATTCCAATTTAGACCATATGCTGACATGCTAGGATTATATTCTGCTAGCCTTCTCCATTCACCACTGTAATATGATGGACCATAATATGGCATTAATCTCCTAGTGGTTTGTTCTGAATTGTTTCTATGTTTAGATTCCACATGTACATTTTGGACAATAAAGAGGCCTAGATTCACTTCATGAATATTGGAGGGTCGTATCATGTAGTTGTATCCCCAAAATTGAAACACCTCATACACTCTAGGTAGTTGCTGATCACTAGGCCAAGCGCAATATAGTCGACAATCAAATGTCTCTTTGTAAATTGATCTCAAACTTAGGGGAAAGTCATCATCTCCATCACATTCATTCTCATAGGGTATGTAGTCCACCTTCCCCTTGTCTTTAAGTAAATTATGCATCTTTAAACTAGTTCTTGTTTTGTTGCTTGTTTTCATCAATTCCTCATCTTCCGAGTTGATATATTGGCACATATTTTTGTTAGATGTATCATCTAATAAATGATTATTGCCCTCTAGGCTGGAAGTCAATGATCTAGGAAACTTTAAACAAAGAACTTTATCCTGCAAGTATCCATTAAGAAAAAAATTAGTTATTTAAATAATATAAAACAATGTTTAAATGAAGTATACATGTTTATATCAAATTGGAAAATTCCTTACCACAATTCCTATTGGATTTGAATTAATTATAGGAGGCATACTACTGACTGGAAGCTCATAATATATGTAATGTCTTTGTACAATCGCTCATTTGAATTGTTTCTTTCCATGACATACAAAAGATCCACAAACAACAATTTTCTCAAAGTATTCATCCCATGTACTATAGTCCTAACCAACCTCTTGTTTAGTGCAATCATTTGTTGTGTCTACATGATCCACTATCATATCCTCTTCCACTCACTATCCTCTACGTGATTTAATAGTTTTAGGTCCATGTCCATGTACATATCTTTTTTTTTGTTAGTTGAATGCTCAGGCTCTGCATTTGCTCCAATCTCCATCTAAAATAATCAACAACATGCATTAATTTATGTCAAGATTGGATAATACATTATAAATTTCAATAATACTGTGAAAAAAGATAGACGTATCAAAAAATACCATCAGATCAATTTTTCCTAAGTTAAGTCAAAATTTGAGTACCTGATGTCCCGCTTCATCCATTGTGTCCTCATTTGATATGACACGATCTATTGCCATGGCCTCGTCTGGCCCCTATAATACACAACATAGTAAATAATGTTTACACCAATTATACCATTTCAATGAATATGCTATCCAACACAAAACCTCACTTTAGTCTTATATTTGAGATATTGATATCATGTTTTGGCCATCCTAATTTTCAACTTTTCCCTTGATCATAGAATCACATTTAATTACCATTCCTATGCATTTTCAACCAATAAGTTTGACCTCAAAGGCCTCATGGATAGAAAAATGACTTTATCTCCTCTAAGTTGTAGCATTTGTGAATTCATAAACACCTTCCTCCTTTGGTTGAGGTTGCTTTCTCATCTTACCTCTATTGTATCTACAGATTTTGTTGTCATATTTATTTCCACCCACTTTCCTCTCTGTGATTTAGTAGTTCTATGTCGTCCACGTCCTCTCTCCATGCCCTCCTTTGGATCTTGTAATACAAAACAATGACAATAGTCACATAACAGTTGTGCACCAAGAGAATATTGTTGAAATTATCTTGTTAATACACTCACTTTTCATTAAGACACACTATGAAAAACAAAATAGGACATTGCAACATTTTGCTCTTCACAAAAAGTTTACACGTGAAATCTTGACAACTAGAGCTCAAATCTTATGATTACAAGATGACTACAAATTCACATCAAAAAGACATTTATTTACAAGCTGACTACAAATAAAACCTATTAATAATAATTTTAGTTGAACATCCCTTCCATGGTCCCTTGTTATCCTAGATGAAAGAAAACCTATTACTAATCATTTTAGTTGGTTCTCTACCTTACACTTCTTCCACAAATTCATTAAAACCATAGATATTTTCTCTTTGAAAACTAGATATTGGATTCCTTATTCTTGATTGAAACCTACTTTAGGATGGAATGATGAGATATAATAGATAAGGGATAAGGAATAGATAAAATAGGGAACCACTATTGCTCCCTTGGAACATATGAAGATGAAGTTAATTTAGGTCAATTTATTTATCAACTTCCAAGAAAAATACATCATTTTGCATTGATAGGCACTAAATTAGGCACACTTTGCGCCACCTTTTGTGCCCCAAAAAGATTACATTTAGTGCTAAAAGTTAGTGCTAAAGTCAGTGTTAACTACGTCGACTATAGAGCTGACTATTGAATCAAAAAATAAAATAAAAAACTTCCTGCATGAATTTAGAGATGAGAGAAGAAAAAATGCCATGCGAAGGAAGACAAGAGAAAAAAGGGAAAAATGTCGCGTAAAGGAAGAGATGAGAGAAGGACGCCCTCTGAGGGATCATCTATGAGCAAGTAGATGAGAAATTGGATTTAGTTTGCAACACCATAGGTAAGGTTACAATTTGTTTTTTTCATTCCCACAAATATTTTTGTTTGGATTAAATGGAGAGGACTGTGAAGAAAGGGTTGTGAATATTGTTTTGTTTATAGGTGAATTGTTCAAGTCTCATATGGTTGCAAAGGAGGAGGGTAAAATTGTAGACATTGCATTATTTCCTCTGCATCCAAGAGCAATGAATGCATTTTTGAAACTCCAATGCCTCGGTTCGCTTATCATTCCATCCATCACTTCCTTCCTAAAAAAGTAGTCAAGTGCTTTCAAGACAAGTCGTTAAACTAGATCCACCCCATAGCAGCCAGGTCCCATGGGAATAGAGGTTGGTCGAGAGAATACGAGGAGATGTGGCTTTTAAGACGAGGGTGAGTGAACTAAAGTTAGGCCCGAAATTATAGATTCCCTCCCAAGGCAGCAATTGATTCATACGCAATTGTTTCATACCTTGTAGTGTGTACTTTGTTTTCCTAAAATAATTTTCCCTAGGTCACCTCAAAATGTCAAGCTATAGAGGGAAGAGAGCAAAGGGAGCAGACTCTAGCCACAATGGGGTAATTCATTGTCAATTTATAGATTTGTAAATGTTTCCATTGTTTCTTTGATTTTTAGTTTTTAGTTTTTTATTTCTAAATTTAAAAGAAGAAATATATTATATATATAGGGACATAAGACAGACAAAGATAAAGAGGCATTGGCTTCCATATCGGGGGTATAGGTAGTGAACAAATTGGATGGTGTGGACTTGACAATGCTTGCCAGATACATAGAAAAATGATCTAGTAAAGCCCCTGAAACATTGCAACCAAATCAATCGTGTCAAAGGGAATCAATTGATTCCCCATCCAGTCCTGGATCAAGCAAAAGATCCAGGAGGAAATCAATAACAATAACCTCTAAGAATGTGGAATAGTGAGTAGAGGCTTCTAATGTCCCAGCCACTCCTGGGACACAGACTTCTTCGACCACCATGCCATGTTTTGCATCTTGCATTGGTACCTACGATACCAAGATAGAATACGATGTAGTTTCAGGGGAAGTTTGAATGACAAATGCTGGAAAAATGTTTGTGAATAGGTTTAAGGAATCATGCCTTCAATGGTTCAAAGACCATCTACATTTGCCATTCTCAAATATACCCATGCACCTGAAAAAAGTAGTTATCCATGACATGGAGACTGAATTTGGTAGAGGTTGGTCTATAAAGAAGATAAATATATGAATGTCTTAAAACTGTAAGAGATTTCGGTGCAACCAAACAAAGAAGATAAAGAAACTCCCTCCCGAGCTAAGGCTCAAAAAAAGGCCAATTGATGTAAGTGTGAAAGTATGGAAAGAGCTTGTAAAATCATATGAGAAGTCTGATGCACAGAGGAAGTCCAGTGAGGAGAGTATGCAGGTATTTGAATTTGCTCATAAGATTATATCAAATTTATTAAATGATTTTTAAATTTTATTTGTGCATAGTTAAATTGAATTAATATATGTTTCAGGACAAGGCCTCCAAGGCTAGGCTTGACAAACTTCGTGCCATGCATCACAGTGGCCAAAAAGGTTTACATGCCTTGATCTATACATTTGTAAGTATATTTAATATGTAAAATGATATTTTTTTATTTCCTAGGAAAAAGTAAATGATCGCATATTAATTAGTTTAACTAGTCCATGTGGCATGTTTTGACAGGAGGAGAAATATGGTCGGCATCTAATGCAATTTGAAAAAGAAATCTTACAAAGCAAAAAGTGGACGAATTTTGTAATTTGGATGGAGAACGAGGTATCATTAGTTGACTTTCAATAACTTAGTTAGATATTGTTGTGTTAATATGTCAATTTGCATTTCTTGTGTTGAGTTGTTTATTGATGCGTAGGATGAGTTCTAAAGTGCTTCTTTGTTGGCCCTAGATCCCACTCAATTGTCCCATTAGTTGCAATCTTGGACATGTGCACATGTCCTCCTAGTTACATTATTGCAGTGTTGAGATTTGAACTTTAGTCACTCTCATTATGAATGCACCTTTTTACCTTTACAGAACAATCCTTAGACATTTTTCACAATAATTTTAACCCATAAAGCTCGACAACTGTAAGGGAAGTCACTTATATACAAACGTGAGTTATGTGAACAGGCCACTGAATCATCCACACATTTGTTTATATTGAATTGATGTATAGACAACAGATCCTTTATTGAATCATTAGGTGGTGATAGAACTTATGAAAATGATGAGTCCCTTATCAAAGGCACATCATTGATATCTTTATCAAAGACACATCATTGCATATTCCCACAGTTACAACAATGTAGGTCAATCCTCTATGTTGTGATCAACATCATAATAAGTATACATTGGAAACTTTGTGCAACTATGTGAGGTATGCCCAGGTTCTCCACACTAGTAGCAATAGATTCCTCTATTGCATACTCTACCATGGCCTCCTTGATTTCCTCCATGCTCCATATATTATGGCTCTTAATAGCACAACACCATCTATTGTGGTTGTGACTGGGGTTGTGTGGTTGTGTTTAATTTTGTTTTCCTCTTGCCTTGTGGAGGACTTGTACTACTTTGTAGGTGGTAGTGTCATGGGTGGATGTGTGACAAAACTTGCACTAGTAATTGATAGGAACATCCTTTCACTTTTGTAGTAGTGGATAATTTCATGAGTCTCATGACATATGGTGCAATTAGGTATGTGTTGAGCAAGAGGGAACTATGTTACATTAATAGCTTGAGCTCCCACCACTAGATAGTTTGTAGTTGTATGCCCCTTAGTGTGGTACTTTGTTCATCATAAACCACATTGATTAAGAGCTTAACTTGCAAGTTGTGCTATTTGCGTGACCATTTTTCCATTTGTTCTTTTAGGCATGTAGTAGAATCATATGTTGGGGGCTCCCATAATTCTTATAATCTCAACACAATTTTTAAGGCAGCTTTTTAATTAGGGAGAGTGAGCTAAACTAGTTCATGTTGGATATGTGCAATTAGCCTACCAGTAAATCATTCCTTCTAAATTTCAACATTTTATAGTTGGGCACCAATTCCTTAGAGTGTTGATCATACCTACACATAATCTCTCTTGATTGTTGCCTTATTTCCTTTAATGCCACAATATTACGATGCACCATCTTAGGGAAATTGAAATTGGGAAGGAAATCTCTTAGCAGTTTACCAAGATCATTATTGGTGCCATTAGGATCATAATGAGTATACTAGTCTTGTGCTTGCTTACAAAAGTGGTTTCAATTAACCTAATCTTGTGGTCATTATCCACAACATTTTGTGTGTGTCATGCTATCTCATATGCTTAAGTTTGACGGGCTAATAATGAACAACAAACCCTTGTTTGCCTGCCTCCTTATGATTGATCCCATTTTGGATTCCTTATGAAGTTAGGGTGATTTGAAGGAAGATCAAAGTTGCACTCCAAGTAGATGTGTGGATAAAGAAGGGCTTAGCGAAATATGGAAAGCTTTAGATTTTGTGATTTTTGTTTTTTCCATTTCAAAACTATTTGTTTTCTTTCTTTTCTAATGAACATTTATTCAGAAGCCCTTTCCTACACCCAAATCTTTAGTTTTAAACTCACTTGCATGGAAGATGCATTAAAGGTATCAATTATATATGTTCCATAATTTAAATCTATTATTTTTTGGTTCTCAGTATAACAGAAAGAAGGATGGTGTTGCTTCTTAGACTTGTTGCACACCTTGCACTAGGTCCACATGCTGGTGGAATGGTATTCGAGGACACAATGGCTCTCATATCAGATTTTTTTGCAAGGACTCAATTTAAAATGGTTTGAGGCCTAGCTTTCATTCCAACCTAGGATTCCATCACAATAATGTCATATTATAGTCTTCAGATATGTGTATAGTTTATGTGCATGGTAGCAACCATTTAGTAATAATTCCTCACACACCACACTGTAACTGAGATATGTGAATGCCCTAAAACTATACAGGTTCAGTCCAAACACTATCATAAGATCATGCTTGATAAGATCATGGATACATCATAGTTTAGGTGTGGGTAGGACTTCCTTAGTGTAGCCCTAACTATCCATTGTAGTAGAATCATTATATTGACCATTCCAAGTTCAAACTAGCAAGGACAATGGAGTTTCAAGACCCTTGGTAGGCAATGGAAGGTTGATATATGAATATTGAGAGACCTAGGGCAGTGACAATCATATAGGACTGGGTTTGTGTTATGTTTGGAACCCATAAATTCTTGAGTTCTTCTTAGAGGGGTGATATGTGACTAGGGTATGAAGGATCAGACTTTGTATGTAATCTTAAGCCCTCCTTTTGGATTTGTTGGAAGCCTTCTTCACTGATACATAAGGACTATCAAGACTCCTATGATAGTGCATTAGAGAGGCATTGAAATCACAAAGGAGATAAATGTTATTAGGCCATCACCCATTGGAGAAGGGATTGTCATAAAGAGCATGACAGTGTTACCTTGTCATAGTCACAAAGGGGATAGTCTTTGTGGTGGTAATTATAGTCACTAAGTTTACATACACCTTCCTAGGGTTTGTAGAAATGCCTGAAGTTGAATATGCCTATTTTAAAGATCTTGCCATGAGTATTTTCCATGCTTTTACTCCCCTAATGATTCAAAGATTGAATATAAAGGTGTGGAAATTATTGAGTAACTTTACTACTGTCACAGTCAATTTGCTAACATGCAAGATAGTCATGAGGTTTTTCTTGTTTTATTCAAGATTTATATAATCTTCCTTATTGATAAGATGGGGGTCTGCTATTCCCAAATTGTCTATGACAAAATACCAATGGAGACCTCCCTAGTCCTCATCTCAAGTTTCAAATGCACAATGAAATGATGGAGGATAATCATAACTGTCATAATAGTACATTAGCATTTTGTTTAAAATCCTTGTGTCATTGACCTAATATTTCATTGTGGCAAGGATCCCAATAGTCTAAAGATTACAAATTGTTGTCAAGAAGGGACTGTCATAGTTAAGTGTGCTACAGTGATACAATTTCATCTTTGTTGAGTATTGTATAAATCTCAAGCTATTTAGAATGCATGGGGGTATGGTATCACTATATAGGTAACCATCAAGTGATTTCTTCAACCCAATCTTGGCCTATATAGTACCCAGTGTGAAGAGCAAGATAGTGTTGTCCAAGAACCTTGTTATGGTCACAAATGAGGGCAGTCTTAGCTATTGTAACCATAGTTGGAATCCCTTGTTGTTACCATAACATATGTGACCTAAAACCATGACTCTATGAGTATGAGTTGTTTGAAACTCCTCTGAGAAGATCCCACTATGGGAATGAATCATAATTCAGTGTTAAATAGGATTGTTGTCATTACAAAAAATCTAGGGCAGTCATTGTATCCTCTCATTGCCATCATAGAATTAATGCAACTATAGTTTTCAATACCAAAGATATGGAATTGATGGTAACCATAAGGTCTGTGTTGACTAGTCTCAATCATCGATCCCTCGATGGTAAAAAATAATGTCCCAAAGGAGACAGTAATGATGATACAAATGCAGACACAAAATAAGACCACTTTATATTCTTCTATTTTAGAGGATTGTCTCTACGTTGTTGGTCTAGATTAAGGAATACATTATTTAAGAGTTCATTGGATTTGATGGCTATAAGCCATTCATCAAATCCACACAAGGTGGTATGGTCAGGTTTCTTAATGCTTAAGTCCTCCTTTGTCAGATGTTGTAGTTGCAACTGCCTTGTTAGACATGTATGCAAAATGTGGAAGCATAGACAAGGCACGTGAACTGTTTGATAGAATGCCTCAAAGAAATGTGGTCTCATGGATTGCACAAAATGGACTTGTTAAAAAGGATTTAGAAATTTTAAAGCAAATGCAATTGGCTGGTGTAAATCCAAATTCCACAACCTTTGCCAGCATCCTCCCTACCTATGTCAAAATGGGAGCTTTGGAATAGGGTATGGACATCCATCAATACATAAAGGATAGAGGAATTTTGTCAGATGTTGTAGTTGCAACTGCCCTATTAGACATGTATGCAAAATGTGGAAGCATAGACAAGGCACATGAACTGTTTGATAGAATGCCTCAAAGAAATGTGGTCTCATGGACTACAATGATTACAGGATATGCACAAAATATGGAATCATAGACAAAAAAAATGTGAACTGTTTGACATAATTTCTCAAAGAGATGCCATCTCATGGAATGCAATGATTGCAGGATATGCACAAAATGGATTTTGCAAGGACGCTCTCAAAATCTTTGAATTAATTAAGCACTCTAGAACATATCCTAACATTGTAAGCTTCGCTTTTATTCTAGGTGCATGTAGCCATGCATGTTTAGTGGATGAGAGTTGGACATACTTCAATCACATTTGTAACCCTTATTGCATTACACCTACAATTGATCATTATGTGTGCATGGTTGACCTCCTTCCTCGTGCTGGCTATCTTGAAGACACGCTAAACTTTATCTTTCTTTCTAAATCCCCAAATTTGCCCTATTCCCTCTCACTTTGAAGACCTGTGAGCGGGAATAGGGCTAACTTATTTTCTTTCTAAAATCAGTCGGATAACATATTGCTAACTTCATTTTTTTTCAAACAAAATAGACCTTTATCTTAAGTTTACTCATGAACCTTAAGATAAATAATTATTGAAAAAAAAACTATGCATTCCTTAATGACATGTAAGAGAATTTAATCAACTACTACTTAAAAACTCTTTAATGTTTCTGTCTAATGTAGGTTATTAGATTAATAGTGAAAAAGAACATACATGTACCAAGCAATTTGTGGCACTTAAGGTTATGTAATAGAATTTACAGTTGATAGTTAAATTGTATAACAATTTTTTTTATGATCTTTACTAACGTTTATTAGAATTGTTGCATGTTTTACATCATTGGAATGACATATATTAGAGCTGTAACTTTTTTAAAATTTTATTATGGTATGTGCACTTTGATATGATGTAATATGATTATGGTTTCATTTCATATGTTGTAATATTAGATATATAATAGAAAAATAAATTATTGCATGAAATAAATAATAACTTTTCATTTTAAATGTTTTTTTTGTAGAACACGGATCTTCCAAAAGATCAAGATGATCCTCATGATATAGATCTAGATTATGTTGGTTTTGGTATAGATCACATGGCAGAGGATGATGATGACGCAGTTACAAAAGACAACGAGACCGATGATGATGATGACGATGACAATGACGATCATGATGATGATGATGATGATGATGGTGATGATGATGATGAGGCAGTTGCTGGTAGTAGCCAGTGACATTCATGATCATATAGACTGCATCATGGATCACTGCTGATATATCGTTATGATGCCTCTTTTCATGGTTACTATCATATGTATCATTTTCACAACCTGCAGTACCATATTATTGAGTTGTGTCATTTTGACATGTATCATTTTGACTTATATCATTTGGACATGTATCATCTTGACTTGTATCATTTTGAGTTACATAATTCGGCCGATAGGCGATTCTATATTTCCACACATCTTGTAATTGCCAAAAATTTGGTAGTCCTATTTTTTGGTCTTCCATATAAAATAAATGGTCAAAACAACCAAAATTACTATCTGAGCTTTTAATTCTAGAGTTATTTGCTTATCTAGCTGATTTATTATTTTAGTAAGGAAAACCATTTAATTTCTTTACACGAACACACTACCAATAATAATAGTCAAACCATAATTTTGTTGTAGTTTTAATTGAGTAGCCAGGTGTATGATATCATGACAATAATAAGATCAATGCAAATGACAGTGCCTCTTTGAATTCAACGGTAGTTTCAGGATGGAAATATCTAGGTTTCTTTGTAGTTGGGGGAATGGGGGCCATGCTTTTTCTTCTACTGTTGGGTTTCATTATACTTGCCTATTCTTATTGGAGACAGACGCGGAGCATTCCTCCAGATAACAATGGAGATGTTGAATGTAGTAGGAGGGGGGAGGAGATTATATTGTGTGATATAGAGGAAGCAGGGAAAGTCATGGTGATTATGGCTGGGAATGAGAAACCCACTTTTTTAGGTCAAGTTATGCCTCTCCATACCCAAGACTAGGATAGTCTGGTATAAGTTTTGTCTATGAGTGTTGAGAGTATTTTTGCGGAGTATGGTAATGTTTTGTTCTATTTTCTATTTTCTGTAGAAGTTTAGGTTGTTGGAATCATAAATCTAGATATTTTGTTGAGTATTTTGTGAGCTTTGATTTTATCTATCAGAGATTATGTTGTGTAAATATCACATAGATGTTAGTAAGGTGATTCAAAATTGTATAGACAGATGACCATGCCATTATAATCAAAACTCATAAGGAGATTTTTACAGGATTCCATTGCAAGTAACAAATTTATATTAGCCTATAAATGAACACTGAAAAAGAAAAAAACCCTATACATTAGCCTATAACTATAGATGTTTTTTTACAGGTAAATCTTCTTTAACCATCATTTTTTTCTATAAATTATAATCACATGTAATCATTTTTTTTTAATGTTTTCATATGAGAAATTGTAACGATTTTGTCTTGGAATTGCAGGTAATAATTGAGATTCTGTTGGAGCTTCCCCATGGCATAGCAATTGTGATAGTGATTCCTATATGCACATTTGTTTTAGCCTTTGCCTGGTCCTGTAAAATTTTCAGAGCATGTGGTTGTAACCATCATAAGATACCCTTATCTGAGGCATGTGTTGATTCAATAATAGTTTCTTTTTACGCTCAAATATTTTAAATTTTTTTGTGGTAATTGCCCTTGGTAGCTCAAAAAAAGAGCATCATTATAGTAAGTTGGTTCTTATATTCCCTTCTTTGTTAACTAGTAATTCTTATGAAATGATAATGTATCCTTAATTTCATATTATAATTCCAAAATTTCTTTTAGAATTTTAAGGTTATAATCAGTGATTTGAAAGGATATGCATTATATATTACAATTCTAAAATTTACTTTAGAATTTTGTTATAAGATTGTGACTTATAAAATTCTTCTTATATCAAATTTAAATTTGTAATTTTAATAGTACCAACATATAAAAATAACAACATTTAGGATGTTCATATAGATTTTGTTTTGATCTTAATATGGTTTTAATGTGGTATTTAGGGTTTTAATCTTTTGGAGAATAAAATTGCAAATATCTAAAATTATATATTGGTGACATAAATTATAAATTAATAAATTTTTTACTTCACAATTTTAATGTGATTCCTTGCCATTTTTTCTACAAGTTTTTTAAGGGAAGGCATGGAGTTATGCCTTTTCAAATGTTATTTTTTTTGTCTTGGTTTTAAATTGTTGTGGCATATATAATTAATTCATTTCATGACATGACAAATATATCTAAATATATTAGGGTTAAAGTTTTAATATTAATTTAATATTAACGACATATTAGGACTAATATATTTAACTTAGACACAAGAGAGGAACTTATCTAGCTTTTAATTAGACACAAGATATCACTCCCCATCAACTTATGTAGCTTTTTGCATTCACTTTAATATATTAACTTTAAGTTTTTAATATTAACTCAATATTATAAAATATACTACTCTACACAAACTCAATATTAAAAATATATGACTCTTTATATCTCTAAGGTACATATGCCAATAACTAGATTAAAGTTTTAAAAATTATATTAGGGTTAAAAGTTTTTAATATTAAAACTTAATATTAAAAATATATTAAGGTTAATATTTTTGATAAAAATTTTATTAGGGTTTTTTAATTTATATTATTATAATACCATTTAGTATTACCATAATGACTATAGGATTGATTAAAATTTCTTAATATTAACTTAATATTAACAATATATTAGGATTAATATTTTTAACTTAGACACAAGAGCACCAACTTATGTAGCTTTTGGCATTATTAAAGTTCTTAATATTAAAAATATCATTGTTAAAGTTTTTAATATTAACTTAATATTAACAATATATTAGGATTACACAAGAGCACCAACTTATGTAGCTTTTTCCATTCACATCATTAAGTTACATAGATTAAAGTTCTTAATATTAACTTAGTATTAAAAAGTATTAAGTTAATATTTTTAATATTCTAATGTATTAAATCATTTAAACCATATGTCAATAGATTAAAGCTTTTAATATTAGTAAGCATTTGAAATTACCCAACCCTAACCCTAACCATAATTCTAATTAAGGTTAGGATTGGGGTTATAGTTAGGGTTATGATTAGGATTGGAGTTAGGGTTAGGGTTAGAGTTAGGGTTAGAATCAATGTTATGATTAGAATTATGGTTAGGGTTAGGGTTAGAGTTAGGATTAAGGTTCCTATTACAATTAGAGCCAAAATTAAGGTGCGTTACTATTAGAATTAGGGTAAGAATTAGAGTTATAGTTAGGGTTAGAGTTTAATTAGGGTTAAGGTTAGTATTAAGGTTAGGGTTAGGTTTTGAATTATAGTCAGACTTAGGGTTAGAGTTAGGGTAAGGGTTAGGGTTAAAATTAGAGCTATGCTCAGGGTTAGAATAAGTAAGGGTTAGGGTTAGGTTTAAACTTAGAGTTAGGATTACAATTAGCAAATATAATGTGATCCAGTCCTTAAATGGGAAATCAATATCTTGGCCTAACTCTGTGACATGACAATTCTAACTTTTCCTTAGACACTTTTTCTAGATGCAAAAATAAGAAAACCATTCTCCTAATAAAATTACACAATTATTTTTTATGTTTCTCAATTTTTAACTTGGAAGGGTTTTACTTAGAGTGCATTGTGTACAATGATCAAATAAGAGTTGGATTCCATCATTGTCTAGACGTAAACAAAAGGACTCAACACATGATCAAACATATATAATGTGTAAATATTTATATAATATAGGTTTTCTTTATGTTTTAGAGCTTTTTTAATTAACCATAAATAAAAGAGAATCATTAATGATAAGATGCAGTTATTTCAATTATTTTTTACTTGTCATGGTGGATAATTTTAGATATACATGTACATTTTATTTTTAATTTAGATTAAATTTACTCATAATTTAATTTATGAGTCATTTGGCACAGGTTTTTTAGAGTCTTTCAATACAAGGCATACCCAAGGTAAGTGAATTGTATTTGTGCCTTGTGTATGCTTTGACATTTTGCATACATGTATATTGGGCACTTGCAACAACAACATGGTAGAAAATTTAGGTTTTGATTATGCTTTAATGGAAGCCCATATCTTGTTCTAAAGCTCTCATTTGGGCACAAATGGGGAGGATGGTGGTAAAGGTTGTGGAATCTAGCCTTATTCCTTCTAATTACATTTGCTTAAAAGTTTCCAAGGTAGTAAAATTGATAAATACATTTTGGGTATATTCTACAATCATTGCAATCCATGAATCTAGATGTTATTTCGAGGTATATCTTCAAACAATTCACATGCCTTATATACTATTTAGCATAGGCGTATAAATATTTATAACCCCAAATCATAAACATTATTTATGAAGGGTTTTTTGTTTTTAGATTATTGAATTTTAATATTAAAATTTTGCATTGGGAAGCCAAAGTATGTTAATAAGAGAGTTGAATTGCAAGTATTTTCTTCCATTCTTTTAAAATTATGCTTTAGAATTAAAATGAACAACTACTCAAATCATGATGATACATTACAAAGAATAGTTACTATAGTATGCATATCAAAATGGCCAAAACATACAAAGAATAGTTACAGTGTGCATATCAAAACATAAATATATACTATTTGGTGATAGGCCTATAAATATTTGTGCCTATCAGCCATTTGCTAGCACCTTTGGAAGCCAAAGTATGTTAATAAGAGAGTTGAATTGCAAGTATTTTCTTCCATTCTTTTAAAATTATGCTTTAGAATTAAAATGAACAACTACTCAAATCATGATGATACATTACAAAGAATAGTTACTATCGTATGCATATCAAAATGGCTAAAACATACAAAGAATAGTTACAGTGTGCATATCAAAACATAAATATATACTATTTGGTGATAGGCCTATAAATATTTGTGCCTATCAGCCATTTGATAGCACCTTTGGTGCTTTTACTATTTTATCATTTTTACTTATATCATTTGTACATGTATCATTTTGATTTATGTTGACTATTGGGCATGTATCATTTTGAAATGTTATTGATCTAATGGCATTTTTGACTTTAACTTGTTTTAGTTATATATGATGATGATCTTATCAATATTGACTTGTCAATTTATATATATTGAAAGTGGTCGATAATTTTTGGATGGATATTTATTACGTATGATGATTTTAATTTACTGCTCAGGATGGATGTTGTCAAATTAAATTAAATTATAGATATTTGACTCATTTGTTTTAATTATAGATGATGATTATGTTACAATAATTATCTTATTATTTAATCATATGAGTTAAATAATTAAATTACTTACTCTATAATCATATGAGTTATTTAAGAGGCACGATATATTTAACTAATTAAATTGAAATAAAACATATTAAATTAATAAATGTAAGCAAAACAAGAAGCATTTTTTGAAGCAAAAAAGGAAGCAACAATGGAAGCCAAACTAGAAGCAAACCAAAAGTAATCTTGGAAGCAAAACTTGACGTTATCTAGGAAGCAAAAATAGAAGCAATTCAGGTTGCAAACAAAGAAGTAATAATGGAAGCAATTTTAGAAGCAACAAAAGATGCAATAATAGAAGCCATATTAGAAGCAACAAAAGACGTAAAAATAGAAGCAAAATTGGAAGCAACAAGCGACGTTATATTGAAAGCAACAAGTGACGTTATATTGGAAGCAAAACTGGAACTAAAACTAGAAGCAAAATCGGAAGCAAAATTGGAAGCAAAACTGGAAGCAAACCTAGAAGCAAAACCAAAAGCAAAATTGGATGCAACAAGTGACGTTATATCGGAAGCAAAATTGGAAGTAAAACCGGAAGCAAAACTAGAAACAAAATTGGAAGCAAAAGTGGAAGCAAATCTGAAAGCAAAATTGGAAGCAAATTTAGAAGAAAAACTGGAAGCAAAATTGGATGCAACATGCGATATTATATTGGAAGCAAAAGTGGAAGCAAAACCGGAAGCAAAAGTGGAAGCAAAAACTGGAAGCAAAATCGGAAGCAAAACTGGAAGCAAACTTGAAAGCAACCCTGGAAGCAACACAAGAAGTAAAACCAGAAACAAAATCGGAAGCCAAACTGGAAGCAACAAAATCTGGCGCTAAAGTGAAATGCAGTTTGGCACTGAGTTTTGCGCCAGCAGAAGTGTCCAATTCATGAACTCAAATATACTAAATTCTGGCACTATTTTAGGTGCTAATTGCCTCTTTTGTTGTAATGAAAATAGGGTTATCATAGAAAACCTGACATGCAAGAAAAAACCTAACATCTAAATGGTCTAAAATCATAGAAAATAGAGGGTTATATCTAAAATCTATAGCAAATGAAGCTATCACAAAGGGCGGGGACTTGCAAAGGATGAAGTTAGGGTTATGAAATTTAATGAAAGACACGTACACCTCAAGAGATGGCATAGATGCCTCTAGGTCAACATAGACGCCTTGCACTAGGGTGTAGATGCCTCAAGCTATAAAACCAAGTTTTAGTCCATCTAATGGAAATATACAACCATATAGACAATTTACTCATAACAATGATAGATTAATATGCAAACATAGTATTCAGAAATCCACATGCAAAATAATAGATAACATACCATCAAGGGAATGTAAATGTATTTGTGTATAATTGTTAAAAAAAATTGGAAAGAATCTTCTTGTGTATTTATATTTTTTTGTTCCAATTGTGCATGTGGATTGAAAAGTTTCTTTATATTTTAGAAATTAATTCTTCTGGTTATTCTATTAAGCTATGAAAATCTAAGTATATGTTTTTGATATATATATATATATATATATATATATAGTAATCACTGCTTAATCTTGTATTGCTGTGCATAACAGCATAGAGATTTTAAACCAAGCTTAACTGTGTTACTACTGCATACAACATAAAAGTGTGAACATTATATAAATATATATAATTTTAATCACTGCTTAATCTCGTATTGTTGTGCATAACAGCATAGAGATTTTAAACCAAGCTTAACTATGTTACTACTACATAGAACATAAAAGTGCGAACTATGGCAATTTAAAATGCAATAGTAAAGAAAATATATATAAAGCAAATCATAGTAGTGTTTTTTTGTTGATAGTAATTATGTATGGGGACCGTGGGAAGGCCACAGCCTCCCCACGGCGCCTCCCAAAGGGAGGACGCTAGGCCCTAGGCCCACGACGCTTCCAATGGGAGGCCAATCCCCCCCAACCCTATCCTTAGCTCCAACGATAACTCTGTTCATTGTATGTATCCTTCTCTATTAATACAGTCGTTTGTAAACTTTCTTCACTACAAGGCACTGCATATATAACAATAATTATATACAATAAACACTCTATTTAAATATCATCTATTTTAATGTTCAAACAACCAATAGCAATTTTACACCTCATTCACAACAAAAAGTGGTAAATATTTGTCCTATTTTTATTGGCCAAAATTGACCTTTGACTATTGAAGTGGATGATATTTAAGAACAACCCACAATAAATAAATTTAAACATATCCACTTCTCTTGCACAAGCACACACAACATTATATATAAATTTGATTTTTATTTTAGAATATAAATTTAATAGTTGATTTATTTCTTTAATTAAAAAAATCAGTTTTATATTGAAACAATCTTAGAATTATTTTATTCTTTTTTTTTAATTTTTTTTAAAAAAAATTATATTATTTTATTCTTTCAAATAGAAAAGAATTTTAATTTTAGAAAGGAAAAAAAAAGACAAGTTTTATGTTTTATTATTTTGAATTATCCAAATTAGAAAGATTTGGAAAAAAAATTAATATTATTCTATTTAAATTATAGAGTAATATTATAATTAATTAGTTTAATTCCAAATGTGTTAAAAAATAGCAGCAACTATTAGTTTTACTGTTTAAAATAAAAGCATCCATAATGGTAAAAGCAGATGAAAGTAAATAGAAGGGATTTTTATTCTATCTTTGATAAAATAATATCAAGATTTGCATTAGCGGGAAGATTCTTTTAGTAATAGATTGTTTTATAATTATGTAAAGCAAGTATTGACTTATTTTAAGAAATAATTAAATTTTTATTTTAATGAAGAAATATAATTATTTATTTTATATTATTGGAATTAGTTCAATTTATTAAGTGTATTTAACGAATTATTTAAATTAAGATTATACATTAGAATTTGTGGTTATTTCACATGTTTGTTTATGCTATTAAATTTAGATATATCTTTAAAAGTTTAAATGATAAATACATTGGATGCTCCCTAGTTATTAGTGTTTTATTGTTATTGTCAATAAATTTGAATGGTGGGTTATTTCTTATGGGTTGTAATATTGACCTTAATAAATGAAATATATTAGCCAACAAATTTTAGTGAAACTGTTAGACTCTCCTAATATTTAAACTGGGTAATTGGCTATTAGGTTATTGGTAACCAGAGAGCTTTCATCATCTAATATGTGAGCATTTGTTACTCAAGATCAACTTTAGGTAAACTGTCATTGCAAATTACACAAATGTATCCTTATCCTTTCTATTCTTTTAAAAAAATTATTCCACCTTTTTGCCCACTTGTATGGATGACATACAGGTCGGCCTGATACGAGCATGAGAGAAGGATATGCAGCATTTTGAATTTAAGATTCATACTTAAAGGTATTGTGTTTTAGCAATTCAAATTCTACATTTTTAACTTGTGCACACAAGTGCATAAAAGAAGTAAAACTATTCAAATTCTCATTGTCTTGAATTGGTTTAGTTATCCCCTTAATGAATATATGTTGCACTTTGGAATCAAGTAAAGGAGTAATCAACTTAGATCACAAGAAGGAATTTTTTAGTGGTTGTATATCACAATTTCCCTATTTTTGACATTTTGATTGTCTAGATTTGGTTATTTTTAGGTTCTTTAGATGTGTCCAATTTGCCCATATTTGATAGCTTTTTCCTAATCTCTTGAAACAAAAGTTACCTTTAGTTAGAAATTTTAATTCTTAAAGATGGACACATATTGTGTTATTGTATATAAAATTTGGGCCCCAATCTCCCTAATTTATCAAGGGATTTTTTATTTTCTATGTTTTCCCCATTTCAACATCTTCACGTTTAAAAGTTATACATTGATTGATAATTTATCTACATTGAATTATCATAAAAAATATATATATTAATTAAAAAAATAGTCATTGAATTACAAAGAATGTTTCAAGGAACAAATATTATCATACACTCTAAAATTTGATTTCCAATATGGAAAAATACTGAGGATATTATGCCTCTTTGTAATGGATACTCAAGGTTTCTATAAATATTTAAAAGGTCATTTCTTAAAGTAAACCATGGAGCACAATGACTAAAATTGCATAACATAATCACTAATGTGTTCATTAGACATTTGGGCACACTAAAATAAATCAACAATTGTTACTCCAAGGCCCATATTAACTTTGAATTGCTTTAATAATACTTTAGTGCAATGACTAAATGAATGTATAGATCCTTGAGGAAGTGCATAAAACTTCTCAATTACATAATCTTTCAATGTGTGTGGAAATATTTTTATCAACAACTTATCCTCATAAAGAAAGTCTACGCATGGAAGTGAGCTGTGTTTGGTAACTATAGTTCTAGCTCATATTAATGGAGAAAAGAGACTTGTATGATCGTATATCATAGGAATAGTAGGTATTATAGGAGGAGTATGTCTAGGAGATAGGCAATAAGGTGTAGGGTAAGTGGAAAAGGGATGTGTACTAAATCGTAGGACACTAGTGGCCATGGTATCATGAGGATGAATAGTAGTAGTGGAAGGAGAGATGATGGAAGAAGGATCTATGGTAGAGTTGGGGATAGGAAAAGATGTACTAATCACTACAAAAGAAGTAATCTTAGTAAACATTGCTTGTAAAGTCTTGGGTCCATATGGTTTTGTTGCAAACAAGTATCTTGAAACATATTCACTAGGTGTGGAGGGTTTGTTTGTACTAGCCAAATTAGCTAACTCATTTACCAAATATTGATTATCTACATGAGCATCATGGTCATACTCCTCATTATTCTCATTATCACCACTATAATAGACTTCGTTCTCATTAATTTGGGTCATGCTAGGGTTTAGGTAGGCACTCCTTATAGGTATCATAAACAAGAGATACAAAAAGAAAGTTCAAACTCTAATATGAAAAGACATATGAATGAAGGACAATGATGTAAAAGGGAAGGGTAGATCTAAAAATCCCCAATGTAATATAAACCCTAACAAGTATGTTGGAATGTGTAGGATCAAATGGGTTCACCAAAATGAAAATGAAAATAAAGTTCCTTTAAATAGTTAACCTAGGCTAATTAAGTAGATGTAATCAATCAAGCACAATCAGCCTATATTAAGTAAATATAGTTGGTGATAATAAATTAGATAATGTGCTTTGGAAATTGAATAAGAAATAATGATACCTAGTTCAATAACCAAAGAATGATACTAAACATATAAGATTCTTGAATATGTTTGGTGTTAGACCTAGGAACAATGTCTCTCTATCACTATGCTACTTGGAATTCTACACTAGATATTTTCCCTATTAGAGGACAAGTTCATGGGTTTGGGACAAACTCATGATTGTGGATTTGTACTTGTGTTCTAGATTCATCCTTATAATTAGTAGTGTTCTGCTTTGCAACTTTGCTTGATATGTGACCTTTTACTCTAATTTATATGAATGCTTGGGGATTGGCAATATTTAAAAATACCTTAAAGGATTGTCATGACCTCACAAGAAATTTTTTTCCTAGATCAATGCCCCAAAATTGAATAATATAAAAAACAATAGGCGCATATCTAACTATGCAGATTCTTTAGTCTTTTTATTGCACCGAAATTTGTCGCTATTAATCGCTCTCTAGAATGATTGATGATTACCTTATGATTCTTTAGTGATTTGATGATTACAATGAATGCATTGAATGACTTTAAATATTAGCACATAGCATCTAATCGTGCCAAATGTGTGTATAGTCAGCGTAAGGTGGAAGGGTAAAGGGGGGTAGTTGGAAAATTCGAATTTTGAATTTTAAATTGGAAAGGGACAAGTTTGTGCTTGTAAGGTCACATCTACGACCATAGGCTTGTCTCAAAATGAGATAATGGTCAAATCTTGGAGGCAAAAAACTAAATAGAAGTAGGCACCTAAATAAATGTGATAAGTAGGTGGGTAAGGTGAATGTATAAAAATGTGTAAATAGATTAAAAAAAGTTAAGACAATAAATCTACCTTTACACAAAATCATGCTATTTATCACTATATACATATAGTAAAACATTACCTTGTCAAAGGGCCCTTGGTTTGCTAGTGAAGTTCAAAGGTTCTGAATGAGCCCACCAGAGATCAAGTCTTGCTGAGTGCAAGGTCCCCGACAGCATAAGGGATGAGGCTGGGATCATGCCTTGGGAAAATTGGCGGAGTGGATACCCCTCAGTCCTTGCCTCTCAACCAAAAAGCTTAAACCTAGGGCTTGTGCTCTCGAATCAGATAGCAAAATTAAATTTTGTGGATAAACTCCATTTAAAAAAAATACATTACCTTACAACAAAGAAAATATCAGCGTTACTATAGTAAATGCCCCGTGAGTCTCCCTGTATCTTCCGTGTCTCTCCCCTCTTGGATTTGTTTTTCATCGCTGTCAAGGAGAATAACATCAATTAGTTGGTGGATGGTACACTTACCCGTCTCTATACACTAAAATATTACCTGTTACAGTACAAAATGTACATCTACTTTGGCAGCGCAAGTACGCTATCTTTCAAAATTGTTTTGATAAATCAAAGAAAGCATCTGCTCACGGGACGTCGTTACATCCCAAAGAGACTTTGATCTCACAATAACTACCCTCATGTGGTAGTTAGAAGCCTACAGAAGCCCTACGTTAGGAAGTCTAGGACTTCATTATTTTCACTCTTTATAAAGGTTCATTGTCTGATATTATAATTGTAGATTCAGATTTAGTGATAATGGAAACAAGTTATGTGCCTGTATTTCCACTACTTGTTATGGCTACATTGTTTTCATATGTTTCAGCAACTTATAGTTTCCATAATTTTCATAAAGAGGTACAATTCTTCCCCTCTCGACTTAAGAGCAGTGAGTATAAAGGATATTATTATGGTGTAATTCCAAAAGTTTTCAGGCCTGGGTTTCCTGAGGTAAAAGATATGGCAGCCAAGTCATATAAAAATCATATATATGTTTCCAAGGATGGCAGTGGGGATACTCAGACTGTACAAGCTGCAGTGGATATGGTTCCCCAGCATAATACACAACCAGTGAAAATTTTCATCCAGGCAGGCGTCTACAGGTTTGATATTGTATTTTATATCATATAATGGGTTATTCTTAAATATCATCCATTTCAAAAGTTAATTTTAGCAAATAGAAATAGGATAAATATTTATCACTTAATGAGATGTAAAATTATTATTGACTGTATAATCATGGAAGTGCAAATTTAATTAAAGTGCCATAAAACTCAAATATATTTACAATTAATTGTTGGGAAATGAGACTTACCTCAATTGTAATAAAGAACCTGATAAAATGTTACAAAGAGTTTGGTAACAGAATACCACATGAGAGGTCCTAAGTTGGGTTTTAACTGGTTTATCAAAAATATCATTGATAACATCTGTTTGGTGGAAATGCTAATTTTTGTGTTTCTGGAGGATGTGTTGCAGAGAGAAGGTGGTGGTGCCGATCAACAAGCCATACATAAGTTTCATAGGTCAAGGAAGGAAGGTGACGGTTATCACATGGCAGGATAGAGCATCGGACAAGGGAGTGAATGGGCAAGTGATAGGCACTTTAGATTCGGCCTCTGTTGCCATTGAAGCAGATTATTTCTCTGCAACACACATCACATTTCAGGCAGGCAATAGTAATATTTTAATCCTAGGTTCTTACAGCTTTTGTTTTGATTGATTAATTGAAGGTGTCAAAGGACCTTATTCTTAAATATCATTCACTTCAACAGTTAAAGGTTAATTTTGGCCAATAAAAATAGGACAAATATTTACCACTTTTTGTTGTGTGAGGTATGAAATTGTTATTGACTGTTTCACCTTTGAAGTGGATGATATTTAAGTAGAGTGTTTGGTTTCAATTTAAGTGTTAACTAAATTCAATAACAATGAAGATGGTAAAGGTTAACCAGCCGGCACGTTGTAAAACGCTGGCTGGTCGAATCCATTGGACAGAAACATTTTTGACTGTTTGAACGACAAAGCATGTAGTTGAACAGGTCGAAGGAATCACATTTAACAAGTCTGACAGTAAAAGTTGACATTAAACGGGGTCGAAGAATGAGTAAACAGTCGGCACAACAACGTGCCGGCTATTTAAAGTGGGTGAATAGAGACCATCGCCAAAACAAGAGCACACCTTAGCTATTACACTATGCTCTTAATGACATCCTAGCTTGTTGTCACCCACTGTAAACAGCCGGCAAATTGTCATGCCAACTGTTTATGGTTTTTTTGACCTCCTTTCATGCCGACTTTTGCAGTCGAGCTGCTCATTGCAACTCCCTCAACCTATTCAGTCAATTAGATTGTCTATTGAATTACTGCGACCTGTTCAGTCAATTAGATTTTCGACCAACCCACTGTTTACAACGTGCCAGCTGGTTAAACTTTACTATACTAGACAGTTACCAAGATTAATGTTTTGATCTTTGCTCTAGTTGAAGCTGATTAAGCTTTTTTCACCTATAACTCTGACCCATCTGGTGTTTCGAGGACAGAACACGGCTCCATTCGTGAACATGCCCCACGCAGTAGGATCTCAGGCGGTGGCTCTGCGCATCACAGGAGACAAAGCTTCCTTCATCGGCTGTGGAATGTTGGGATTTCAAGACACATTGTTCGATCATATGGGCAGACATTATTTTCTCAATTGTTTCATCCAAGGCAACGTAGACTTCATATTTGGGAGTGGAAGGTCACTTTACAAGGTAAACTCTGGTCTTTTTTTTGTTAATTTCTTTTCGACTGGTTAACAATTTAATGTTTAGAGATAATTTCATTTATGTCATGGGAAGTGACAGAATAGTGGTTATGCAGGGATGTCATCTGCATGTAAAAGGGGGAGGATATGGAGCCGTGGCTGCCTCTCAACGTAATTCTCCTAGTGAGAACTCAGGATTTTCCTTTGTGAATTGCAAAGTTACAGGAGGAGGAAGTGAATCATCTACGGGTATGACGTACCTGGGGCGTGCATGGGGCCGCTTTGCTCTCACTGTATTCATTTACTGCCAATTTGACAACGTTGTCATGCCCACGGGTTGGAGTGACTGGGAAGATCCCTCTAGAAGATGGTAATTGCTTTCAAACATATATATTTGAACTACACCTCTCACAGTAGATACCCCACCTAAACAACGTACCCACTGTTTAGGGAATTTTCGACTTCGATTTATGTGACCTTTTTTCTTGACCTGTTCAATGCAACTATGTTGACCTGTTCAACCTTGTTTTATGTCAATCAAATGTCGAAAACAGTTCAGTCAAGAGGATTTCGACGGTAAACCTTAACTAGCTGGTATGTTGCAAAACGGCCGGCTGGTCGAATTGTTGCCGACTCATCTGTTTTGGACGATTTTTTCGACAAATCACAGCAGTCGACATGTGCAGGCTAGTCGATTGATTAGGTTGATTGATCTTGTCGAAAAGTTTGCAGGTCGAATAAATGAAAAAACAGTCTACACACAACGTGCCAGCTGGTTACGGTTGGCAGAATTTGACCAGCCAACTATTTTACAACATACCCACTGCTTAAGCTTTTAACCATTAGATGATTGGAATACAAATCATTTTTAAAAGATTTTGTTGTATCAATTCATCATACTAAACAAATAGTGAAGATTATATGTACTTTACTCACCATGGATTTTTGTGAAGATCTTATCTTCTTCATATAATTATGATTAATACTGTTTCTTCTCAAATGTGAGTGTAGGACTGCCTTCTTCGCAGAATATGAGTGCAGCGGCCCTGGTTATGTGCCCAGGCAGCGCGTGAAATGGGCAAAGATTTTGAGTTACACGCAAGCATTGCCTTTCATGGGAACACAATTCATCGACGGTGACCGCTGGCTAGATCTCCACAATTAATGTCCGTTTAGCTTGAGATTTGTATTTAATGTAATGGAATTGTGGAACTTCGGATCTCTAATTCCAAGGCTATGCAGCTCTTCGATGTTTGGAATATTTCTTTGAAAGCTATTTGTTCCTTAAATCACAATGACTCTCATAATGTAAAGATTCCTATAAATAAATGCAAAGATCACATCAATAGATGTGAGTTACTGCAGTTAGAGCTAATTAGAAGTTACTACCGTTATAAGTATTGTTGACCATGCAATATAGGTAGTTGACCCATTGCATGTACGTTCAAAAAATATTTTAAATATTTTCATAAGTGATGAAATAGGCATGCATGTATATTTGATGGGCATAGGTATGTTGTATATGGAGAATAGCCTTTGCAATGGTCTTGTACCATAGAGTAAGTCTAAAATTATGAGTATCATGTTAATTAAAATTGATATTAACACATTGTTGGTACACTTTTTGA
The DNA here is from genome assembly GCA_027924645.1 of Cunninghamia lanceolata. NCBI lineage: Eukaryota > Viridiplantae > Streptophyta > Pinopsida > Cupressales > Cupressaceae > Cunninghamia > Cunninghamia lanceolata. Next base: position 957,117 of record BSBN01001642.1, read on the forward strand.
AAGAAATTAGAAAACTAATAAACATAACATGTTTCTGGTTAAATTAATTGAAGGTAGGATCTTGATCCAATAGAATTGTTGTGCTTATAAAATATATTTAAATTACTAAAAATATTATAAAAATTCATATTATGTAAATATAAATTTTGGCAATCTTATGGAAGATAAGCATAAAATAAAAAATAAATAAAAATAAAGTCATGGAAACAATATAGTCTAGTAAAAAGAAATCATAACTCTAATTTTACATCTTGGTTTTCTCTACTATTTTTATGAGTGTTGCAAAACCAATTTAAGAACATTCTCACAATGAATAAGATGAACTTAGAGCCATGATTAAGATATGTTATTACATTTGTGACTATCTATCTATGCTAGGAATATGATGACTATGCTTAATAGTGATTTCAACACACACTAGAAGCCAGAACAATGAGAAAATATGAGAAAATTTGGTGGGAGACTGATGTAGTCACAGTGGGAGGGTCCAATGAAGGACTATCTAGCCATGCAACCAAAACATATAAAACACACACACAACAATAACTCACAATAAGATGACACAAGATATATCTTAAGAAAACCCTTAAAGAGGGAAAACCCCATCCTCCAAAAGATGAATGCCATTAAATTATCGTGTCCTCTGAAACGTGACTCAAGCACAACAAGAATGAGTCAGATCCAATACCATGCATGAATCGACTCCTTGCTATGGGCGACCTCCAAGTCACTCTCGCTCTTGTGGCAAAAGCTAGTCAAGTGGAGGCGTAACCCGGGGGTGGGTCCATTATTATGGAAGTAGAACATTGTGGAGGATGGTTGGCTAGTCTATGGGCCAAGTATGTAATATTATGTTTCACGAATGCACTCAATGGCAGTTGTAGTGGAGATAATTATATGACCCGAAGGGTCACCAGTTCTATGTCTCTTGTTGAGGTTTCTCATGTTCCAATGCCTAGTCCTAAGATTATTTTTCTTGTTGATCTCCTTAAGGCATTGTAATCCATTCTCATTTGCTTGGATCATTTGTTGTATATGGTCTCTTTATTGAATGATTCTGAAAGCATGTTCTTGCTCTTCAACTGTTTGTGTTGTGTGTTGAGACCTAGGGTGTACTTCCTCTATTTCATCAAGAATAGCATTGACCCAATCATGCCTAATCCTTGGGGCACATTGAATGCTTGAACCCGAGAGAGAGAGAGAGAGAGAGAGAGAGAGAGAGAGAGAGAGAGAGAGAGAGAGAGAGAGAGAGAGAGAGAGAGAGAGAGAGAGAGAGAGAGAGAGAGAGAGAGAGAGAGAGAGAGAGAGAGAGAGAGAGAGAGAGAGAGAGAGAGTTATGTTGACCTAGGTTTGACTAGGTGTTTGAATTTGACTTCAAGTGTACCTCGTGATGTTATCGAGGGTTTAGTTCTCTAGGTCTCCTATTTTTCTATATTTTTCTTATGTATATAACTACTATGAATGCATTGCAATCTTTTTTGTTCTTTTCCCAATTTGAATAAATAAAATTGTCTAACTAACTATGAAAGGAAATAAGAATGCAACTATATGAGTTTTTTAATGTAATTTAATCCTATGCTTTTTTATTTGTGGAGTGATTTTGAATCTATTCTAGAAATTAAAATTGCTTGAATGAAACTATAATCTATGATGAATTGTGATAAATCTAATCTAAACAATACTAATCTAATTAAACCAAAACTAATCCTATCAAGGAAAAGGAGATAAAAAATTACTTCTCCAAGAACAAGATGTAATCTAATTAACTATGAAAGTATGAAAAAACTATATTATCTTTAGTGCATGAGCCTAGCGTATCCTCAGAAGTCTTTTCATGGAAACCTCCTCTCCTCTCTAATAGTGGGGATCTCCTTTCCAACAACAGGGATCTCTTCTGGGTAACAAGGGTGAAGAAGTGATTTCAATTGAATATGGGATTTGAGCTTTGGAAGTTATGATGCTCAACTTGAGCTATTGAAGCTATTAAAGCACTATAGCTTGGCTTTTGGAAAAGCAATTGGTGAGCATACAAATTCTATTGAAGCTTTTGAAATCTTGGCAACTAAACTAAGAAAGAAAAAGGCTCACAAGTCCTATAAAGAGCATAAACATGCTATGGAGAGCAAAAAGCAAAGCTGGGAATGGATGTGCAACAATAAATTTGCCTCCTATAATGCATATAGGAGGGAGTATTTATAGGTTGGGAGAGCTCACAATTAGTGGAGTTGATTGAAGAGTTAACTCCATTGATTGGAGAATTAACAAGATTGATTTAGAAGTGAATAGGCTTGATTAGGAAGTGAACTGAGCTTGAAAGCTTATCAGTCAAGGAGGGATGGATTTAGCATGGGATTGATGGAGAGATAATAATACATTTGTGGGAGCTAAGAATAGAGTGATTGGGAGTGGAGAACAAGTTAGAAACAAACTATGCTTAGTTAGGCTTAAAGATCCATGCAAATTGGAGGAAAAACAAAGCTAATTTGGGCCTGAATTGAAGAGAAACATGCAAGTTAAAACACAATTAGGTCACCTAGTTTGACAAGGTAGGTCACCCAAGGGAGTTTTAGGTTTTTGGTAGGGTCATCCAGGGGAGTTTTAGAAGCCAATATAGGTGGCCTAGAAAGAATGGGTTTTGTAGGTGGTTTCGGGGACTAAGAATGATCATAAGAGGCTTTAAAGATGACTTTAGGACCCGAAGATAGATTAGAAGACCTCAAGAGAGTGGTTCACCCAGTTTGATAGGGCAAGTCACCTAAGGAAGATCAACTTAAAATGCAGGATCACCTAGGGGAGATCCAAAAATGAAAATACACGCAACCTAGAAAGGAAGAATAAGGGAATGAAATTGATAGTGGAAAAAGGTCTGGGAGGTCAATTAGATGCCTCTTGAAGGTTGAAATGGTTGAAAGGGGCTAAGAGAAAGTGAATTTCCCAGCTTGTTATGCTGGTAGATCAAGTCGACATGGTTAGAAAGTGATAGAAATGAATTGTCAACACAGGATGAATTGTGAAGATGCAAGACCTTAGAAGGTTAGCTAGGGGATAGGGGAGACACAAACAAAGTAAAAAACTTCAATCCATGTGATGCCAAGAAGAATTCTACTGAGAGGTCATATTTAGATGCTTACATGTACGTGTTTAGGACTACATTCATTATCAGATTACCATGTAGGCTCATGCATTTTTAGTGCTTACATATTTTCCCCCTTGGGATGGTAGTCTACATGAAAGGTAGGTACCATTCCCAAAATAAGTCTTACCTATTGTCTCTATCTTGCAATTGTACCTAAAATAATAAGTATTAGTTCAATATTATGATTTTCAATAATGAGCACTGAAATAGAAATGAGGAAACATATTGTCAATGTGTGAGTCATAAGTATAGCTAAGTTGTGCCTCATCGTGGGGACCTAAAAATTGAAAGCACACAAAACGAGGGTTCAAGAGCAAGAATTATGGAAATAAAACACATGCTAAGATAGCTCAAGAAGAATAAATTATCCTTTTATTACATATTTTGAAGAACATATTCAAATTTTTAGGGATTTTTGAGGCTTTTACAATTTTTAAGTTTTTCAACTTTCTAATTCTTATGGTTTTTCTAAATATTTTGTGAAGGTTTGACTTGATGCCTTGAGGTATTTGAGGGACCTATGTTTATTTAAGAGATTAATATCCTTGCCCCCTTGCATGGGGAGACTTACATGCTTGAGTGCATAGTTTTTCTCTTTTGATTTCGTTGGAGGAGTGACTTGTGCTCAAACATTGTTTTGTACTTATTATTGTGGGATTTGATTGGTTGAGATCTATATGTAGCTTCAATTGATATATTGTACTTCACTTTCCCTCTTCTACATATGATTGGCTACAGATTTTATTTTTCTTATGAGAATACATACCTATTATGATTACACATGTGGATGATGCAATTTGTTTTTATCTTTTCATGAATGAGGTGCAATGTGTCTAGATGTGATTCACAAATATGAAATGTAAAGTATTATGTTCTTAAGTGCTATAAATTCCATGATTTTATGACATTTTTTTGTTATTTTGTGTGTTTGAAATGAATGCAAATGGAACAAACAATGTGAATTCTCTTTAATAAGGTTTTTGACTTAGGGGATTGCAAGTTGATTTGGTATAGGGAGACCTATTGAACCTTGATCTATGGTTTTTGTGGGGAACTCATGTGGGAATTGGAAGGAGATGGAAATTTCTTGATTTTGGCTTTGCAAAAGGTTGGATACTAATCCAGGTCTAGGAAAAAAAAATTGATAAGCTTTCAACTTAGGCAAGCAACAAACTTTATTGGTACCTTCTACACTTAGATCAAAGATGGCCAACAAGATAAACCTAGGGTAAAGGAAAGGATTTAGAGAAAAAGATGGCCCTAAAGACAATTAGGCTCTTAGTTTTGCTTAGCTAGTGCATGTGTGTGCTTTGTACCTTTCTCTCTTTTTTATTTCCTCTTATAGATGTCACCCTCATAGATTTAAGCTTAGATTTATCTCCACTCAAGAGTATGAACATTAGAAATCTTCTCTTTCTCTCTCTCTCTCTTTTTTAATTCTCTTTTTTGTATTTTGCAATGTCTTTTTTATTTTATTTTTCATTCTTTTGATATTTTTGCTTTCTTGTTTCTTTGGTATTCCTTCTTCCATGATCTCTCTTTTTTTTCTCACACTCTTTTTTTATATATCTCTTTTTTATTCACTCATATTTTTGATTGCTTTGTACAGAGCTATTATCCCCCTAGCATTTTTGGCCAAGAAAGATAAGGGGTTGGGTGCCACCAAGGGTTTTCACCATCTAGTCAAACTTCCCTTATACTAAAGAGGAATGTGGAAGGTCTACTTGCAAGCTTGTACTATAGGTTTGAATACTGAATTTGCTTAGACTCAACATCATGGTTTGTTATGACCAAGATTAGTGTGAAGCTAAGACCTAGGATTTGATTAAAACCATTGGGAAATGAAATGGGAGAAAGTGATAAGTGGTAAACATGATCATAGGGGATCTCAAAGGCTCAAGGGGTCAACATATACCTAAGCAACCTTAGACTCCTTACTAAGACAAAAATTGAACAAGAGCATATCACTCACAAATGCATGATGGAACAAAATAAAGAATGTAATTTTTTTATTTTTTTAATGATTTTATAATTTTTTTTGGAATTTTGAGATATTTGATTTTATTTAGATTTTTATTATTTTTTTGGAGTTTCTAGATACTAAACTCTTCACCTTCCATTATACATAAGAGTTAAGGATCATTTTTGATGTATTTCTTAACTACATATAGACCTATCCAATTTGGTTTGAACTTCACTTGAAATCCTTTGCAAGGACACCCAAAGACTTGGTGTAAAAATGTCTTTGAATTTAGTGGGCAGTTTTGTGTACTCACATGTTTCATGGTTTGATAGTTTTGTCCCTAGATTTATCATTCTCTTTTCTTATTGAGTTTCCATGTTTGTTTTGAAATTTTTAGGGGCAATTGGAATTGGTGTTGACTCTCCTAGTTTTTGTGTGGGTTTTAGTTCTTCTTCTTCTTCAGTCATGATTTCAATCCAATGAATGTTTACATTTGGATCGATTGGAATAACTACTAAGTTGAATGGAGAATAAGACTTTAAATTGAGTGGGGATCAAAGGATAATTATCCTATTGACCCCTACGTTGCACATTTTGAGGTCTTAGCTACATTTGTGATTTGTTTTGATATATCTCCTTTTTCAGAAGTATCAGTTCTTAGGTCATTGGTGGTTTTCATAGTTTTTCCCTTCTTTTTGACTTGTTCAACTCTATTGTAATGAAAGAACTTGCACAAAAAAGGAATATAATAGGAAATATGCTGCAAATACTTGATAATAACTAAAAATAACAAGCCACTTTGAGGGGGGAAACCTCCAAATATCTCCAATGAGAACATAATTTACAATATGCTGATAATAAACTTACCACTAACTCCTATATATACCTAATTAGGTCATGGATGGACCACCCAAGCCAACTTAGATACTTAATTATAACCCCTAGGATGAACTAACAACCTATATATGACTATAATAATTATTATATAACTTAACTAGGTGTTAAGGTAGCCACAAGCCAACTACTCTTAACCATATACATCTATAGCATTAAGGACACAGCATGCCCCCCTCTTTAGAGAAGCGTTGTCCTCAACACTGATCAAGTGTGGATGTTTTTGAATAAAATCTTCATCATTCCCTATGGTGTCTTCAGTTGGCCATTTCTTTTGTTGGATAGGTAAACTGTTTGAGGTCCCACAATGATTCTTCCTTCTTCATTGATCTCTAGTAACACTATCTGTCCTGGAACTTTGAGTCTGTTAATGTTCTCTAAGCTAGAGACATGGTAGAAAGGTTGTAGTTTTTTTGACTTGGGTAACATCAAATTGAATGCCATGTTGTCAATCTTTTTTGAACCTTTATGAGGCCCATACAAATCAGGTGTCCACATATGAACCTTTCTCATACCTAAGGATCAACAAGAGGCTAAACAATGGCCATGATATCGATCCTCTCATCCTAATCTTTTTATGATTTCTCCCTCACTTAGTTCCAACACTTTCTCTCCTTTTTCATCTTTCTTCTCCTCTTTGCCCTTCAATTTTTATTTTTAAGTAGCTTTTATGTTGTTTATTTTAATTTTATAAAGTAGGCTTTTGTCCTCATTTTATGTTTCCTTTCATCATCTCGGTAGGTCATCATGGCAAGGTGAGGCGACATAGGTAAACATCAAACACATATTTAAGGTACATATCTTGTCTTTATTTTTGTACTTAATATGATCTAACTGATTCTCAAACTTGAGTATCAATCATTTTATCAGTCTCCAAGTCTGGATGTGAGACAAGAACCAAGATAAGTATAGGTAAGTGCAGGTCCCACAAGTCCATGCTTCAAGAATGGTACCTACCTTCTATGTAGGCTATCATCTCCAAGGGGGCAAATATTTAAGCACTAAACAAGTGCATGAGTCTACATGGAAGTCCAATGATGATATGGAGGTCTAGCTCATAGCCCATGAATGTTTGAATTATACTCCTCTTAGTAATCTCACACTTGATGACATGTCCCTTAATCTTTTAACCCCTTGACCATCTTTTCTAGCCTCTAGAATGAGTTCCAAGACTTTGCAATTTCAAAACAACCCTTTATAGATCCTTAATTGGAGGGTCACCCAAGAGATCCTATGGTCACCCAAGTGACCTATCCTTAAGTTATAGGGTCACCCAAGAGACCTTCCCTGGCAAAAGGGGCAAACTAGTTCTTGAAAGGAGTGACCCTATTTATGTTTTGGCATGAGTGATTTATTTTAGTTCCACCTAGTTTACTTTTATTTATAGTTTTTGACTAAGATTTCCCTCGTGTACAACTGAGCCATCACTCCTAAATATTTCTCAACTCCCAATTTGTCTTTTATTCACTCTCAATCAATTCATAGTGATCTTATAATCAATCTCTTGTCCTATCCTCTTCAGCTCATATGATCTTCCATTCAACTCTTCAATTCTATAATGTCTCTAAATAAATTATTTGGCATCACATAGAAAATCTTGAAATATATATTTTATTTCAATCCCTCCAAAAATTATTTTTGAAAATTATAGAAAAAACCCACAAATTGCTTAACAACAAAGAACCCACAAATTACTGGAAACACCACAAAATGATTTTATTTGATTTTTAGATTGAAATAACACATAATCAGGTCTGATACACTGATAATAATAGCAGAAAACTTCAGCAACATAAATCTCCAAGAACTACAACAAACTACACCAAATTATCTTGAATACACACTATGTAATTAAACACTACAAAACCAAAACATTACCAACACTTCCAAGATTTATAAGATCAAATCCTGGAACCTAGAATGGATGAAAAACAACATTACACATGAAGAAATCATAACAACAACACTGGAAACTACTTTGCACACATTGAAACAACAAACTAGGCAATCCTAGACACAAACTATGAAATCTACCAAACTTCTAACTCTTTTCAACACCAATGTAAACTCTAGATGGGATTTCTCCCTATTAGAAAAGGGTTTTCATCCTTCTATCACTTTAGACTGATGGGTTTTTGTCCACAAGCCTCCAACTCCAATGGGTTTTCATCCACTGAAGAATACAAATGCAAATCTATAAGTATGAGAGAGGTAAAATCATCAACAACCCCAAATGAAGGATTTTTACAAATTTATATGTTACAAGCTTGAAGATTGCTGCCCAAACCCAATGCCCTTTCTTGGAAGGAAAAAACAATAAAAAATATTTAGAATCTTTCCAATATCTTCCAACCAAATAAGGATGACAATTGCCAACTCCATCATAAATGATTTTTCTGAGTTTGCATTGATCTCCAAAAGATACTCCAAAATCCCAATGCCCTCTTAAGAGGAAAAAAAATTAAAAAGCATCTTGATGTTTCCACTCTACCTTGCATACCAAAAATAATCTTCCACTAATAACTGTTAACTACAAGTACAACTTGTCATTGATCCTTTCATAGATTCTTTGCATAGTTGTCATGATCACTTCAAAATTAGAAAGTGGTGGTTAAGAAGGTGTTGGTTGTTTTAAATTCCCAACCTGATATCAAGAAACTAGATATATAAAATAGCCTTTTCTAATAACTGATATGTCTTTAGGGATTGGCCAACGAACAAGAAATGGGGTTTCAATCCTTTTCCTCTGCACTTTAGGCTCTGCAAGACAAGGAGGGTGTTCCTTTTCTGAAAACACAACAGGTTTTCCAATATTTATTTGAATGGAGAGGGGTCTAAATACTTCCTCAAAACACTGTTCTAAGGCAGATATGTTCCTTCTAGATAGCTTGAAGAATTAATGATAGAGCAAAGTAATGGGCTAGATTCTTAAGCTTCAACATAATTCTTTGTAGAGGAACATGTGAATAAACTAACACCTACAACCTACAACTGAAGGGGAAATTTGTTTTGATATTTTAAATGAGGATAATCAAGGGGACTTTAGTATAGTATAACATTTCTAACAGATCAGTGCCTAGCACAAGGGTCATAGAGTCAGCAAATAAATATAAATGAAGAAGACCTCTCTGTGATTAGTTTCAGTTTACTGTGAAGATAAAATAATGCCTTACATTACAATATTTCACTAGTTTCAGAGTTAACCATACATAGTTATCCTTGTAAACCAATATTACATTCAGTATCCTCTTATAGCTATTATTTTACTACTTGAGTAAATGCCATAAGAAAAATATACAAACACAGGAAATATTGTGATGATCAATAGATTGATCATTAATCAAATTGTATTCATAAATGTAACAATGTATACACGAGTAGGAGACAATATAGTTTGAAACTCAACAATAATTTGTAAAATCCCAATGCCCTCTTAAGAGGAAAAAAAATTAAAAAGAATCTTGATGTTTCCACTCTACCTTGCATACCAAGAATAATCTACCACGAACAACCGTTAACTACAAGTACAAATTGTCATTAATCATTTCATAGATTCTTTGCATAGTTGTCATGATCACTTCAAAATTAGCAAGTGGCAGTTAAGAAGGTGTTGGTTGTTTTAAATTCCCAACCTGATCTATCTTGAGGGATTGACCAATGAACAAGAAATGGGGTTTCAATTCTTTTCCTCTACACTTTAGGCTTGCAAGACCAAGAAGGGTGTTCCTTTTTGAAAACACAACAGATTTTCTAGTGTTTATTTGAATGGGGAGGGGTCTAAATACTTGCTCAAAACATTGTTCTAAGGCAGATATGTTCCTTCTAGATAGCTTGAAGAATTAATGATAGAGTAAAGTAATGGGCTAGATTCTTAAGATTCAACATAATTCTTTGTAGAGGAACATGTGAATAAACTAACATCTACAACCTACAACTGAAAGGGAAATTTGTTCTGATATTTTAAATGAGGATAATCAAGGGGGCTTTAGTACAGTATAGCATTTCTAACGGATCAGTGCCTAGTACAAGGGTCATAGAGTCAGCAAATAAATATAAATGAAGAAGACCTCTCTGTGATTAGTTTCAGTTTACTGTGAAGATAAAATAATGTCTTACATTACAATATTTCACTAGTTTCAGAGTTAACCATATATAGTTATCCTTGTAAACCAATATTACATTCAATATCCTCTTATAGCTATTATTTTACTACTTGAGTAAATGCCATAAGAAAAATATACAAACACAGGAAAGATTGCGATGATGAATAAATTGATCATTAATCATATTGTATTCATAAATGTAACAATGTATAAACGAGTAGGAGATAGTATACTTTGAAACTCAACAATAATTTGTAAAATAAACTAATATTGAATTACAAATAGCCTTGCAAGTATATCAAAAGATTAAACTCAAAATGAAAACTAAAACTGGAACACTAATCGTAATTTCAAAAGCTAAAATGTATACAACTCCTCCATGATCATATCGATCCCATACTTTAGACTGAGTCTAGAAAATATGATCTTGAACCAATGTCTTGTCAATAAGCCCTTAACTCCCTTTTATAGAATAAGGGAGCAGACAAGCTATAGGCTAAAAGACAAAAGAAGTTACACTTTAATTAACCAAAGATGAAGACTGTAACAGAATGCAGGTGCAACCATCTCTTAACTGAAAAGATATGCCTCCATAACAAGAATACCTACGCATGCTAAGGTATCTATATTTTAAACCGTATGCTCTTTCATTTTGGCGGGAATTTTTAGGTTGTGATGATGATGGGTGGCCGTTTGTCAGACGTCGTTAGAGCTTAGACACCCCTCATATGCCATCTAATTGTTTAATAAGAGCATTCACTGCTTTGCATATACGCCAAGAGTGAGAATAGTTGTAAGGAACAATATCAGAAGAAAACCCCATTAACTAGAGTTCTTTGCTTTATGTCCAATGTCCTTTACAAGGATGTGATTCCTCCTTTCTGATTGAAAGGTTACCAACCAGCTCAACCAGACAAAAATTAGATGAAACCACATTAGGCTAGACATGGCTATGCTATTTATCTAGCCAGGGGCATAGTAGCTCAACAACAACAAAAGAGCTTTATGTCTTCATTTGCTTCATCCAGAGAGGCAACACTCCACAATTAGAGTTGATGCTTTGTTAGGAAAAATATGTTGCAAGTATGTGCCTAATCAGTGTTGCCATTAATATCAACATATCTGTGTTGTCATTGGTGTCAACTATGCTCTTACTTTGTTGAGGATATTGAGAATATTAGCTCCTCCGGTGATAACAAATGTGTTGCAGTAGAAACAATGCATTACATGAAGAAGAATAGTCCAGAAGAATGCTCTACATTTCCTGTAGAATAAATATCTTTTCCTATGGATTGGAAGTTATTTAGAAGCTTGTCTGAAGATGTTATATTCTGAGTCTAAGCCTCTGATATGAAGAATTGAGTGAGTTGTGTTCACCAGAGTGAAAATAGCTTTTTCTGTATGCTTGATGGTGACAGGGAGAAAGTGTTTTGCTCTGCATTCCTCCACATTAAAATACTTTGGTTTGGGGTTCTAGAATCAAGTCAGTAGTGATGTTAAGTTCCTTCAACTGTAATGACTCGTCATTTGGTGGTCCACAAGGTATCTTTTACTTATGACAGTGGTTGACAGTGTTGTTCCTGTGCTTCGGTTTGAAGAATCTTATTGACAGAGTGATTAGAGATCGTGCGGTTGTTCTTGGTGATTACAATGTGCTTGTGGATGTCTCCTAATCATTCTCCTACATTCGGATTGGTCTGCAAGGTGTAATTCAGATTGTGCATGAAGTGTGTTCTTGTAAATACTTGTGTTAACATCAGTCTTGGCCGACTTGGTTGAATTCATCATCTGCAGAGATGCATTGAAGATTGTGATAGAGTGTTGTAGCATCAAAGATTATGTTTGAGTCCCTACTAAGGCACGGCATGATCCACATCCATTTCTTTTCTTCGTAAATCTATTTAGGTCTAGACCTATTATGTAACGTATGCCTACCGACCTTGGAGATTGTTCCAACGATTGATGATTGTAATGCCGACCTTGATGATCATTCCAAGGTTGATGAAGTGTATAAATACTTGTAATTGAGTCATGAAAATGTATCCAAGTGTGAAGATGTGAAGATAAGGTGAAGTAAGGTAGCAGAGCAGAGCAGAAGTGTTTGTGCTTTAATGGAACTGAACCTTGGCATGAAGTAGATGTTATCTCAATTCAACATTTTGGCAGTGAGCCTCCCTTTGGCAATGAGCCACCCATAGGCAGTAAGCCTTTCTTTGCAGTGAGCAATTTGGGCAATGAGCCCTATAGGAAGTGATCCTCTATTTTTTTGTATTCCTATAACTTATATATTTTGTGGGTTAACACCCACCGTGGTTTTTCCCTTTTAGGGTTTTCCACATAAAAATATGGTGTCTACTGTGTTGAATGTGTGATTGTGATTAAGTTAATGGTTTCATGCTTTCATGGTTAAATCTGATTATGAATAATTAAGTTGTTGATGGTTTGATATGCATGTGAAGACAAGTTTTTGTGACAACTGATTCACCCCCCTCTTAGTTGTTTGGAGTATTTCAACAATTGGTATCAGATCCAAGTTCCTTTGAAGAAAGCCTAACAACTTGAGGAAGATCTAGGATGTCTTATAAGAAGGAAGCTTCGCAGTTTGATGGGACAAATTATGTTATTTGGAAGGTACGAATGAAAATCCATCTCCTCTGTCTTGGTTATAAAGTATGGCTAGATACACAATCACAATTTGTCATGCCTGAAGGTGGTTTAACAACTGAAGATGATATCAAAGAATATGAGTTGGATGTCAAAGAAAAGGATGCTCTGTTAAGTTCCTTAAGTGACTCAGTTTTGACAAAAGTTGTGGACCTTGAATCTACAAATGAGGTATGGGAGAAGCTAAAAAATTTGTATGAAGGAGATGATTCAGTAGGGGAAGCCAAGCTACAGAGCTTGAAAGTGAAATATGAGTGTTTGAAGATGAATGAAGATGAAAACATAACAACCTTTATGCAAAGAATTGATGAACTTGTCACTAGAATAAAATGCATGGGAGGAACTCTCACTAATAAGGAAGTTGTGATGAAAATTCTCAAATCACTACCAAAATCCTATAGTCACAAGGTAGCTTCTATTGAAGAATTTATGACTGTGAAAACTATTGATAGAGATCAGTTACTTGGAAAGCTTACAGCCTTTGAGATGAGAGAATTTGGTGATGTCCTTCCAAAAGTTGAATAATCTTTTAAAGCCAATACTTTAGAAAAGATTTCCAGAGCTAAGAAATATAAAGTGGATGATGACTTTAATGAAATTGAAGCTAACTTTGTTGACAGGATACAAAGAGGTTATGGTAAGTTCAAAGGTAAATTACCTTTCAAATGTTTCTCTTGTGGTAAGGTAGGTCATTATGCTTCCAGATGTCCTAAAATAATTGAAAGAAATAAGAAAAGATATGAGAGCAGGCCTAGAGTTCCAAAGAAATGCTACTATGTCAGAGATTTTGATGATGAAGGTGTGACAGATGATGAATCTGATGATGATAGTACTAGTGCAAATGAATGTCTGTTTATTTCTATTAAAGAAGATCCCATGTCTACTAATTCTTCTAGTTGTGTGAAGGAAGAAAAACTAGTGGAAGAAAGTGCTTTTGTAGTTCATGTTGTAAAAGATAATGATGAATGGATTATTGATAGTGGATGCTCACATCACATGACTGGTGACAAAAGTAAGTTTGTAATTTTTGAAAAGTATGATGGAGGACTAGTTAGGTTTGGAGATAATGTAGCTAGTAAGATTTGTGGAAAATGATCTATTTCATTTGATGGAAAGCATAATACTGACAATGTTCTATATGTGAAGGGTTTGAAGCATAATCTGTTGAGTGTTGGTCAGATGTGTGACAAAGGATATGATCTAAGATTCAGAACTGTGATTGCTACCGATAAGAAGACAAAAGGTAACATCTATTAATTAAGAAGAACTAATGATTAATACCTACTGGCCCAAGCAGGTGAAAGTTGGTTGTGGCATAGAAGGATGTGTCATAGAAACTTTGAGAACCTGATAAAGATAAGTTCAGGTCAGACTGTGAGAGATTTACCAAAACTTGTGAAACCCTCCAATGCAATTTCTAAGGAATGTCAGTTGGGAAAGCAGACAAGGAAAAGTTCCAAGAGAAAAGAATAATTCTCTGCCGGTTTGCTGGATCTAGTGCATATAGATCTCTGTGGTCCTACAAGGGTGAGAAGTCTACAAGGTGACAGGTACTTCATGTTGCTTATTGATGATTATTCTAGAATGACTTAGGTTACTTTTCTAAGAGATAAGTTAGAAGACCTAGAGAAGTTCAAATCTTTCAAGGCAATGGTTGAAAATGAAATAGAGTTGAAGATCAAATGCTTGAGGTCTGATAGAGGAGGTGAGTTCACATCAAATGAATTCAATATTTTCTGTGAAGAGAATGGGATAAAGAGATAGCTATCCGCACCTAGGACTCCTCAGCAGAATGGAGTTGTGGAAAGGAAAAATAGGACAGTTCAAGAGGCTGCAAGGACAATGATGAAGGAAGCAGATCTGCCAAAAGTATTTTGGAAAGAGGCTATTGATATTGTTGTTTACATTGAAAACAAAGTTCAAGTGAAAGGTAATGGTACTCAAACTCCTTATGAATTATGGTATGCAAAAATTCCTACAATTAAATATTTCAAAGTCTTTGGAAGCAAGTTCTATATCAGGAGAGATGAAGATCTAGGAAAGTTTGATACAAGGTGTGATGAAGGAATCTTTCTTGGATACTCCACCAAGAGTAAGGCTTATTGGTGTTACAACAAAAGGCTCAAAAAGATTGTTGAAAGTGCAAATGTGAAGGTAGATGAAGGCAAGGAAAGATTATCAAACCTGAGTTGTTATGAAGCTGAAGAACCTGTGACTATAGTAAATAAAGAGAAAGATGAGCAAGAAGACATTCAAGATGAAGAAGAAGCTCCGGAAAGTGTTGTCAAGACTACCAGGTATGTAAGGATCAATCATTCTAAAGATCAGATCATATGTGACAAAGACAGAGGTGTGTTGACAAGGAGAAGAGTTGTAGAAAAATAAGTAAATTATTGTTTGCTTTCAAAGGTTGAACCAAAGACTGTGAATGAAGCTTGTAATGATGAAAACTGGGTAAAAGCCATGGAGGAAGAGCTAAAGCAGATAGAATAGAATGATACTTGGGAATTAGTTCCTAGACCTGCTGACAAAAATGTTGTTGGAACTAAATGGGTCTTCAGGTTCAAGCTGAATGAAAATGGAGAAGTTGTAAGGAATAAAGCAAGACTTGTATGAAAAGCATATTCTCAAATTGAAGGGATAGATTTTGAAGAAACTTTTTCCCCAGTAGCTCAGATTGAAGCAATCAAAATGTTTTTGGCATTTGCGGTTCACAAAGATTTTAAGGTATATCATATGGATGTGAAATCTGCCTTCTTGAATGGTGAGTTAGAAGAGGAAGTATACATTGAGCAACCGGAGGGATTCCAATTGTCAAATCAAAGTGACATGGTATGCAGGTTGAAGAAAGCATTGTATGGACTCAAATAAGCTCCTAGAGCCTGGTATGCAAGGTTAGATAGGTATTTATTGCAATTGGGATTTAGTAAAGGTACTGTAGATAGCAATTTGTATTTCAAAATCAATAATGATCAGATCTTGATTGTTGAGGTCTTTGTTGATGACATTATCTTTGGAGGAAATGAAGGTATGTGCATAAGGTTTGCCGATGAGATGAAAAGTGAATTTGAAATGTCCATGTTTGGTGAAATGAATTTCTTTTTAGGTATGCAAATCAATCAATTAGATAAAGAAATCTTCATATCTCAGTCTAAGTATGTGAAAGAGTTGTTGAAGAAGTTTGGAATGGAAGACTCTAAACCAGTATGTACCCCCATGGTGACTAGCTACAAGTTGAACAAAACTGATGAATCACCTAAGGCTGATAAAAAAAATATAGATCCATGATTAGAGGATTGCTTTATCTAACTTAAACTAGACCTGATATTATGCATGCAGTCTATCTTGTTGCAAGATTTCAAGTTGATCCAAGAGAATCACATGTGATGGCAGTCAAGAGAATTCTGAGGTATTTAAAAGGTACTTTAGATCATGGCCTATGGTATCCCAAGCACAATGATTTCACTCTCAGTGCTTATACAGATGTAGATTGGGCCGGAGATATTGATGGTAGAAAGAGTACAAGTGGAGGTGCCTTCTTCCTGGGAAATAGATTGGTCTCATGGCTGAGCAAGAAACAAGATTCAATCTCTTTGTCAATTGCAGAAGCAAAGTATATTACAGCAGCAAGTTGTTGTACTCAAGTATTATGGATGAAGCAGACTTTGAAGGATATAACAATTGTGTATGAAGATCCAATTGCAATCTTTTGCAACAATACAAGTGCCATAAACATTTCAAAGAATCCAGTGATGTGCTCAAGAACAAAGCACATATCAATAAGGTATCATTTTTTGAGAGAGAAGGTGATAGAGAATGAAGTAAAGTTGGAATATATCTACAAAGGATCAGATTACAAACTTCTTCACTAAGCCTCTACCTAAAGATATCTTTGAGTATCTCAAAGAAAAGTTAGGGGTCATTACCACTCTTGCCCTGAACTAAGATGCATAGGAATGCATCAATCTAGTGGAGCTCAAAGTGTCATTCCTTCATCTGGATTGATGTTCTGAAGGCTACCTCTCAGGGGGAGTAGCTAGATGTTTTTGATAAAGTAAGTGGATCAAAGTAGCAGCATGCAAGTATGTGCCCTTTGCCATTGATGTCAAAGGGGGGGATAAATCATGTGAAAAACTCAGCAGGAGAAATAATGTAGATGTGTAAAGAGAAAGGGGGAGAATCGTGTCTTGATGGTCTTTTTTAGTTTTTCACATCATATGTCGCCATCAATGAAAAAGGGGGAGATTGTTACAAGTATGTGCCTAATCGGTGTTGTCATTGATGTCAACATAGCTGTGTTATCATTGATGTCAACTGTGCTCTTACTTTGTTGAGAATATTGAGAAAATTAGCCCCTCTGGTGATAACAAATGTGTTGCAATAGAAACAGTGCATTACATGAAGAAGAACAGTCCAGAAGAATGCTCCGCATTTCCTGTAGAATAAATATCTTTGCCTGCAGATTGGAAGTTATTTAGAAGCTTGTCTCAAGATGTTATATTCCAAGTCTAAGCCTCCGGTATGAAGAATTAAGTGAGTTATGTTCACCAGAGTGAAAATAGCTTTTTATGTATGCTTGATGGTGACAGGGAGAAAGTGTTTTCTTCTGCATTCCTCCACATTAAAATACTTTGGTCTGTAGTTCTAGAATCAAGTTAGTAGTGATGTTAAGTTTCTTCAACTGCAATGGTTCATGATTTGGTGGTCCGCAAGCTATCTTATACTTATGACAATGGCTGACAGTGTTGTTCCTGTGCTCTGGTTTGAAGAATCTTATTGATAGAGTGATTAGAGATCATGTAGTTGTTCCTGGTGATTACAATGTGCTTGAGGATGTCTCCTAATCATGCTCCTACATTCAGATTGGTCCGCAAGGTGTAATTCAGATTGTGCATGAAGTGTGTTCTTGCAAATACTTGTGTTAACATCATTCTTGGCCAACCTGGTTAAATTCATCATCTGTAGAGATGCATCAAAGATTGTGATAGCATGTTGTAGCATAGAAGATTGTGTTTGAGTCCCTGCTAAGGCACGACATGATCTAAATCCATTTCTTTTCTTTGTAAATTTGTTTAGGTCCAGACCTATTATGTAACATATGTCTGCCAACCTTGGAGATTGTTCTAATGGTTGATGATTGTAATGCCAACCTTGATGATCATTCCAAGGTTGATGAAGTGTATAAATACTTGTAATTGAGTCATGAAAATGTACCCAAGTGCGAAGATGTGAAGATAAGGTGAAGTAAGGTATCAGAGCAGAGTAGAAGTGTTTGTGCTTCAATGGAACTGAACCTTGGCATGAAGTAGATGTTGTTATCTCAGGTCAATATTTTGGCAGTGAGCCTCCTTTTGGCAGTGAGCCTCCCTTTGGTAGTGAGCCACCCATAGGCAGTGAGCCTTTCTTTGTAGTGAGCAATTTGGGAAGTGAGCCTTGTAGGTAGTGAGCCTCTATTTTTTGATATTGCTATAACTTATATATTTTGTGGGCTAACACCCACTGTGGATTTTCCATTTTAGGGTTTTCCACGTAAAAATCTGGTGTCTACTATGTTGAATGTGTGATTGTTATTAAGTTAATGGTTTCATGCTTTCATGGTTAAATGTGATTATGAATAATTAAGTTGTTGATGGTTTGATATGCATGTGAAGACAAGTTTTTGTGACAACTGATTCACCCCCCCTCATAGTTTTCTGGATTATTTCAACAAAGTAGATGTGGGGGAAAGGCAGAGAGAAGAATGATTTTCCTCTAACCGAGACTTTAATCTGCCAAATCACAGAAATAAGGAACTGCTAGAATTTGGAGATTAAAACTCAAGGCCCTCATCTGGATGAAAAGACAGGAAGGAGAAAAACTCACATAAGTTCAATGAATGCTGCTACTGCCCCAGAATCTTTCCAGTTTCTCCCATCCTATAGAAAAATAATTCTCTAACTCTTTTAATTCTGTAAGGACAAATTGCTAACCATGAGAACAGGGAAGAGAATCCAATAGAACAGGGGAGCAAAAAGAACATACAAAACCAGGGGAAAGCCATACTGTCAGCACGATCAAACAATGTAGGAGGTAACATCTAGAGACACCTAGAAACTTTGAAAGATCTTGCACACATCTGCTACATCTATGGTTAATAAATTCCAGTCATTTCAAGGTATCTTAGCCATAAATGGAAACATTTTAAAGATTACCAAAACAAGCAGATAGATAGAATTTCATCATTTTGCATAACTGAAAACATCACTTCCTATATTGAAGATGCCAGATCAATTGTCTCAAATTCATCATTTCAGCCTAGTCATCCTGCCATAACTCATCATAAAGCATATGAAAGCTCATTTTTGGTAGAAACACAGATCCCTAAGGGTCGAACCTACATAAGCCAATTTTGCAGTTAGTTAATTCCCTCGTAGTGGCGACAATCGAGACCCTGCACATGCCCGAGAAATTATTTTTGCAATAGTGTATCTCAGATCACGTGCCAACATATCACCTCATCAATTTTTTGAATCTGAGTCGTCGATCAGTTCCTTAGCTGGCCCAGATAAACGGCGTCGGTTTAGTCCATTATGTGGAAAAAATTTGTTGTTGAGCATCAACCATTGATGTCTAGCCACCTGGACAACCATCTTAACCATGATCTTGAGAGAACCCTTCAAACGGTATAGTTAGGACACTCTCCACAGTTCCACACTCAAAAGATCTGGCAGGAGATTTGATCTCTGTAGAAAGGTGGGAAACTGTCAAATCGACCGTATGTAATGGGACAATTCCCAAAAAGCACCTTCATCCCTGGAGACTTTGCCACGTCACAATTTTGTCCACCCAAACACAACCCCGTCCTCCAGAATCCACGTGTCATGTTTCTACTTTTCCGCAGTCATTTGGTGGGACCCTCTGTTGGAGTCTAGCAGAACGGCAAAAGCCATAGAGAAATCTCCACGTAGCACCTGGGACCCACCACTATTTTTATGTTGCAACTGATGAACGATTTCTTGCCATCTGGCACCCTTTCTGCAGCTTTGCAGGTGATTTCTTTATCAATATTTTAATATTTGTGGAACGACATAAGTGAATCACCCTTTGCCACCTATCAAAAAGAGTTAGTGGGATTCAACCCTCGGTGCTCATCTTTAAAAACATCCTTCATCTACTAGGAAAGAAGGGGCCATGGGACCACTAAGGTTTAATATGTAAATTAATTTAACATATATGAAAAATATTAGGCACGGGCCGGAGACAATAATTGTATGGCGAGGGGCTGGTAAACAATGTACCTCAAGACATAATGAGGCAACTAAAGAATTGAGCCACAAGCGATAGGTAGTCAACCTAAGAATACAACAAAAGTGATTTTTTATCGTCCATACTGCAATGACACTAGGGTTTAGGGTATTACTTAGAGTATTTTCATTATGCAAAAACCCTAGACCAGAGACCTTTCAACATGGTGACACAAGACTTGGGACAAATACTAGAACCATGGAAAATTTTTATAGGGTCCCATTAGTGGATCTAGTTGGGGACGTTTGTTCATCCTTAATAGAGTGAGATCATAGAAGAACTCTGGAGGAGCAGACCAAAACATACACATAATAGCCCCAGGCTATTATGCAAGGAAAAAACAATATCTGCCTCTATCAAATATTCTACTTTCCAATGATTTCATCAAGCCAATTCTAAAATCTTCATTACAGTCCATCTTTCTTTTGATATGGATATTTAGATATCTCATAAGATAATTAAATCGGTCCTCTTCAAGAGCTCCACAGCTTCTCTGGTCAAATGATGACTGAAATGTATTTTCATTAGACAAAGGGTTAACACATGGTTCAATCATATCTAGCCAACTGAAATAATTATCCTTTACTGGTTGTTGGTCTTTTTTAAAATTACCATATAGATCTAAAAATGAAAACATTCATATTCCACTTGATAGTTGATATTGAGGATATCCTCATTATTTGTTGAGTTAATGTCAAACCTGAAACATTCATACTCAACCTTCTCTTGAAAATACGACACTTTGAACTTACTTTCAAGCATGGCATCTGACAATTCAATCTGATAGAAAGTAGAGAACTAGGGAGCACTGATAGAACATACATCTGAATTTTGATCCATTAATGAGGAGCCTATGTCCTCAAGTACCTCTGAATTCTGAGCTAATGTCAATTCATACTCCTCCTGCCTTAGTGGGTTAAGAAGGTCAATAACTTTGTTCTCCTATTTGTTAACCTCTAAGGATTCTTCTTCAAAGATTGGATTATCTCTATATCCACAAGGTTCAACACTCCTTATTCTTGACAACTCTAAAGTCTCATCATAAAGTGGATTATACCTTATATGCATTGTTTCCACATATTCTTCAGTATCACTGTCTTGACAACCTATATCATCATCTAACTCAAAGTTTCCACAACTTTGATATGAACATTCTGATAACTATTCATCACTTTCTGTAATGTTGGTAGAAACCAATTCTACTTGATATTCAGGCTCAAAATCAGATGACTCCCTAGGAGGTGAAACCTTGTTTGACATTAGATATATCTCCTCATAAACATGGGAAATATCTTCAAATTTTGCCACACATTCATAAGGTAGAGAACTTTCTTCATTACCCATACATCTTTCAATAGAATAATCTTTTATAAGGGTGTGATCTATTTCCTCATTTATTGTTTGCATATGTGCCTGAATATTATTTATCTCATGAGTTGTCCTATTGGGATCTGGGCATATCCATCCATTTTGACTAGGGGGGGGGGGGAAATGAGTGATGGAATTACATAAACTTTGAATTCCATTATTCTGGTTACAAACAATACTTTTCCTAGTATTTTTCAAATGTTGAGTTCCCTATGTTGACTAAGCAAATAAGGGCCCATTTGAACTGTCCTGTTTAATTCCCTTTTGACAAATGAGAACACAATTGGATTTATTTCTCTCAACAAATTTATTTCCTATGGACTCACAATCCTTTGTCCTCATATGTTTTAGATTGTTCTCTATATTCATGGCCAAAGAATATGCTTGTCTCATAGTGGTAGGGTTTCTATCTCTCAAAAGATAACTATACTATTCATTGAATGCACCTAGATATATGATCAAACACATAGCCTCATTAGGTCTAGTATTTTTAGGGATATCCCTTACTATTTTGGCAAATCTTATATTAAAAGTTGGGACTAATTCCTTTTCTTCTTTTTCAACCTGAATGAGCCTTTTAATCAATAAACTAACATCTATCCTTTCATTGAACTGCTCCATAAAAGCTACTTTTAGATCTTACTCGGAAGAAATAATCTGATTGGGTAAATATGCAAACCAATCTCTAGCTTCTTCTTTAAGGGTTTGAACAAACAAATTTATAATTACATCCTCAAGATTTATCTCATAGTCTCCCATTAAGTCACAAAAATCTTGTAAATGGCTGCTAGCTGTTTTGGATTTGTCATTATTGAAATTCAGTATCTGATCTCTAATGTTATCTAAAATATGGTTTGGAAAACTACAAATATTACTGAAATCTATAGCTTTATACCTTTCCATGACCAACCTCCTTTGATAACATCAATGTGGTTGCACAGTGCACATTTTTAAACCACTGGGTTCTTATAGAAATATAAAAAATATGCAACCCTTTTCTTTTATCCACTTTGCACATTTATTGGAATATTTAGAAAGTCCTTCAAGCTTTGTAAATTACCTGAAAAGAACTTTGCTACGGATGTAAACTTTGTCTTGATCAAGAAAATCAATAATACCATACTTCTTTTACCAAGTTCCTTCTTCATAGAGCCACCACCTCTACATATAGAGGAATAAACATTGAAAGCAAAAATGTTCTTTTAAAATCAACTTATGTTTTGAATTCTCTCCCATAGTAGAGTCACATAAAACATCCTACACATAAATTTTATGTAGCATGCTTATCTCTGTCTCAACTATGAATGAAAATAGTAGAGTCGCCACCCCTTTTGTAGGGAATATAACAATTTGATTTATGACTCTCCGCAATAAATATGGGGATATAGTAGTTGAGCTAAGACCTCAAGATAAGACATAGTTTGAAGCATCCCCAGTAGAGTCGCCAATCTGTTGGTTGTTTTAAATTCCCAACCTAATGTCAAGAAAATAGATCTATAAAATAGTCATTTCTAATAACTAATCTGTCTCAAGGGATTGGACAACAAACATGAAATGGGGTTTCAATCCTTTTCCTATGCACTTTAGTCTCTGCAAGACCAAGGAGGGTGTTCCTTTTCTAAAAACACAAGTTTTCCAATGTTTATTTGAATGGGGAGGTGTCTAAATACTTGCTCAAAACATTGTTCTAAGGCAAATATGTTCCTTCTAGATAGCTTGAAGAATTAATGATAGAGTAAAGTAATGGGCTAGATTCTTAAGCTTCAACATAATTCTTTGCAGAGGAACATGTGAATAAACTAACATCTACAACCTACAACTAAAAGGGAAATTTGTTCTCATATTTTAAATGAGGATAATCAAGGGGGATTTAGTACAGTATAGCATTTCTAACGGATCAGTGCCTAGTTCAAGGGGCATAGAGTCAACAAATAAATATAAATGAAGAAGACCTCTCTGTGATTAGTTTCAATTTACTGTGAAGATAAAATAATGCCTTACATTACAATATTTCACTAGTTTCAGAGTTAACCATATGTAGTTATCCTTGTAAACCAATATTACATCCAAAATCCTCTTATAGCTATTATTTTACTACTTGAGTAAATGCCATAAGAAAAATATACAAACACAGGAAAGATTGTGATGATGAATAAATCGATCATTACTTAGATTGTATTCATAAATGTAACAATGCATAAATGAGTAGGAGACAGTATACTTTGAAACTCAACAATAATTTGTAAAATAAACTGATACTGAATTACAAATAGCCTTGCAAGTATATCAAAAGATTGAACTCAAAATGAAAACTGAAACTAGACCACTAATCTTAATTTCAAAAGATAAAATCTATACAACTCCTCCATGATCAGATTGATCCCATACTTCAAACTGAGTCTAGAAAATATGACCTCGAACCAATGCCTTGTCAAAAAGCCCTAAATTCCCTTTTATAGAATAAGGGAGCAAACAAGCTACATGTTAAAAGACAAAAGAAGTTGTGGGTGAAAGAAAGAAGTTGAGTATACATTTCGTGGAAGTTTTCTACGGGTGAAAAATGTTGCTTGGAACGAGTACCCATTTTTAAAAAAATGGGTGCCCATTTAGGAACGAGCACCCGAGAAAAAATGGGTGCCCGTTATGAAACGAGTACCCGTTTATGATCAAGCACCCGAAGCAAAAACGGGCACCGATTATGAAACGGGTACCCATTTTTGAAAGGTATATATTTTTTTATAAATAGGCCTGTAGCTTCATTTTAAATAGGCACCCATTTTTGCTCAGGCATCCGAAGCAAAAATGGGTACTCGTTTTTTAAAAGTATATTTTTTTTATAAATAGGCCTATAGCTTCATTTTAATAGCTACAGGCTGCGAGATATCAGGGACAGCAACGCCAAAAAATGGGTACCCACGTTTGTTGACCCAACTTTCAACCTCCACAACATCCCTGCCTCCTCAGATTGATTCACCAGTGCCCCAGGTTGGTTGCCCATCCATTTATGTCGATTTTCATTATTTTTTGTTTTGTATTTTGTTGTTTTTGCAATGTTAAGCTATATATATTCAACCTGAAATTGAAAACAAGTAAACCCTAATGCATAAACTATAAACCTTTAATTCAGAAATGGTAAACCCTATTTCATAAAGACTAAACTGTAAAACCCTAATTCATAAACTAGGGTTTCAAAAATAGTAAAACATAAAACCCTAATTCATAAACTAGGGTTTCAAAAATAGTAAATTGTAAAACCCTAATTCATATTTACACTAAATTGTAATTCATAAACTAGGATTTCATAAACAGTAAAACGTAAAACTGTAATTCATAAATACTAAACCCTAATTCATAAACTAGGGTTTCATAAACTAAACTGACCTATTCTTTAAAACCTAAATGACTTATTAAACCTAAACCTAAAACCTAGAAACTTCACTTTATTATGTTTAAATCTTTAATTTAAACATATGGACATATATATTACATTTAAATCTTTAATTTAAACGTTCAATATTCATATACCTAGTTCGTTAGAACTTAGATAGGGTTTTCAATAGTGGAAGGTTTCTAAGGAGGTGGCTTGGTTGTCCCTCTCATCTTCTTCCTCAAAGGAATTCCTTCTTCCTCCACATCTCCTTATGCTCCTATAGTTTTCCTCTTATATGTTTTCTTACTAGTTATACGTTCTTACAGGCTTATTCTTTAGTCTTCATGGCTTTTAATGTTCCTGATACTTGTCTCATAGTCCTAAATTAACCATTTGTAAAACTCTTTTCATGAAGCTAAAAACCTACACATTAGACAGGATAGGACCCTAATATATCTTTTTGTAGACCTAACCTAAATGACTTATATTAAACCTTTAAACCTAAAACCTAGAAGTCATTTTATTATGTTTAAATCTTTAATTTAAACATATATCCATATATCTATGACAACTTGATGCTTAACAAAGGGGTAAAGGAGACAACAACAATCCGGAAAAAAATTAAAATAATGTTGAGTGTACATAGAATGGGTTCAAAGATTGAATAGGTCAACATGAACTTAGTGACATGTTTAGGAGTAGTTGTAGCCAATAAGTTGTGAACTTAGTGACATGTTTAGGAGTTTGAATGTAATACATGAGCGTATAAATTTTGACTAGATACTAGGACATAAATTTTTATTCATGTCATGATACTTAAATGTATTAATTATGATTTTAAACATTTTATAATGTAAGTTTAAATTTTAAATGCATGTATATGTTAAATTAAATGTAAAATTAAATATTTTAATGTATATTGTTTAAACCACACAAATTTATATATTTCCAAGTTTTCAATTTATATGTATATGTATATATTTAAATATATGTTGTGCATGCAATTTAATCTATATTTTTTTGTAATTGCAACTCTACTTGTAGACCTTATTTATACACATGGCTGATCTAGCCTATGACCCTCACCCCCCCATGACCCCCCATAGGACCCCCCACCCCAACATGCCCCCCCCACCACCACCACCACCACCACTGCATGATGAGGTTCATTTGCGAGCCACAATTGATGAAAACATACATGTTCTACAAGAAAAAATTAATTTATTGCAAAGCCAAATCCAAACCCCTCCACACATTTCACTATAGTTGATTCAGTGAGAGCTATCCACATGGATCTAGACACATTCCGCTCATGGCGGGAAGAGAGGAGGCAGTTTTATTTAGATGGTCTCTCATATAAAGAGATCAATGATTTACATATTACCAAAACTACAATTGCCCCATTCTTCATTGATCCCTCCATAGGTCAACAAATACCACCAACTAAAAAGAGAATTTCAATCAGATGGTACACACATCAGCAAATAGCTGATAATTTTTGGGATCAATGGACCATCCACCTCATGCTAATTTTGAGGTTCCCTTTTATTTTCTGAAGAAATTATGGGCAGAGTTTGTGATGGACCGAAAGCCCAATTATTTTGATATGAGATCATCTTAGGATGTGGGTGGTGGAATGCCACAGCATAGACTAGGAACACATGTCGATCCAAATCGACGTTTGCCCCTTACACCTATTGTCCCTTCTCCACCCTTTATTCCCATGTCCTTTCACCAGCAGATGGTTGTCTCAGCACTCGGAGTGTTATCATCGCTCTCAGGAAACTTAACTGACCAAGCTACTTGCTTGGCAGATGAAGTCAATCCTAGAGAGCTTGCACATCCTGAAGGAGCATCTGATGCTGGTCCTAATGCATCACCTAGATTGACACCATTGCGGTCCATACCGCATTTTTGTCAAAATTGTCATCAACCATGTTTTGGTCCTACATCTGCTTTGGAGGAGGAGTCCTTTTTGGCTACATTATTTGCTCCTATGGACTCAGTATGTATGCCACATTTAATAAAATTAAAATTAATACAAATTAATATAGATTTAGACAATTATTAATTATCAATCTTTTTTTAAAAAATTAAATATATATTAATAAATATATATGTTCATGTTTATTGGTACAGATGACTCCATCAGTTGCTATCACTTCATCACAGCTGGACCATTTAGTGTCAACGACAGTAGAGTTGGGTAGACCTTATACAGACGAGGTATAAAGTTAGGACCTCTAAAGATTATTTAATTGGATATATGATCTAATTTAATAATATATAATTTAATGTAGAAATGTGACATTTTAATTTAAAGCAGATGAGAGGTCCTGACACTCTTGTGTCAAACCAACCTAGCCATCTAGGACCAATGGCAACATCATCTATAGAGGAGCCTACTTCATATGCCATGGTTTGTATCTTAAAATTGTACATTTTTAGTTTAAATTTGAATTTCCAGTGTAATTTCATGATTTTAAATTCATGTCTTTAAAGTTGAATTTATATATAAATGTACACATATATATGCAGGATGAGATTAGTTAAGGTGCAGGCTCAATTAATTGTATCATTGATGAGCCTACACAGGTGCATGAGTGATCTCTCATATTTCAGGTCCTATAGTTAAATCCTATGTGATTTCAAAGTCTTTTGTATCATTCAACCTTGCATTTTGTATCTATACTCTAGAGCCTAACTAGTTCATTCAAGTGTTTTATTGAAATACAGGAATTGGTGACACAGACATTCAAGCTGTCATCTGAATAGGCACCATCTGTTGCATAGGAGCATGGCAGGAGAGATGATGAACCTGTGGTGGTATGCTTAGACATTTTGAAGTTTGAATTTTAAAAATTTAATTTGATGGTTTGGTTTTAAATATTTGATTTAAATTTAATTAGGATGTAGTTTTGACATTAAAATTGATTTGAAGTTTCTTTTTCTTGTACACAACATGAGTTGCCCTCTCAGCCACATGGGACCAAAAGGCAGCTTGAAATGGATGATAATCAAACTTAGTGTGCACACATGTTTTAGATTGATGGATGGATGATGGATAGTGATGTTGACATGATGTATTAGATTGTTTATGACTATTTTAGTATTGACTAGACATGTATATGTTTTGTGACTATTTCACTATTTTTACATGGACTGTTATTATGTCAGTATTTATATCTCGTAGACTATTTCATCTAGACTAGATTTTGCTATTTATTGAATTTCCACTATATACATCTATATTCAAACTTTAATTTCATATATCTCATATTTCACACTTCAAATTAAATCATGTGTTTAATTACATAAAATTGTAAATACTAATTCTAATTAGATAAGAAAAAAATTTCAATTGATTTAATTTATTAAACATTTATTAGATACAGACTCTAGGTTGGATAGTTTATATACTAAATGTACCTTCCCTAAATAAATTTAAAAAATAAAATGAAAATTAACAAGTTGTTGAACTAGAATGAATATGTTTGGATTTTTATGAGTCAAATGTTGGGACACTTGTGTTAAATTTTAATTGAGTTAAATATTCTGGAAAATTTTATTGATTAGATTTTTCAATCTACTAACCATGTTTAATCAATTTATTTTTAATTCTAGATTAACCATTTCATAGATCAATACCTTCCCTATAAATTTACAAAAAGAATTTAAAGAAATTAGAGAAATACCCGTACCGTTTAAATTTACAATGTAAGAAATTTTGAAAATTAGAGAAATTAAAGTCTACCCTAAATTATATCAAAAGAAAAATAGAGCAATTTATATGTAACATAATAATAACTTAATCAGTTCAAGCACTTAATAACTTAATCAATTTCATCAAGAGCATTAAATAATAACATTCCTGAAGTAGACAAACTACTGGATTAGCTTTCAAATCATGTCTTTGTATGGTTGTAATCATTCCAACTTCATCTCATAGTTCTCAGAAACCTAATTTATCAGTAGCTAAGAATCTTCAAAGGCAAATGTTTCGAGTTCTCAATTTCAAAGCTAGCATGACTTCCAAGGAAAGAGCTTTTTAGTCAACAACATTTTTGGAAGTCTAATTAGAAGGGGAATGGGAGAACTCTCCCATTTTCTCAAGTTAGAACTACCCCAACTCTAGCTCTTGTCCTACATCTAGCTCCATCAAAGTGGAAATCAAAATCCTAATTTTACCAATAGTGGTTACCTTTAGGTTGTCGGAGCCACATAAGGTCTCTCTACATGCAGTGATATTGGTGTGGCAATAGCCCACTCTCCAAGAGGGATAAGGGAATGATGTTGACCATGGCCCCATCATCCATGAAAATCCTCTTAAAGCAATTATCATAGATCCATACTTGTAAATATAGGTTGAGGGGTCTCCTCTTCTAGCTAGCTCAACCTTTGTAGGGATTTTCTTGAGGTTTCAAAAGAAACCTAGATCGTGTAACTCAGTGTTGGGTGGGCTCAAATTAGGTCAACTTGGTTGATAGGATCTTTTGGGGGTGGTGTTATATGGTTTACATATTTCAATTCGATGGCCTCTAGAATGGATACATGGTATGATGAGGATTTTCTCTCTATGAACAAGATTTCTGTGAACATCTTTTTGAGATCATCCACCAAGTTGCAAGGACCAATAGAATTAGGAGTGGGGCCAACCATGAAGACTGCATGCATGTGATACTCCACTTTTGGAGATGCCCAAGGTTCTTGGTTTTCATCATTTTGAACTAATTCAACTAATCCCAACGTTTTGGTCTCTCCCTTTATCCCCATTTGAGGGGTGTTAGATCCTTCTAGGTGAGAGGCAACTATTGATCTAGATGTGGAGGGATTAGGATGATTGGGATGATTCAAAGTGTTCTTGTGCTTACATGGTGGGAAGCAATTTTGGTAGATCCACAAATTGGAGTTTTGAGTGGTGATGGGCTATAAGAAATTATGGTTCGGGGTGTCCTAGAGATGATTATACATCCATGAATAAGTGTTTTCTTTTGATGATTATACGTTCATCAATTCTCAAAAAGCACTCAAAAGATTCCTTGTAGGATTTATATGAGAGATTTTGAACCTCCTCTTGTGTGTCCGTATTTAGGGCATGCAAGAAAATATCACAAAGATCCATGTGGTCCATGTGTGGCACACTAGTTGAAGAGTAAAGCATCAGTCTCCACCTAGTTATGAAATGGGCCACTAACTCATTTGGGTCCTATTTGACACTAGGGAATTCTCTAATCATACTTTTAACCAGCTTATTCATGTCAAAGAAAGTAACAAACTCAAAAATTAGCATTTTGTATGTAATTTCATCAATCTACACTAAATTATAACTTAATCAATTTGCATTAGTTAGTTTTTCTTAACTTCTATGTACAATAAAAAGAGCTCCCCTTAGCTTCAAGAAATATAATATTCTATACTGACAAGGCCAACCACGTGAAGGTGGAAGCTCATGTGGCCTCACCTAAGACCTAAGACACATGTATTCTAGTTCTATGTAGGACACCTAAGACACATATTGTATAGACACCTAGATTATAACTTTCTACCTAAGACACAGGCTCTAGACACCTATTACATGGTAGACCTAGTTGACATATCTAGTATCTACCTAAGCCACCTAGATTAAATTAGATTAGATTAAATGCCTTTTTTCTAGTCTTTATCTACCTAGTTGACATATAGAATACCTAAGACGTAGGTAGAGACATAGGTATTATATAGTTAGAACCCAAGACACCTAGAGACACCTAGATTTTATACAATGTTATTATCTAAGTCTAGATCATCTAATATTTTATACTTGACACCTAGAAGTTGAAGACTTTAGATATGAAACATGTGTAGAGATCATACCTGTGCAACAAAAAACAATAGATTTGAATCCTTTCAACACTACATGTGAAAAATTGCAAAAACAAATATAGAAGTCAGGGGCCATGATGAAACATATATAAAAATTTAGAAGGTCTCTAGAGATCATTTTATTTAAAGATAGAATTTGTTAAGAAGTTCCATTGAAATTATAATGAAAGGAAAGAACTATTGAAGCATAAATTAAAATAATTAATAGTATAGGTCTAGTGAATACCTGAAATAAAGTGTAAGTGAAATTTAACACAGGTTCTATGTTTCCAGCCTCTATTATGACTGCAAAAATAATCTCCTGCACCATGTAATGTAATGTAAAAAAAGTTAGAATGTGTAATGATCTTTAAGAGAATTAGGAATATTAATATGAAGGCTTAAGGGGAGTTAAGAGGATGGATTAAGGGGAGATGCAATCAATTAGGGAAATGACAGTTTACCTAGCTTATGGAACATAGCTAGGGGATGGCTTAAGGGGAGTTAAGAGGATGGATTAAGGGGAGATGGAATCAACTGTAGTATTTAAATTGTAAGGGTACATGCACTAACTTATATCATTTAGCTAGGGGACGGCTTAAGGGGAGTTAAGAGGATGGATTAAAATGGGAGTTAAGAGGATGGATTAAGGGGAGATGGAAATAGCTGTAGTATTTAAATGGTAAGGGTACATGCACTAACTTATATCATTTAGCTAGGGAACGACTTAAGGGGAGTTAAGAGGATGTCTTAAGGGGAGATGGTTCAATCAACTATAGTATTTTTGGTAAGGGTACATGCACTAACTTATATCATTTAGCTAGGGGATGGCATAAGGGGAGTTAAGAGAATGTCTTAAGGGGAGATGGTCTAATCAACTATAGTATTTTTGGTAAGTTACCTGCACTAACTTATATCATTTAGCTAGGAGATGGCTTAAGGAGAGTTAAGAGAATGTCTTAAGGGGAGATCGAATCAACTCTAGTATTTTGGTAAGGGTGTGCTAAGATATATCAATTAACTATATTGAAGTTATTAAACTAAATCCTAAATTTACCTAACTAATTGAACATAGCTAAGGGATGGCTTAAGGGGAGTTAAGAGGATGGCTTAAGGGGAGATGCAATCAATTAGGGGATATGACTTACCTAACTCATGGAACATAACTAAGGGATGTCTTAAGGGGACTCAAGAGGATGGCTTAAGGGGAGATGCAATCAATTAGTTAAGTTATCAATCATATTAAATCCTAAACTCACATCCTAGACAAAGATTAAAACTTTAAAAATTTCTACATACCTATTAATCATTTAAAACATTTACTCCAATGTACCATCTGCATCCTCTCTTTTTTGTATTGCATTTATGATTGCCTCATGCTCTTCCATAGAAAGTGTCCATAATTCTTTTGTGACAGGTATTCCTTTATATCTCATTAATTGTATATTTGTTTCCACAATCAGATGCGGGTAGTGCAAAATTTTCTTATGTCTTTCATAATCTTCAAATGCAGGTATACCATTCCTTCTTATCAAATATTTGTGTAGCCAAGTGCCAATAACAACCACAAAACTTGTTGGACACTCAAAGTTATCATCATCTACTCTAGGTTGTAACAACTTATGTTTTGCCTCAACACACCGAGCCAACCAATACTCTGTTTCCTCTTCATTACCCTTGGGTGCAACAGCAACATACACATATCCTGTAAAAAAATTTTAAATTCAATAAATCACAAAAATATACATACTACATATGTATAATTAAATATATATTTACAAAAAATGTATCGAAAAGAAATATTGAATGAATTTGTACCTTCTTGTACGAGGTTTGAAATACGTTCATAGTCATCCAATGCTTGCAAATGATTATCCTCCTCAAATGTTATCTCATTTTGATCATGTGTTTGTAGCGGTGTTAAGGACTTTTGTTTCCATTCTTCAACCCAATCTGTATTTTCACATGCTTCCCACTCACCTGCGATACAAAACTGAGAAAAACATGTGAGCTCCCTAGTCCATAGAGTCCATGTGCTTGCATTTAAACTCTTAAATGAATGTCATTTTGTTGAATCACTAATTGTGTCACAATCAAATTAGGGAGGAATGTTTTCTTCTTCAACCAACCAAAACAACCATTGAACTTTAGAGTTCCCACTTGATCCTGTAATCAATTTTGCATTACACCAATCCACAATTGCATGTGCATCTTGAAACTTTGCTGCATCATGAAGTTTTAGTTGCTCCCTAGCAAGAGACCTTTTCACACATGCTCCAGCTCCATCATGTTCTCCTTTACCATGTCCAACTTCAAAGAAACTCCAAATATGTTGGATATTGTTTTCTTTATGGACCCTACTTAACCACAAAAAATATTCAAGAATTTTTGAATTGTCCTGTACAATTGTCTGACCATATGAAATGTTGTGTCATCTGGATTTGTCTTTCTTTTAAGTTGTAAAATACTTTGAAATAATACTGTACAAACTCTGATGAATGTAATCGGTTATCACTCATACAGAAATGGTACTCTCTCAAAATTTTCATGTCATCTTCTGTACTGTCACTGCATGTCTGTATACAATATGAACAAATATGGCCACATGTACTGAGTTATAATATTGTGATTGAATCTCCTCTTGTGGAGCAACTGTATAGTTTTATGCAAAGCCAACCACTGAAAGTATAGTTCCAATAGGAAATGTGTTCTTACATCTGTGGAATTGTTCATCAAGCCATCAAGCATATTGAGAATGTTTGACATATTTATACACAATTTTATTCTTGAACTCTGTGATGAATGCATGTACACTACTTTGTTCTGTGACTAACTCACAACGCTTTCCAGTTTTTCCATCCTTTAATGGATATTAAACATTGGTGAACCTCTTCACCTCCACTAACTGTTGTCCAAAATCATGTGAACTACTTTCATGCGTGCATTCTTCTAACAACGAAAGGTTACCACATCTATTCCATTGTCCAAAAACATATGGCTTTGAAAAATAGAATTGCCATCAGTTGTTTCACAAAGTATACTTGTTATAAAATCCTTAACTGTTGTAGGTGGCATATTACTACCACATTCCTGCATAATTTGGTTAGTATGCAAAGTACAAAGTATATTTCGAAAAACATCATAAAAATAATGAAATTGCACATGAGTTTTACAAAAACAAGAGATTCATTGCTTATTAATCTTGACATACCAAGGTTTGCATTTCTCAAATGATCTTTGACTTATACTAAAATTTTCTATAATTGAATCATCTAGAAATTTTCTATATAATTCTGTTTGAGTCATGTCTAAAAGATGTTTTGGATGAGGATCATGATTTTTTGACCCCACCCTTAATTTCAAAACATCTCGAGCATTTGATGAAACCCTTGTATTATCATGCCAATATTTTTCAATCAAAGACCTAATTTCATTGTTTAATTTGATGTCAGACCTTGAGAGTCTACCACTAAAATTCCAACATTGGTTGACTGGATCCTCTTCAATACTTACTCTTCTCTTTGTTGCTCTTTTTAAAGTTATAGCATGCACATTTAAATATCCACTTGTTTTACATATCATTCTTTTGCTCACAACTAATTTATTAACTAAAGCAGTAGTTATTGCTCTACGTGCTGCATTCTTATCCTTATATCAACTATTGTTTCCTATAGAACCAAGAGCATTAGTAACTCTAGACATAACTTGTTCCATTGATTCATCCACCTTGTTGGGTTTTACAAAAAT
Organism: Cunninghamia lanceolata; assembly: GCA_027924645.1. Lineage (NCBI taxonomy): Eukaryota > Viridiplantae > Streptophyta > Pinopsida > Cupressales > Cupressaceae > Cunninghamia > Cunninghamia lanceolata. The sequence continues at coordinate 991,487 of BSBN01001642.1, forward strand.
GTCTAATTTTTTCATTATTTTTCTCATTTTTGACATTCTCATCAATTGTAATACAAGTTGACATTGAAATCCAAGAGTTTTTCTAAAAAAAAATTGTTTGTACAATCTATTTGCATGTGTTCAAATTTGTCTCCAAGATATCTTACCACAAAGATCCTTCAAAACATTACTTTCAATTTAAAATAAAAACATTTTTATTTTCATGCATACAAGGGTTTTCATTTTCATTTTTTATTGTCTTGTTTGTAGTAGAAGCATTTATCTCATCAACATTATATCCATCTTTTTTTAAATCTTTAACCTCATTATCATTCAATGGATTCGAAGACATACCTAGATTCGTTCTTATATTTGCATTTTCCATGTTCTTGACCTCTTCCACATTTGCATACTCTACATTCACTTCATTCAAATTGGTCTCCTCTTCAATGTTCTCCTCCTCAATGTTCTCCTCTTCAATAGTCATTGAACTGGATGCTACATCATTCTTCATTTTTTTAATCCTCTCTTTCCTATCTCTTTGTCGGTTTGCCTCTTTCTCTCGATGTGCTTCAATTTCTTCAACTGTCATAACCTTCCTCTTCTTTTTTTGTTGATGTTTATTTGATCCCATGATTATCAAAATATGTTGGATCTCTTCTTAAAAAATGTATGAAATACAAGTAGAAATAGATCCTTTGTTCAATATGATAGTTACTTGATATTTGTGTGATCTCTCCAAGAAATTGAATCCTTCTAAAAAATAGATTTCCTACTTCATCACATCTGAAAATTCTCTTAATGATTGAATCCCTGTAAAAATTGCATAAAATATGTCCTCTTAAGAGCTTGAATTAACATTTTGCATATAGAAAAGTTGCAGAATTTGTCGTTGTCGGTGTATTGGTAAAAATGAATGTCTCTCCAAGAAGTTGAATGCCTGTAAAAAATAATTTTTCTACTTCATTCAATTTGAAAATTCTCCTTATGATTGAATCCCTGTAAAAATTGCATAAGATATGCCCCGTTGAGAGCTCAAATCGACACTTTGCACATAAAAAAATCATAGAATCTGTCGTTGTCCACCGTACTAGTAAAAGGGAATGCTGTAGGTTTTAGTCGTACTATGAATTTATAAAAAAAAATAGCTAAAATAAAAACAGGTGCATGTTCTTAAAAACAAGAAATGAGCACCCATTTGTAACGGGCACCCGTTATGAGCGGGTACCTATTTACAAACGGGTACCTGTTTCTTATTTTTTCAAATGTGACACCTGCCAATTTCCCTTGGTTTTAGGATTAGTAAAGGCTTGGAAACTTGAGCCTAAGCCTTTGACCTGCAACCAACCTACAACTAAAAAGCCATGAAAATAATGGGAGAAAAAACCAGTTTCACCACTGTGGCTGACAACTTTTTTTTTTAGAATATTTTAACAAAATTAACTTACCCATTATAGATCTGAAAGTCTAGCTTTCAAATATGTAATTTTTTTACTATTGAACATAATTTTCTATTTATTAATTATTTTCTAAACAAACTAACTCATAAAATTGAAATAATATAGCTTATTATTTTTTTAATAACTTTTGATTTTGAAAGTTTCTTGAAAAAAAAATTATGTCTGACCAAACTAGACATCATTCTCTACATGATGAATTTTTTTCTTTTACTGAATTGATTAGTTTAGCTCAAATTATGTTGGCTGTACACAAGGGGTTTTAAAAAACACTAATTAGGCTCATTAAAAAATTAATAAAAAAATATTTATCAAAAAATTACAAAAAAATATCCTGACCAAAATTCAACATCCTAAGAATCTTTCCACAAAAGGAATTATAAAAATACATTAATTTAGGTCAAATTATGTTGGTCATCCACATGCATGCTTTTGCAAAAAACATGGGACTTTTAAAAAGCCACTTTTTGTACATCCATTAAAAACCCAACTTGCATCATTTGGGTATTAGAAAAAATTATATATTTGAAAACTAAAAACAAAATTCTACATTTCTTATTTTTACATCATCTTAATATGTTATGTGCAAGTGCTTCAAATTGCCACTCCAAGTATGACAAAATTTGAAAAACAGGGAAAACACTTCCACTTTTTGGCCAAAAAATAAACTCATCTTCTTGCACTTACCCTTACACTTTAATTAACCAAAGATAAAGACTATAACAAAATGTAGGTGCAACCATCTCTTAATTGAAAAGAGATGCCTCTGTAACAAGAATACATACACATGTTGGGGTATCTGTATTTTGAATCGTATGCTCTTTTATTGTGGCAGGGAATTTTTAGGCTGTGATGTTGATGGGTGGCCATCTGTTAGACATTGTTAGAACTTAGACACCTCTCATATGCCATCTAATTGTTCAATAAGAGCATTCACTACTTTGCCTATACGCCAAGAGTGAGAATAGTTGCAAGGAACAATATCAAAAGAAAACCCTATTAACTGAAGTTCTTCGCTTTATGTTGAGTGTCCTTTGCAAGGATGTGATTCCTCCTTTCTGATTGAAAGGTTACCAACCAGCTCAACTGGACAAAAACCAGACGAAACCACGTCAGGCTAGATATGGCTACGCCATTTATCCAGCTAGGGGCACAGTAGCAACAACAACAAAAGAGCTTTCTGTCTTCATATATTTCATCCGGAGAGGCAACACTCCCACAATTAGAGTTGATGTTTTGTTAGGAAAAGTAGATGTGGGGGAAAGGCAAAGAGAAGAATGATTTCCCTCTACCTGAGACTTTAATCTACCAAATCACATAAATAAGGAACCACTGGAGTTTGGAGATTAAAACTCAAGGCCCTCATCCAGATGAAAAGACCGGAAGGAGAAAAGCTCACATAAGTTCAATGGATGCTGCTACTGCCCTGGAATCTTTCCAGTTCCCTCCATCCTATAGAAAAAGAATTCTCTAACTCTTTTAATTCTGTAAGGACAGATTGCTAACCATGAGAACAAGGAAGAAAATCCAATAGAATAGGGGAGAAAAAAGAACATACAAAACTAGGGGAAAGCCATACTGTCAGCATGATCAAACAATGTAGGAGGCAACATCCAGAGACACCTATTTATAGAAACTTTGAAAGATCTTGCAAACATTTGCTACATCTATGGTTAATAAATTCTGGTCATTTCAAGGTATCTTAGCCATAAATGGAAATCTTTTGAAGATTACCAAAACAAAAAAGATAGATAGAATTTCATCATTTTGCATAACTGAAAACATCACTTTCTGTATTGAAGATGCCAGATCACTTGTCTCGAATTCATCATTTCAGCCTAGTCATCCTACCATAACTCGTCACAAAGCAAATGAAAGGTCACTTCTAGTAGAAACATGGATCCCCAAGGGTCAAGCCTGCATAAGCCAATTTTGCAGTTAGTTAATTCCCTCGTAGTGGTGGTGATGGAGACCCTACACACGCCTGAGAAATTAATTTTGCAATAGTGTATCTCAGATCACACGCCAAAATATCACTTCATCAATTTTTTGAATCTGAGTTGTCGATCAGTTCCTTAGCTGGCCCAGATCAACAACATCGATTTAGTCCACTATGTGGATTTTTTTTTTTGCATCAACCATTGATATCTAGCCACCTAGACAACCATCTTAACCACGATCTCGAGAAAACCCTTCAAATGGTACAGTTAGGACACTCTCTGCGGTTCTGCACTCAAAAAATTTGACAGGAGATTTGATCCCTGCAAAAAGGCAGAAAATCATCAGATCAGTTGTATGTAATGGGACAATTCCCAAAAAGCACCTTTGGCCTTGGAGACTTTGCCACGTCACAATTTTGTCCACCCAAACACAACCCCGTCCTCCAGAAGCCACGTGTCATGTTTTCACTTTTCCACGGTCATTTGGTGGGACCCCCTGGTGGAGCCTGGCAGAATGGTGGAAGCCATAGAGAAATCTCCACGTAGCACTCAGGACCCACCACTATTTTTATGTTTTCCAACTAATGAACAGTTTCTTGCCAGTTGGCACCCTTTCTGCAGTTCTGTGGGTGATTTCTTTATCAATATTTTAATATTGGTGGAATGGCGAAAGCGAATCACCCTTTGCCACCTGTCAAAAAGAGTTAGCGAGATTTGACCCTCGGTATTCATCTTTAAAAACATCCTTCATCTACTAGGAAAGAAGGGGCCATGGGACCACTAAGGTTTAATATGTAAATTACTTTAACATATATAAAAAAAATATTAGGCACGGGCCGGAGGCAGCAATTGTATGGCGAGGGGCCGGTAAACAATGTACCTCAAGACATAATGAGGAAACTAAAGAACTGAGCCACAGGCAATAGGCAGTCAACTTAAGAATACAACAAAAGTGATTTTTTATCGTCTATACTGCAATGACACTAGGGTTTAGGGTATTACTTAGAGTATTTTCATTATACAAAAATTGTAGACCAGAGACCTTTCAACATGATGACACAAGACTTGGGCCAAATACTAGAACCATGGAAAAAAATTATAGGGTCCCATCAGAAGGCTCCTTACCAAAACCACTCCCTACTTGAGCAAATGAATATTTAATTTAATATTTATTTATCCAAAGGATGAATATTGCATTGAGACAAAAGAAATACTAAATAAAAATAATTTCCAATGTGTTCCGCAACCCTAGACTTACTATTTTTGGACAGTGGAAACTTACTATTTTTAGAAAAAGGGACATGACAAGTTCACTCCCAATCATCCCCACCTTTGGAGTTGATTTTCTACCAAGTTCCCCCTCCTCTCTTGTTTTAGAGGAGGCTAAAAATAATTCATGCATTCTTTTTTTCCTCGATAGGAGCTAATCATCTCTAGAGGATCAAGCTTATGCATAGCAACCCCCATAGAATTTTTATGCTTGTATAGGACTTCAAGAGCCTTTTGCTTATGTTTTGCCTTTTCTTATAAGCCATGATCAATTCAAATTTTCCCCTCACATCTTTGTGTTTATCCATGTCATTAAGATGAGGACCCCATTGCTATAGAAGAGGAGATAAATGCTACTAGATCTCTAGGGACACAAGCATGGCACTAGTGCAAATCATTTATTCATAGGTTCGTTTCAATTATTTTTAATAGTAATTAGTGCATTCTCTCGCCCTTAGGAAAGTAACAATTCATTCTTATTTTCTCTTGGTAGGCTTAAAATTTACTTCGTACTAGATCTATATTTACTTTTGGTTGTGCTTAGAGCAATTGTCTTTTGCTTTCTTTAGAATAATTATCATTCAAAATTAAACCATAAAATACTAAAACATTAGTAAAATTGCATCTAGAAAAAATTCATTTTAGCTTTACATCAATAAGAGATTTCAGTTTCATGCAAGTAGTAATTAGATCATAATTAAAAGTTGGGAAAAATAAAAAAAGAGTTTCATTCATTTAGAATAGTTACATTAGAGACTCATTTAAACTTTGAAACATCAAATGAAGAAGTAAGCCTTCGATCCCATCATGAGGCATACAACTTTCAATTCACACAAGGAGGAAAGTCCTCAATCCCATCAAAAGGCACACAACTTTAAACTTTCAACATTCAATCAAACATGAAAGCCCTCAATTTCAACATGAGGAATGCCACAATAAACAAAACAATCCACAACAACATTCAAGCAAAGGGAAAGCCCTTGATTTCATCATAAGGCATGCAACACACAAAACTCAAAACAAATACCAAGTCTTCCATCTCTCTCAACTCAGCATTCATACTTGATGTGCCCTAGAGTGAGAAGATTATATCAAATCAATCTTGGATGAGATAAGGGAAAACCTGTCAGCTCAAGGAAACCCTTCAAAGGAAATCATAGAACAAATAGAGCTCTTACAACTGTAAATAAAGTGTTACACAATTCTAAGGATTTTCCACATTCAATGCGAAATCATAAACTAGTTTTACAACGAAACACAACGAGATCTGGAAATCATAAGAGAGGCAAGGAAGGACAATCTTAATTCATTAAATGAGAATTGACTTCTCAACTATGTCAAATGAACAACAAGAATCAAAACCATCAACCATGCACACAAATAGCCCACATAAATAATGCAATTGACATCCATGACATTCTGCTTCCCCACAAACACAATAACCCTTCGATCCCATCGTCACTCGATTGACTCCTGCCATGAGAGTGAGAGTGACTAAGAGGGCTCCTCCAGCAAGGGTATGGTTCCATGTGTTGCATGGAGGTCTGACTCACTTGTGTCATGCTTGGGTGGATTCAGAACATCAAAGACACTATGTAGGACAAGTCTTGGGATCGAGAACAAATGTGCAATTGTGGATCTGTCATGTACCTTTGAACTTGTACTGTGTGATTTACAAATTATTATTTTTCACTTTGCTCAATGTGTCTTGACTTCCTTTGTGTTTCTTGATATTTGTGGATTGATGGTATTTATAAACTTCTTGGTAGGGTTGGTGGTATGTCACAAGGGGACATGTTCTCCTAGGTTAACCAACAAAAAGTATATACAAATAATCAAAAACAATACTCTTTATCCATGCATATACTCCTAGGATGTTTATGTAGACTAGATTCCTTTTAGTGCACCAAATCCAAATGTTTTTGCTCCTTAGAATGACAAAGGACTAATAAATTTTGATGAGTAAAATGAATGCATTGAATGCCTTCAAATACAAAACCATAGCCATAAGTCACCCAAAATTATATTTTGTCAACCTTTAAAGGAGAAGGTTCAAAGTTAAATTTTTAATCTTAAAATTAAAAATATATACATGAGTAAATATAATTGAAGAATATACAAATATAAAAGTGATAAGAGTGAAATAAAAGGTAGGTATATAAAAATATAAAAAGTAGGTACATATAACTTTGTGAATCATGAAAATGAAGTAAGAAATAAATATACATTCATATGTGTAAGTGTTTCCACTTTACACAAAAATTATATCATTTCTCAAGGCAGTTGTCAATATTGTATGCAAGTGAGTTGACACATTACATCATTATGCGTACCGATCAAGACAAAATGGAGCAAAACAATATTTATAATAATAATAATTTTAAAAAAACATACTTATCCTCTTACCAACCCACTCCATTTCTTGCTTCATAACAACCCACTTCATTTATTGGTTCATGTTTGGTGTGTGTATTTGCCAATAAAAAGTCTAACCGACTTTAGCTTTTGCCAAAAAGACTAAAACACTCCCACCAACTCCCATATATTTTGCATACCACATTTGTAATATTCAAGGTAGTTACTGACGTTCTGTATTTTGCCCCGGAATATGGCGTTGAAGTCATGTACATCTAGTTATTATTGATCAACAAATTCGATCTACCTTACCTAATTGACTTCCAAGTGGATAAGTATATTTTTATTTAACTAACTAAACACACCGACCTTTTTTGTCACACTTTCCCAAGTGCAACGTAGTGCTTACGTCCAAGAAGAGCTATCCAAGATGGTTGGTTGGGAGAAAGGCTCTAATATTTAGGGATTTTTGTTGTGTAAAATAATTTCAAAATTATATAGGGTTGTAGTTAAATATATATTTGATTTATAATTTAATTTTTGAAATAAAATCTAAATATTTAATGATAATTTTAAATGGATAGCTACTATCAAATTTAGGCTTTAGTTTGGAGTATATTTCAAAATTAGGGTTTATACTTTATCTCTTACAAGAATTATATGATGTTGTTATTAGTTTATGTTTATGTGTCAATAATATGACAATTTGTTATTGAAAAAAGGAATGTTTCAAATAATTTAGGTTAAACAATCTTTGGAAATTTGATTGATGGAGATTTGATTGTTGAATTAGGTAGCTTATTTTAAATTCGAATGTTCCTTGTTAGAGCTAAGTACACCTATCTCTCTATCAATTTGTAACATAAATTCTAAGCTTAATTGCTTTATCTAATTTGACTGTGTTAATTATTCAAATTAATTAATTGACTTAAAGTATTTTTTAAAAACTTTTTTTTTCCAATAACAAGTAATTGTTATATTGGTGTAACTACAATGGTAGCAAGGGGGTTGTAATGGAGTGACTGGATAACAAAAAGCCCTTAACATAAATTTGATGGTCATTTACATGTCAAAGAGTCATTTTGTATATTGTTGGGAAAGGTGTCTCAACCTTGCATCTTAGTGTTAAGAACAAAACAAATACAAATAACAGGTTGTAGAACACAAAAATGCAATTTTTAGGGCTCTAGAGATCAATTTTGGCCCCAACAAATGTCAAAAAGGGCATCAACTAGAGCAAGTTGATTATGGTAGTGTGGACCACTTTGAGATATTTAGTTTTAAAAATTGGGCTCAATTGACTTTCCCAATCAAAAGTTATGGCCTCTGAAAGTTGGGCCTCCCACATCGAAAATGTAAGAGCATCGATGACACATAAAGGGGTTGTAAGAGGGAATTACACTTGTTGACAAACTTATGGAGCATGTTATGACACTTCATAATACATCTTTGATTGGAGATAATATAATCAAAATGGAGGACAATCCAAATTGGTGAGCAGATTATTATGAGCTTATGATGGGTGGAAGGATTATGTTATTTTTAGCCTATGGACTCATATTGGGATTTGGGGGATGGATTTTGACTAAGGATTTGGGCACCACACTTTTGATGGTTTTAGCTCATGGTTTTCTAATTATCATTTAAACTGGTTTGATGTATTGCTTCTCCTATTTATCGAATGCTTGAGATGGAGGTTTCATAATGAGCTTTGTAGACCTATTATTATGCCATCAAAATTGCTCCAAATCTCTTGTAAAGGATTACAGTCTACAAGTGTATTCTAACCATTGATTACTGAATAATTCATTGAGTTTCTCTAGAATGTGGGGTTTTTCTTCTAAAAGAGTTTTCCCCACATAAATCACCATATTATGGTATCCTACTTTTGTGTTTATTTCTTTACAATTATATGTCTAGTTTAATTTTTTTGCACATACCACCTCTCATAGATTAGTGTAGGAAGCATATTTTGCACCTCTGCTTCCTTTCATTTGGTATCAAAGCTTGATCACCTCAAGTCTTAGGTGTTAAGGTCAAGGTTTTAATTATAATCTTGGTTTGAGTGGGAGCTTATGCAAAAAGAGATCTTGTTGTAGGAAAATGACAAGCACATCAACAATAGAGATGGAGAGGTTCACTAACACTAATTTTGATTTGTGAAAGCTCAGGATGGAGGTTATGCTTGTAGATAGATATTTATGGGTTGTTGTAACTAGATCCAAATCCATTGCAATGTCTCAATCCAACTATGATCTATTTGATAGAAAGGTTAAAGGCCTCATTAGGCTCTATTTGGTTGATTCCATTGTGTTGTATATACATGAAGAAGCCACCGCACAACCTCTTTGGAATAAGTTGGGAGACTTGTACTAGGCTAAATCCCTAGTTAACAAACTTTTCTAAGAAAGAAGTTGTGCACCTTGAGAGTGAATGATGGTGGTTCTGTGGATGAGCATTTGAACATGTTCAATATGATTTTGACCTAGTTGCACTTTGTTAGAGTGAAAATAGATGAGAAGGATCGTTGCATGACACTTATGTGTTTTTTTCCAAACTCATAAGATCTCTTGCTGATGGCAATCTAGAGCTCATTGCCTCAAAACTCAAAATGGATGAGGTAGTGGTTTTTTTAATTTTGAAGATGTAGTGGGAAGCTCCTTAATATTGTTAGGAGGCCCTAGCCATTCATGAAAGATTGAAGGATAAAGGAAAGAAGAAGGACAAGAAGAAATTAAAGTATAAATTCAAATAATTTAGGAGATCCAAATCTTTGGGAAGGTCCAAGGCTAAGTGTTGGAACTATTGTAAAATACCGTGATAAATTCCTTGTTATCACATTGTATGTAGGTGATATGTTATTTTTTGATAACAATAAGGATGTGATTTATGATTTGAAGTCTCAACTTTTTGCATAGTTTGACATGAAGGACTTGGGGGTTGCCAAATATATCTTGGGTATGTAGATCAAAAGAGATAGAGTGAACACAAATCTTTGGTTGGGCCAGAGTAAGTATGTGAACTCAGTACTAAAACATTTCAACATGGTAGAAAGTAGACCATTGAGTGTTCCTATTTCTATGAGAACTAAGATTTCAATTGAGCAATGTCCTACGACACTCATAAAGATGAAGGATATGGTTCATGTTCCTTATAATAGTGTAGTAGGGATTTTGATGAATGTTATGGTCTATACTAGACCAAATATTGTCCAAGAAATGGGAGTCTAAATTTTTCCTAGGTTAATCTTAGATGAAATCATTGGGGTGTAGTTAAGAGGGTTTTCAAATAGTTGTGAGGTGCCTCTGAGCACTCTATTTGTTATCATGGTGATTCTATAGGGGACCAACACTCAATGGATATTCATGGATTCACATTGGGTAGGAGATGTTGACAACAAAAAATCCACTAGTGGATGTGTGTTCAATTTATTTGGTGGTGCTATTAGTTGGATAAGTGACAAGTTGTGATTGCTTTGTCCACTATAGAGGTTGAGAACATGGCAACTATTCATGCATGTAAGGAGGTCATTAGGCTTAGGAGATTTTATTTATATGTGGATTTAAATTGGGGAGCTATCATAATTCTTTGTGATAATCAAAGTGTCATATGTCTATCAAAGAACCTAACCTTTCAAGCAAAGATAAAGCACATATATGTCTAGTACCATTTTGTTCATGACATGGTAGAGGATGGAAGGGTGATGTTGGAGAAAGTTGACACTTTGCAGAATGTCACAGATGCATTTATGAAGCTAGTCAACATAAAGAAATTTAGGTGGTGTAGTAATTCTATGGGCCTCTTGGCCTCTAGTAGATAGTTGATAGTATTGGTATTCTATTTTCTCTTGTAAGGTGTTGGACAAGTGGAAGAATGTTGGGAAAGGTATCTCAACCTTGCATTCTAATGTTACGAACAAGAAAAAAGTAATTTTTGGGCTACAAAAAATAAAAATATAATTTTCAAGCCTCTAGAGGTTTATTTTGGCTCTAAAAAAATTTAAAATGGGTCATAACTAGAGCAAGCTAGTTACAACAATGTGTACCTTTTTGAGATCTTTAGTTTTAAAAAATGGGCACAATTGGCTTTTCTCAAATCAAAAGTTATGGTCTTTGGAAGTTGGACCTCCCACATTGAAAATGTAAAAGCATCTATGGCACATAATAGGGCTATAAAAGGGAGTTATATTTGTTGACCAACTTATAATGCATGTTATGACATGTTATAAGACATTTGATTAGAGATATTGGAGCCAAAATGGAGCACCCAAGTTGGTGAGTGGATTATGACAAACTTATGATAGGTGGAAGAAATATGTTATTTTTAGCTTGTGGTCTCATCTTGGGATTTGGGCGATGATTTTGAATAGGGATTTGGGCTCCACACTTTGGGTGGTTTTATATCATGGTTTCATAATTACCATTTGATGGTTTCATGTATTGCTTCTCCTATTTATTAGGTGCTTGAGATAGTGGTTTCATATTGAGTTTTGTGGGTATTGTTATTGAAGACGAGAAATCTAAAAGGTGAAAACACAAGTAAAATGCATGAAAACACACAAATTATACCTTAAGATCCTTCTACTCCTTGATAAGGTTGAGGGCTTAGCACCCACAAGTCCTAGCTTTACCCATGACTATGCTTTCAAATGTGAAATGCTCTTAACACTAATGCAAATTCAACATAGCCTAGCTACAATGGAGATAGTGGAGAGAAAATTGGGCATAATAACATTACTCTAAAATTGGATGTTCAAATGGCTTGTGGAGGATTGTATTTATAGACAAATTGGAGGGGATTTTGATCCAACGGTGGAGATTGATTGTTGAGATCAAGGGATGAGATTGATTGTGTGATGGAGGGCTAGGACTGAATCAACAATTTTAGAGGGTGGAGAATAAAAATGAATCTTTTATTCATTTTGAGGACTTAGCATTAAATGTGATTTAGATGGATGAGAAAATTTAAAATTAATTTCCTTGGAATGAGTTGGAATTAAAAATTCTATTTTATGTGGAGTTGTGAGAGACGTGTGACACATGCTCATTTTTGGCCTCTTACATTTGTAAGCTAAAAAAGAGGAAGATGCTTTATCATAAAAATGGTAAAAATGAGTTGGAGTGCTTATGAATATTTTCTAATTTTTAATTTGTAGGTGTGGGAGAAGGTGTTAATCATGCTTTGACCAAGTTAATCAAGGTGATTAACTTAGTTAATGTGGCTGGAAAAAATTAGTGGATGAGCTAATCAGGGTTTAGGATTAATTAAATAATGATTTATTTAATTAATCCAAGACTAGGGGTCATGTAGGCTAGGGTAGCTAATTAAATAATGGCTATTTAATCAACTAGGTTAGGGGTAGGCTAATTAGTAGGCTTGATTAATCAGATAAACATGATTTACCTAATTAATTAGGTTTAGGGAAGAGGGCAAATTAATTAAATAAATATTTGACATATTTATTTAATCACTTGGATGATGTTAGTAATGTGTGACTATTGAATTAATTAAATTAATTCAATTTTAGGGATGAATTGGTGAGAGATGAGTGAATGATTTAGGGGGTATGATGAAATAATTAATTAATGAGATGAAGAATTAGTGTTTTGGATGATGTTGGAGGATAGTTAGATGGTTAAGACATTTTTAGGTGTCTACATTTGCCCCTCTTTGATGTGGCATCGTGACCTAGTAGGGATATGGCGTTAAGTCAAAGAATTTTCCCCAACTGTCAGGAAGTAATAAAATGGATGAGGGATGCCCCCTCAAGAGGTTAGGTGAAAAAATTAAAAAAAAAATTGGGTGATCTCTCGAAAGGAGGAAATGGTGTTGAAAAATGGATAGAGGACAGACAGGAAGAAAAACAGGGGAAAAAAGTTATGTTTTGCACCCTGGGGAGAGAAAAGTGTGTTGGAGGATGACATGGCATGCTATAAATAGAAAATGTGGGCCCAAAGTGCCACATTTGTACACATTAAGCTTATTGGATGAGGAGATAGGAGACAAGATGACACAACCACCTTTCCCCCGCTACAAGCATCGATCTGAGCGAGTGCGCAGCTACTTGAGATCAGCCTTGGCAGACCCACGGATATGTTGACTATCTTTGATTTTGTCAATTTCAGGTTTTGGGAGATTTATTGCATGGGAAATGGGTAGATTAGGCAGACTAGTACCATAATGTAGCCGTTTGCCGCCATCCATGGTTGAATTGGTGTCATCCTCTGGATTGATGCCATAGGCCAATGGGGGGTTTTAGTAGTTTTGGCACCTTTTTAGAAATTTGTGGTGCCATCATCCGGTTTGGCGCCATCAGTGAAATTTTCAGTGCCAAACTCTGGTTTGGTGTGATAGGTCGAATGGGTAGAGGTTTAGCACCATATTCTAGTGCTTTGGCGCCATCATCTGGAATAGTGCCAGGAATTTTTCAAGTTTAAAGGTATTTTGGCACAAAACTTAGAAGTTTAGTGCCAAAATTGGGAGAAGTGGTGCCATCCTCTAGATTGGCACTAAAACTAGGAGTGGCACCATCCTCTCTAGATTGGCGCCATATGGGTTAAAATTGGCACCAAAGTCTATTTTGGCACCATAGGGGCTAGGAATAGTGCCATGGCACTGAATTAGAAGAAAGATTAGTTTTTAATAATTACTTTGTGGATGCAGATTGATGGGCATATTGTGGATTCACAGGAGCAATGATTTCCCATAGTTATGAGGTTGGTAGATGGCTTTGATCAGGCTACGTTAGCCAGATTAGGGAGACAAGTACTATGGGTAGTGTCCGCACGATGCTCATTATACGAGCACATAGGGCTATGATGATAGCTTTAGTAGAGCGGTGGAGGAGTGAGACATGCTCTTTCCTACTACCTATAGGTGAGATCACCATCACCTTGGAGGATGTGTGGGGGATTCTGAGGTTGTCGATCGCTGGAGTGAGGCCTACATATGACATTACTATAGGACAAGTAGCCCTTGATAAGGCATTTGCCCCAGGTCACCTAGTTCTTACATCAGATCGACGGCAGATGAGCTATGCTCAGACGTTGGCATATGGAGTAGATGACTTTATACTAGTTCTATGTGCAGTGATTGGGGACTTGTGATGTTGGATCAATGCATGCAAGGGTTCTCAGTTGGTTGGGTATGGAGATTGAGCAGGTGGTTTGGCATGAGACAATGTATGCATTGGGGACCATGTATGTTAGGTCAATTATACCATGAGATGCACACTATTATGTATCACTTGGATGGGGCTTTATCTACTGGGATGACATTGCTACATGTGTGGGCCTTTGAGCACATAGGCATCACGAGGTTGTAGGATGCTCTATTTCAGGGACAGTTTGAGGCATTTGTATTTTTGTACATGGCACCACTTTAGTATTCTTATGTTAGGTAGCTGCGATACTGCCGATGTATTTTTGATGACTCAGTACGTATTGTGTGGCATCCACATATCAGAGTGGAGGCCTGGGTGGATGATCATATCCATATGCCATATACATTCTAGGTGTTGATGTGTAAAATTGTGCCTAGTTCCAAAACCAACATGGGAAGTTTCAAGAATGTGGGACTTGCTACTTGAAACAACCTCCAGATTTTAAAGAAGCTAACTCTTCCTATTTTTATGGGGTTTTGAGTAAAGGGTAGAGAAAGAAACAGGATTACAAATACAATAAGTAATAGTCTAAATCTATGGTGATGTGCCTGAATGAAATATATTTTCTCAATTAGCACAATGAACTAATCCTTAAGATGCAGTTATATTAAAGAGAAAACATTGCATGATCAATATAAGCAGATTGTGATTGAATCAAATCAAAGGCTAAACTCAGATAGACTTACAAAGACACAGATAATATTAGCAAGGGCACAGAATAGAGTTCTTTCCATTAATATTCCAGCAAATACAAGAGGCACAGCAAAAGATGCATAGATATATTAACCTTCTTATCAGAAATAACAAAACTAAGGCCAATGATACAATTTGGTCACAACAAAAATCCCTGAATTCTCTACTTGATTCTTGATACAACTTATCAAAATTTGATTGGATCCGCTCCTTCGGACAATTATAATCATTACTGTAGACACCCTAAAATGACCAAGTCGCCGCACCACTTGTTTTTTGTAATCTGTCAAATCACCTGCATTTCACACATTAATTAAATAATCAAATTATTTAATTAATTTCACCAAATTCTTCTAAATCACAAAATTGCGACATTAATTAAATAAATTCTCTTTATTTAATTAATTAAATCAAATTCCTCTATTATTCTTCTATAATTAAATAATTATATTATTTAATTAGATCATTATCTTCTATCCAAATCTCAAGTCCACATTAATTAAATATATCCCATTATTTAATTAATTCAACAAATTCCCTCTTATCTACAATTAAATAATTCTTAAATTATTTAATTAAATCAAAATCATGCACAACAATTAAATAAATTTATTTATTTAATTTGCTTTCCAAATCTTCTAAATTAAATAATTCTAATTATTTAATTATTTCTTCCATAATATCTTCTCTAAATTTAAATAAATCAATTATTTATTTAAATTATTTTTTCTTCTAAATTTGAGTTATCTCTAAAATAAATCAAGCTTTCTTGCTCATGCAATTAAATATTTCAAATATTTAATAAAGTAAAATATCTTCTTATTCTCATGCAAATCCCTTCTTCTTGTTTTAAATCACTTAACTGACTGTTATATTCTGTTAATTGCTTTAACTCATTCTTCTATTCTTGATAACTCCTCTCATGCAAAAGAAAGCAAGACACTTGGCTTCTTTTTATTTGTTGCACGTTCCTCAACTATTCTCCTCCGTTGATTCTTCTAAATTATCTGGACCATTGATCGATCTCTGTTGAAATCTATATAAACCCCCCTCATCTCCTTCATTGAGCCTCTCTCTTCGATTGTATTCTCAGGCATACTTAACAGAGCTTTGAGCATACAAAACGCGTCGATTGAGCAACCTTACGATCTCTTAACATTGATCTTTGAGCACATCAAGCACACTACTTGCTTGTTGCAACTATGGTTTTCGCAACTTGATTGAGCAATCCACACTTCTCCAAAAGGGAACAATACAGATTTTGGTAAGAGCTTTCATTTGTCTTGTGATTTTACGATAATGGCTTTTACTTAGATTAGTTTGCTTTATGTGATTGGTTTTTGGTTTTATTAGTTTAGATTTAATCAATTTTTCCTTATACACATTCTGGCACGCCCAGTGGGACCCACTAATCCCTCTTTTTCTTTGAGAAATTGATTTTTTTGAAGTCACAGTACGGTACAGCGCAAACGACATAGAAAAGTGCTTCTGGCAGTATTCTTAAGCGCTCTTGGAGGCACAGTGCAGCGCCCTTGGGGGCACTGCGGCACTTCTGGTAGCACAGAGCAGCGCTTTTGGTAACACAGTACGGTGCTCCCGGTAGTACATTTAAGCGCTTTTGGCTAAATTAGGTTTCTGACTTCGGTTCGTGTTTTTGCAAGGTTTTTCGTTACATATCTTTTTGATTTGTCTAACAAGCTATTGTATTGTCTTTCAAACTTGCTTTTGATACTTCCTAAGCTGACTTATTTAGGGGTATCTTCGGTATTTGAGTTAATCTATTGTGTTACTACACTTTCTGAGTTTTCTGGATTTCACGATTCAGATCTATCAGATATTATTTCTCAGAACTGTAGATCAATTATGAAATCCCATTTCGATCTAGTTATTTTGACAAAAGCTAATCTTTTTGTGATTTGAGACCATGCAGTGCATTTGGTATAAGAGTATCACGCTTTCAGATACACAGTAAAGCACTTTTGGACCTTGTTCAACGCTTCTGGTGGTATTCTACGATGCTTCTGGGATGCGAGACATCGCTTTTGGCATAACAATATCGCGCTTCCGGATACACAGTACAGCGCTTCTGGATCTTGTTTAGTGCTTCTGGTAATATTCTCTGACACTTCAGGTCTGTATTATAGTGCGGTTGGTAAGACAGTAAGGAGCTTTGGGTATAGCAGTAACTCGCTCCTAGTCAAATTGATTTATTTTTTACTAACTTGTGAATTTTTGGTGGAACTAACTGACTTGTTGTAGCTTCTTATTACTCATACAGAGCAAATTGGTGTTTTTAACATGTTCATGTAGGACGAGCATTGAAGAAATCTTGATTTATCTCACTAAGTCTTAGAAACACATTGCCTTCTCAAAGGATAATTGAACAAATCATTTTGGCAAATCTAAGTCTTAGGAACATACTACTTTTCTTAAGGGACAATGGACATGTATGCACAAACACCTCAATTTTCTAAGGGACAATGGACATGAATGCCAAAACACTTCAATTTCATAAGGGACAATTGACAACTACAAACGTGTGTGTGCCTAGTTTAGTTGCACCTTATTTTTCTTATAACAAGACAATTGAACCTTTGTTTGACGTGCTTGCTCTTACATTTCTGTACTTCCTTTAGAAGGGTCTGCTTTTGGATTGCGCTTCATCCAAAAGGGATGACCCTAAGCGGAGTTTTCCTTTGAACCGCTATATAAGAGGGATAAGGTGAAAGCCAAGTCCTAACCGACATTAACCTTACCTTGTGGTGCCAAACTGAAAAGAGGTGTACTAGCTCTTTGTGGAAATGATTTTCACATTGGGTGAAGTGTTTGATACTCTTAGTAGGATTGGTTAAACCTTTTAGTAGCTTGTCGCATTGCTTGTAAGGCGTTGGTCCCTTAAAGTCACTAAGAACCATTCTAGATAGAGACTACCCGACCTACCTCCGAACATTGCGGTAATCATCAGTGCAAGGGGAATCAATTTAAGCCCTTAAGATACTCACCATTGGCTCCCTTGAGAAGAGATAGTATTCCCTTGGCCATAAAGCTCTTGTGACCTACTTGAGCTTTCCAAGGGGAGGGTGAGATATCCCTACCTATTGTCTCTCGCAAAGATACTAAATATCTGACACCTTTATGGAATGATATTTTTATTGACGGAGTATTAAGCTGTGAGCTAATCTACTGCAATGAAACCTTGTCTCTAGAGATAAAAAGTGCTTGTTATTGATTGCAATTGTCTTATACCTGTGGAAACATTGGGCTTGTTTTGAGCCTTGAACATACACTATCTGTTGTGTCAGTCCCTTGTTTGTGCCAACATTGTTTGTTGTGTTTTCTCTTGCCAAACAAATCCAATCAGAAACATAAACAATCTATCAAAATTTTGCCTTTTAGAAGCATCAGACACTACTTCAGCGCCCCTGGTATTATAGCAGCTCGCCTTTGGTAGTACAATAGATCACCTTTGGCATAGCAGTAACTCACCTCTGGCAACACTCTACTTCAGCGCCCTTGGTATAACAGTAGCTCACTTTTGGTCATTGTAGCTCACCTTTGGCATAGCAGTAACTTGCTTCTAGTAGCTCAGTTCGTTGCCTTTGGTGTCACAGTAGCACGCTTTTGGTTGCACAGTCTTGCACCTCTGGTCAAATAGTATAGCGCCTTTGGTCCTGTACATTGTGCATCAAAGTTTGTCATTTTCTCAAAAGCACCTCATAGAATCCCAGCATTACCTTTTGTCCTAGTGTATTCCATGGTAACCACTAGGCTCCGGCAAACTATGAAGTCCAAGCAAGTTAGCCCTAGGAAGTACAAATTCCCTCCACACCACAATCAGGTCGTCTCAACATTACTCCCAAGGTTACTCCTAATACACTCGGGGCAAAACCAATCAGCTCTCCAAACATGCCGCACATTGACCAACCAAGCAATCCTCCAGAGGGTAGGATCCCTTTGGTAAGTACACCTCACTATACCACCGGCTTGCCTCCGGATTTTGTGCCACAAGGATATACCATTGAACAAATCCCATCTCAGGAGGAAAGGGTCCCTTTGGTAAGCATTCCTCACTATACTACAGGATTGCCTCAGGATTTTGTGCCACAAGGTTATACTGCAGATCAACCCCCATCTCAACAAGAGCAACACTTTGAAATAGGTCAATCCTCTCAAGAAGATGGGCAAGATCTTGATGAAATCATACAAGAGCCTAGAATCGTGGCCGCCTTTGACAAAATCCTTAGTAAGAACCAAAATCATTTCCTTCGCTTGCTTGTAGAGCAAGGCGCCAAGTTACCTCAAGATTTTGATTTATCCACTCTCAAGGAGAACAACACCCAAGATACCATACAAGCAGTTCAAACCATGTCAACAGTGACCACACCTTTACCTGAACAGAGCTCGCAGTATAGGAATCCCCTCTATCAAAACCCAACTGGAGAGAGGGCCGCATCACCGCTTCTGACTCCTATGGAGATCTACAAAAACCAACAAGAAACTCTCCAACGTCAAGCAAAGTTAGCTAAGCAAGCCACCTCAGCTCGATCGAATATGCAACCACCTCCTAAAGTGTCCACACCAATCGCAAGTGGAATCTTGGTTACCCCATCACGAATAGGTTTCCCACCAAATTACAATCCGGGGAACAATTATGTAGACATGCAACAAGGGTCTCAACAAATACCACCTCCTATATCATCACACCTTCATGTCTCTCAACCAATTAGAGTCATGCAATCCCAACCACAACATTCCTCTACACTCATCATCAAGCCACCTCAACCATCGCAAATCACTTCTACCTATGCCCCTCCTCCACAATGTTCATCCTCACTCAATTTCTTTCACACATTGCCTAGCCAATCTCAACATTCCCAACATCAAGTTTCCCAAAGATATGTGCTGCCATCACAACCTAATCAAACGCACTTTAGCTTTCCTCCACCCAATACTTTTCTTCAACCATCACAAAGCCAACATTCTTACCTAGCGCCACCTCCACCTCTGCCAAATCAAAACCTCCAATTCCAACCCAATCTGAACCAAACATACAACCTGTATGATCCCAATCAATCTTACGACCCTTATAACACCAGTGTGCATGGATTACGCTATAATCTTCCGTATGGGCAACACCAACCACTTCTGGGACAACGGGAGATGTTACCAACCCTTCCCACAACTATGGAGCTAAAAATCGCAGAAATTCAACAACAGCTATTTGATCTTACGTTTGGCCACACCAAAAGGACCTTCTCTTTAGAGAAAGTGTGTTCTTACCCTTTTGATCGGTCATTACCAATGATCCCTTTTCCTCTAAATTTCACTATTCTGAAGTTCGATAAATACAAAGGAAAAGGTGACCCAAAAGACCATCTTAGGGAATTCTATCTTGCTTGCTTCGAGGTCTCACATAACGACACATATCTTATGTGTCTCTTTCCGCGTAGTCTTGGAGGTCAAGCTATAGAATGGTTCTCACACTTACCCATGGGTATCCAGTCTTTCAACGAGATAGCAGAGAAGTTTGCCACCCACTTTTCTTACAACGCAGAGCATGAGATTTCCATGACTGATCTATGCAACAATAAACAGAAAAATGGTGAAACTTTCATTTCTTTCCTTCAATGGTGGAGACAAATGGCTAGCAAATTCCCTTTCAAGATTCCTGAGAAAGAGCTTGTTAGCATATTTGTGCAGAACCTCAACCAAGAGTTAGGTTTTCACTTGCAAATTCTCAGTGCTACAACCTTTGACAAAATCACATACAAAAGAATCAATATTGAGAAGGCCCTCATTGCTAAGGGTGTGGTCAAAATCTTCAAAGAAATGAAAGACAATGCTCCTCATCAACAGACGAATGATAAACCCAAATACTGGAACAAAAACAAAAACGTGGTTAACGACGGTGTGGTTGATTCTAAACATGTCCAAACTTTGCAAACACCACTGCAACTCTCCAAACCAAGTCAAGCTCCATCTCCACAACAACAACAACAACGGCAACCATATCAAAATTAACAACAACGACAACAAGAGGGACCTCAACAAGATTACCCTCCACGACATTAATTTACTCCCTTGGGAGTGCCTATGGAGTCATTCCTGCAACAGGTTTTACAGAAAGGACTCATCACCTTACCAGATGCACCCTCGTACGGTGAACCTGTTTACAAAACTGTGCGGTGTAGAGAAAATGAATACTGTGAATTCCATCGGAGCAAAGGACATAGAACTGCGTCATGCATGAAACTCAAGCACCTAATCCAAAATCTCATCGACGGCAACCAAATCACTTTTGAAAATGAAACACCAGCTCAACAAACGAACAAAGATCTCGATATGTACAAGGAACCATTCCCTCATCATGGTCCACCTCCTCCTTAGGATAGAGGTAAAGGTATCAATCATGCTTCCACATCCTTTGATTCCATTATAGGTCATTTTGAAGAAAGTCGGGTGTCTACCCTCACAATCAAAGGCAAATCTACGGATTGCACTGTTACAACTCGTCATGGTCGTGTCACCATTCATGGTCCTACACCCAATCTTCTGGCTCAATCTGATTATAATCTTGTCAAACATCTAGGGAAAATGCCAGCACAGATCTCTATCTTGGAGCTTCTACGGTCATCACCTGTACATAGAGTTGTGTTAGAAAAAGCCCTCCAAGAGTCTTCGGTTCCTAACGACATCGCGGTCATGGATTTCCAAGCTATAGTAGGTAACATTGCTTTGCCCTACAATGTGGTCTTCTCTTAAAAAGATCTCCCATCCCATGATCCTTGTCACAATGATGCCCTTCATATTGAAGTACTCATCCATAAGCGCAAAATCAAACGCATCCTCATAGATGGTGGTGCGGGTCTCAACATCTGTTCTTTAAAGTTACTTAAGCAATTGGGATACTTTGAGGATCATGTCAACTCTAATCATAGTATTACAATCAAGGGGTATGATGATGCTGAACGCCGCTCAGAAGGTGTTATCCACTTGCCTATACAACTCGGCCATGTCATGCTTGAAACTGGGTGTCAAGTTCTTGATATTGAGTTGCCTTACAACATTATCCTAGGCCGCCCATGGATCCATGCAATGAAGGTTGTTCCCTCCATGTACCATCAATCTCTAAAGTTCCCATACAATGGTACAGAGATAACTATCCCAGGAGACCCCAATCCTTTTGAATTCTGTTGTGTCTTGCAAGGCAGTTATAAGAATTGCAACCAAGTGCCTAAAAATGACAAAGCCCTTGAATCCCCACTATATGTTGACCCTGCAACGCTGACTCTAGCCTCTACAAGTGAACCCAATCTGCTGCCTATGGTCACAGCTCGCATCCGCGATATAGGCTTTGGCACTTATGATATCTCAAAATCTTGTTGTGTAGGACGGATGCCCTTATCTCCAAAATCTTACGGCCAACCACCCATTGCCAAAGTAACCAAAAAAGCAACTATTCCTCCCCCAGCATTCCTAACCCAATTCCAATAGGGACGCTTATTGGAAGAGGAAACTATTGAGGACATTTCTTCTTGGCTCTATAAGGAGAAAGAACCAGTCACAATACCAGTCAAGCAATATGGCAATGGATTAAGGATAGTCAAAAACATGGGCTATAAAGGCAAAGGTGGCCTTGGGAAATAGAATCAAGGAACTATGGAACCCATTGTTGTGATAAAAAAGCTAGACAAGAAGGGATTAGGATTTGGTAAGAAGGTACCACACGCCTTGGACATCGAGTATATCATCGACGAGGTAGCTGACACTTTTCCCGCCGATTCGACGTCTACAGAGGATATCATCGATGACTCTTCCCTCCATATGACCAACCTATTCGCGGAATCCTCCATTTTTACGCTATACTCCGTATCCTTAACCTCCACCACTAGCACCCAGAACGTCACACTTGTCTACACTGAACTTATCGATTGGGACCAACAAGGGTCCCCCATTATAGATGTATTTCAGAATGACGAAGCTTTAGCTGAGTTCATGGGACTTCGGGAAGGTATCCCTCTTGGTGATCATAAAGTAGGTTTTGTAATGGAAGTAGAGCCAACAACTTATTTTGGTGAGAATGCCAAATCCTCCAGTCACAAAAGTATAAATAAAGCAAGATCCCTAGGTGAAAACCACACTGTGGCACCTCCCGATCACAAAATAGTAAAAACAAAGGACGTATCCAGAGGTGAAAACCCAACTATGGCACCTGAGGATGGAGGATTTGACCTTCCCCTACCATCTAAGTATCAAGAGAAGTCAGCTCTCCTAGTAGAAGATTCTACAGAGATAAACCTTGGCACAGAGAAAAATCCAAAAACCACATTCCTAGCAGCATCATTATCAGAAATAGAGCACAAGAACCTTAACACATTCTTCTTACAGAGAACCATCAACTTCGCATGGACCTATGCTGATATGCCAGGGCTAGACCCTAAGCTAGTAGTTCATTATCTCACAGTTGATCCGAAAGTAAAACCAATCAAGTAAAAGCTGAGAAAGATGCACCCACAGATAACTCTCTTGGTAAAAGTGGAAATACAGAAGTTGCTAGACGTAAAGTTCATACGACCCATTGACTATTTATATTGGGTATCAAACATTGTACCTATGTCTAAACCTAATGGGCCCATCCACATGTGTAATGACTTTAGAGATCTGAACAAAGCATGTCCTAAAGATGACTTTCCACTACCGAACATTGACATTATAGTAGACTTGACAGCAGCTCACGAGATGCTTTCTCTCATGGACGGATTCTCTGGCTACAATCAGATAAGGATAGTAGAGGAAGATCAACATAAAACAACCTTTACTTGTCCTTGGGGTAATTATTGTTTGTGTGTCATGCCATTTGGTCTAAAGAATGTAGGAGCAACCTATCAGAGAGTAATGACAGTGATATTCCATGACCTCTTTCATCACATCATGGAGGACTATGTGGATGACATACTAGCTAAATCTTCTCGGGCAGATCACATATAGGTTCTAGGATAGATCTTTGATAAGCTCGAGAAATACCAAGTAAGACTCAATCCAAAG
Organism: Cunninghamia lanceolata; assembly: GCA_027924645.1. Taxonomy (NCBI): domain Eukaryota; kingdom Viridiplantae; phylum Streptophyta; class Pinopsida; order Cupressales; family Cupressaceae; genus Cunninghamia; species Cunninghamia lanceolata. Next base: position 1,015,387 of record BSBN01001642.1, read on the forward strand.
AAGTGTGTCTTTGGTGTAACATCAGGAAAGCTGTTGGGATACATTGTATCTCATAGAGGCATCAAAGTAGACCCCACAAAAGTAAAAGCTATAGTGGAGATGCCTCCACCAAAGAACCTTAAAGCATTAAGGAGCCTTCAGGGAAGGTTGCAATCCATCAGGTGTTTCATCTCACAGCTAGCAGATAAATGTTAACCATTTCAACACTTACTCCGCAAGGATGTCTCATTCCGATGGGATTATAAGTGTCAAGTAGCATTTGATCAGCTTAAAGAGTATCTAGCTACACCTCCTGTATTGGTTCCACCAGTTGTGGACAAACCTTTGATATTATACATCTCCACTACAAATTCGGCCCTAGGGGCCCTTCTAGCACAAAATGATGAAACAGGAAAAGAGCATGCAATTTATTATATCAGTAGAACCTTGGTGGGATATGAACTCAATTATTCACCAATGGAAAGAGCTTGTTTAGCAGTAGTGTTCGCCTCCCAAAAGTTGTGGCATTACATGTTGAACCAACACAAAATTGATCCCTTGAAGTATCTACTAGAAAAAGTAGCTCTTACAGGCAGACTAGCTAAATGGGTCATGATCCTTAGTGAGTTTGACATTGAGTATACAGATCGCAAAGCAATCAAAGGACAAGCCCTAACAGATCAACTAGCAGAAGCACCTATGATAGATACACACCCTATGGTAGTAGACTTTCCAGATGAGAATCTATTCACTCTTTCCAACTCAATAATGTGGAAGTTGTACTTTGATGGTTCCTATGCACAACATGGATCAGGGGCCGGCATCTTGTTTGTCACACCTCAAAATGACTATATTCCTAAGTCATATGGGCTTGCATTCCCTTGCACCAACAACATTGCTGAGTATGAAGCACTTCTTATAGGTCTCAATACAACAGTTCAATGGAACATCACAGAATTACAAGTTTATGGAGACTCACAACTAGTCATTCGCCAAGTCATGGATGAGTACCAAACAAAGGATGAAAAGTTGGTCCCCTACAAGCAATTAGTGGATGCCTACAAACCACATTTATCTAGCATCACATTTGAGCAAATTCCAAGAGAGCATAACAAAGCTGCGGATTCTATGGCTTCTGTAGGGTCACTGATCAACATGCCTGCAAATACACAGAAATGTGAATTCTTGATCGATCAATTGTTGATACCAGCCGTCGATGTTCCCATTACTGAAATCATTTGTGAACTTGTTGGTCCCAATTCCCCATGGTATGAAGATATCTATGAATACCTTAAACACAATTCCTTTTCCCCTAACCTGTCATCCACCCAATGCAAAACCTTTATCCGTCGATCCTCTCGTTACATCATTCTAGGTGATACACTATATCGCCGGAGTCTCGATGGTATCCTCTTACAATGTCTTAACGCGGAAGAAGCCGAAGCTACCTTACGAGACATACACGAAGGTGTCTGTGGCGCACATTCTACCGGTCCTAATCTCGCTAAGAAGATACTCAGAATAGGATATTACTGGCCTACAGTAGAGCAAGATGCTGCACAGTTTGCCAAGAAGTGTCTACAATGCCAGCAACATGGAGATTTGATTCACGCACCAGCTCATGAATTACAGCCTGTGACTACTCCATGGCCTTTTTCTCAATGGGGTCTCGACCTCGTAGGACAAATCCACCCCTCCTCTTCCAATGGCCACAAGTTCATCATTACCACCACTGAGTATTTTACGAAGTGGGTAGAAGCCATTCCCATGACCTATATCACCGGTAAGCAAATAGCCAAGTTTATCCTAAACTACCTCATATGCCGGTATGGTATTCCTCAAGCCATTGTCACTGATAATGGGAGACCATTCAAGAATCAAGATGTCTGTGCCTTGTGCACACAATACAATATCCAACATCGCTTTTTAACTCCCTACTATCCGCAGAGTAACGGCCAAGCTGAGGCTTCCAATAAAACTATTCTCAAAATACTCAAGAAAACAGTCAATGAAGCTGGTCGTGATTGGCACTTGTAACTCAATCCCACCCTATGGGCCTACCGCACTTGTATCAAAACGCCAACTGGTGCCACACCATATGCCTTGGTCTTTGGCTCTGAAGTCATCCTACCTATAGAGGTCGAGATCCCATCCCTCAGAGTATCCATGCAGGACCTGATCGGCGGAGAGGATTATCGCACTTCTAGATTAGCTGAGCTAGAACTCTTAGATGAGAGGCGCCTTGCCGCACTTAATCATCTCCATGTCTATCAAAACCGCCTCTGGCATAATTACAACAAAAAGATCAAAGAAAGACGGTTTCAAGTTGGTGATCTTGTACTAAAAGAAAATCAGAGAAATCAAGCAGATCAAGAGAAGAAGGGCAATTTTGAGCCTAACTGGTTAGGTCCCTTCATTGTCACAGCAGCATATGGATTAGGAGCTTATACTTTAGCTACACCTGACGGCATTCCTCTAGATGAGCCACTTAACAGTGTCCATCTCAAGAAGTTCTATGCCTGATCCTCAGAGTATTCCAAAAACAAAAAAAAAACAAAATAAATAAAAAATAAAAAAAATAAAAAACAAAAAAAACAAAAAACAGAAAAAAAAATCCAAAAAAATCCGTCCTCTGGTGAAAACTTGGCAAACAGGCGCCTTGGATAAGTACCATAGTGAAAACCTGGCAAACAGGCTCTATGTGTAGAGTTAGCATCCATCGTCTATCGAGTCCTGTCCACTCCATGTCCAGTGCACAAAGCACGCCTTTCCATCTATCTGTAAAACCATTGACTTTGTTTGCATTTCCATCTCCCTATCTAGTGTAGCTTGGAAATTTGTCAATGTCCCTCGTCGTCATCCCACATCTTAGTCTGTGTCAACAGTTTGCACTGTCTAGTCCTAGGTCACAACTTTCTAGGTCTTCTTCGTCAGTCATCCATACAAAATCCTCTACCGGAATGGGGGCAACTCTTTCCTTAACTTAGGTCTAGGATTAGTTTCTTGTTCATGGTTCACAACGCGCTCTTCAATCTTTTCTCGTTTCCGTAGATCGCATCATTTAACGGGTACATCGCTCCTACGATAAGGTTGTTATCTTCTTAATGCTCTTCCCACATCATCGTACCAACCAGAACTACATATTACCTCTTCTCAATCTTAAAGTACCTTGATCCCATGGATATGGGTATGTAGGCAGTCTAGAATATGAAGGAAGTATCCAATACTTAGGTACATAAGATCTCCCCCTTTCACCTCGACCCATTTCATCACTCTATCCAGAACTACATATTTATCATTTTCGTCTTTCCATTGTCGTGTGCCTTGATCTCGTGGATACAGGGTATGTAGGTAGTATGGAATATGAAGCATGTATCCAATACTCAGGCACACACGATCCATCATTCTCCACCTGTCTCAATCCAGTTGCACTTCATCCTTCTAGTCTTCCGTTTATCAAAATCCATTCACCTTGACTTGACTAACTCAAGCAGCAGGCTAGCGCATCCTTTCAAAGCAAAAGTCCTTACACAAACCTGAAGCAAAGCAGCTTTCTTCCAGAGTCATCTACTGTCCTAACTATTCTGATTGCCAACATTAGCTACATATCGCTTAACCCAAGCCCTAGATCAACAAGCTTGTCTTCTGCGAAGTGTTCCATTGTTGAGACCAACACACGCGTCTCCCGCGACATGTGACATTTCCTGTAGCAAGACATTGTCTTTTTAGGTAGATAGCCCCCTTTAACGGACACAGAGTTCCTACGATAAGGCTGTTATCTTTCCTATCCAATCTATCCTGAGCAACCTCTTTGGCAAGATAATATGTTGGCTGTATGTTTACTTTGTAAGTCAGTCAATTTGTGTTATCGTTTATCTTTTGTTCCTTATCCTTTACCGATTCAAGACTACCTTGATTTATCTATAATCTTGGTATGTTGCGATGCAGTACGGATTGGGGGCATAGTCATTGCTTTTGTGTGCCGTGTTTGAGGAATGATCTTTAGTATCTTTCTTAAAACATTATATTTATCTTATGTGTGTTACGACCTAGCATCTTACATATTAATATTCTTCTTGCATTTACATGTATTGAAGTTATTTTATGTTCAAGACTATGGTTCACTCACATGTTCCAACAAGGTTATATTATGTCTAAAGGATCTAAGTTCAAACCACTTTCTTGCAGAGTCAATGTCCACGCACTCGGATATTACAGCACCTTGGTCTTTTATACCTTGGTGGCGAATTATCCACGTGCTATATCAAAATAAGGATTGCTCTTTATATACAAATGTGAAACCATTGCAACAAGCTCATTCATCCATTCCCACAACCTTTATATTGTTTTCATTGTAGTAATCGATCAACAGTCTTTGTCTCCCATCTCCTCCTGTTCTTCTCTCTGGTGCATATCTACAAAACCCACATGTCAGATGTCACTAGTAATCACATCTATATCATCATACATCTCTGTCATCATACATCTATAAGCATCATATAAGCAACATATGTCATCACATAAATCCATAATCATTCATACATATCATCACATCCATGACATCAAGGAATGCATACACAAAAGCAGGAACAACAGTGAGCCGAATAGATCATCATATATCATATAAAGGTCATCATAATACAAAATGTCTATGTCTACATCAATAATCCATATGTATGCATCCAAATCTACATCAATATAGTACATCAAGGCTATCAAGAGCCTGCAAAATATACAGTAGGATGCACGCAGGCATCTGTCCAAAATGATACAAGTGGTACAATGTACAAATGTCTATCGTGATACAAGTATGGTACAAATATGATACAATATACATATACGTGCTCTAGTGGATAGAGCTGCCCTCCTGTTGTGGCCCCTGTCCTCCCCCTATGCTCGGTGGAGGTCCCCCTGCTGGTCCTCCTCCTCCCCCTGGTGGTAAAAATGGTCCTCTCACTGAGGATACTGACTGCCCTGTCCTCCGGGATCCAGATGCCCCTGACCGGCTCCTCTCTCTGTAACTCGGTGCTTGCTGAGCTGCTAGCACCGCCCCCACATACAGACCCCTGTAATCTCTGCCTCCCAGCTGACTGATACTAGCTCACCCTGCACTTGGACGAGCTCACTGTATAGGCTCCTCTGATCTGCACCCAGTGCACGGCGTGCCTCATCTCTCTTCTGCCTCACTCTAAAGAGTGTGGCCTCTACTGTCAACCGCAGCTGTACCTCTGCGTCTCTCTCCCTCATGACCTATGCTAGCTGCTCAGCATCTGCGGCTGGTGCAGCTGGCGGCTGCACCTGTACCTATGCCTGTGCCTGTACCTGGGCCTATAGCTGTGCCTGTACTTGTGCTAGGGCTGTTTCTGCTACTGCTGCTGCCTGTGTCTGTGCCTGGGTTGTGGCCTCAGCCTGTCTCGCCTCAGCCCATGCTACATCCCTATCCCTCCTCAATCGCACCATCCGGAGCTCTAATCAAGTCCTCCGAGCTATCTCCTCCTGTAGTAGTCGCTCGGCTCTCTGCAAATCGGTCTCTACTACCGGGCCCTCTGCCTCCACCATCTCCACATCTGCCTGCTGGCCACTGCCCTTTCCAACTGCTGGCTGACCGCTACCCTGTCCACCTGCCTACTGCCTGGCTACCCTGGCCTGTCGTCTCATCCTAGCCTCCCCTCTGAGGACTAATACCTCCCCCACTGCCCCTGCTACACCTGGTGTCGTCAATCTCACTGGTCTATGTGTCTGCAGTACCGGTCATACTCTGGCAGCGTCCCTAGGTCTGCCAGCCCTGTGTCCCAATCCCATCTCACGGGAACAAGTCCCCATACCTCTGCTAATGCTGTCACTACTGGGATCTCCGCGTCCCAGTCTCCAACCTCCCTCCACCTCCTGGCATGCGTCGCCTCCCCCACTGGTAGTCCCTGTGGCAATCCAAACTATCTGAGTACCCACTCTGGTAGGTACCTCTCTATCGCATCTGTCCGTCTCCCGAACAGATAATGAGCCTGTCTGTAGTACATCAACTGCTCATGCTCGTCCTCCCACTCCTCACAAAGTAGCCATGGCCTCCAAACAAAGAGGTCCATCTCATCAATCTGTCACCTCCAGTGGCTAACAGATCCCAACCTCCTATGTGAAATCACTCCATTGTACAAGAACACATATGGCTCTCCCCTCCCCCGCTGGCACTGTGTCATAGGTCTGATCACTGGGATATGCTCCCACGCCCACACCTGTAGAAGTGTCACCCCTGCTGAGAGACTCCTGCCTCCTGTACACGCAGTGATGCATGTCTCGGTATAGCTGTCCCAACACACATGGGCCCCATGCATACTGTCTACCATGTGTGAACATCCCAGATAACACTATGCCCCATCCAACTGACAAACCTCTAGATCTCCTGTCCGGACACAAGAAGCCGCCAATCAGTGACACCACTATCCATCTGATCCTGTCGCAGAGTCTCGGGATGTCTGCCCATCGAATCTCTCCATCATCTATCCAAAGGTCATCTGTGCAGAAGACCTCCACCAAGCCTGCCTTACCACGCGCCGAGTCAAAATCCACTATCTCTCCATCAATCCGAATCCTCAGGATGCGGTAAACATCCTCTAATGTCACTATGGCCTCCCCTATCAGAAAGTGAAATGATGAGGTCTCATTGTGATATCGCTCTACAACTGTTGTTACTAGGGTGAGATTCGCCCTAATGTGTGTCAGGTGTGCAATGTGCCACAGTCTGGCATGCTCCAAGAATGCATCCTCCTCCCAGGTCAGTTGTACAACCTCCTGCACTATCGGGTGGTGTCACTCCCGCGACATCAGTGGTGGCATAATCCTCTGTATCCACAACAAATCACTTGTCAGTACTTCTATACCCAATCCCTCAAATCCTATCTGCACATCTGCTATGCTAGGCAACCCCCAACCATCCCTTTCCCCTTTTGTAACCTAAGATAGGCATCTCTTTTCTCAACCCACAATTCTAATTTTCTTCTACTTAACCAAAAGCGCTTTGTTTTATACAAAAGCGCTGTCCCTCCCTGCCAAACGTGCCACACTATCTATCCGGACACGTTGCATTTTCTCTACCAAGTGCGACTTGTTTACCACAAGCGCTGCACCCACCTACCAACCGCGCCCCTCTGCACTACCAGAGGTGACTCAATTTTTTCTATCCCCCACCGACTGCGCTATTCTACCCTACCAAGTGCGCTGCACTACCTAGCCAAAGGCGCTGCGACATTTTACCAAACGCGCTACGGCGCTGACATCTAAACCATTAGCGCTACGTTTTTGCCAAACGCGCTGTGCTTCTCTACCAACCGCGCTGCGGCGCGCCAAAAGTGCTCTAATCGACTACTAAACGTGCTGCACATCCCTAAAGCGCTTTTGGCTGACATGCAAACCCTACCTAGACCTAGCCCTAATCTACCCTCAAATGACAAATTAAAATAGGGTTTTCGACCACTTATCGCTGCCAGAGCTCCTGCTGGCCTCCTATACGTCCGCACGAGCTCCACCCAATGCCTGTGCGCTGGAATCGACATCTCTCCTCATTGTCTGCTCCTTCCACTCAACACTCTCCACCTAGTTTTGGAGGCTCTACTGTATCAATCTAGAAGCTCTTAGTGTGCAAATGAGGATTGTGGTCCCCATGGGACCTATTTATAGCCTCCCTGCCTCATTTTTTTCCTTCTTCCCACCCCCTCTGCTTTTTCCTTCTCACCTTGTCGCGCAATCTTCTAGTCGAGCATCAACACCGTTCCTCTGTCGCTTCCCTATCTTCCCACTCGAGGGGGCATATGCTGGGGCAACTACCTACACTGGGGCATCAAAAAATTATCACTTCTTCGACAATTAATTTCTTTGACGCAATGCTATAAATTGCATCGCATCAAAGAGGGGCAAAATGTAGACACCTTAAAATGACCAAGTCGTCGCACCACTTGTTTTTCGTAATTTGTCAAATCACCTGCATTTCACACATTAATTAAATAATCAAATTATTTAATTAATTTCACCAAATTCTTCTAAATCACAAAATTGTGACATTAATTAAATAAATTCTCTTTATTTAATTAATTAAATCAAATTCCTCTATTATTCTTCTACAATTAAATAATTATATTATTTAATTAGATCATTATCTTATGTCCAAATCTCAAGTCCACATTAATTAAATATATCCCATTATTTAATTAATTTAACAAATTCCCTCTTATCTACAATTAAATCATTCTTAAATTATTTAATTAAATCAAAATCATTCTTCCAAAATCATGCACAACAATTAAATAAATTTATTTATTTAATTTGCTTTCCAAATCTTCTAAATTAATTAATTCTAATTATTTAATTATTTCTTCCATAATATCTTCTCTAAATTTAAATAAATCAATTATTTATTTAAATTGCTTTTTCTTCTAAATTTGAGTTATCTCTAAAATAACTCAAGCTTTCTTCCTCATGCAATTCAATATTTGAAATATTTAATAAAGTAAAATATCTTCTTATTCTCATGCAAATCCCTTCTTCTTGTTTTAAATCACTTAACTGACTGATATATTCTATTAACTGCTTTAACTCATTCTTCTATTCTTGATAACTCCTCTCATGCAAAAGAAAGCAAGACACTTGGCTTCTTCTTATTTGTTGCACGTTCCTCAACTGTTCTCCTCTGTTGATTCTTCTGAATTATCTGGACCGTTGATCGATCTCTGTTGAAATCTATATAAACCCCCCTCATCTCCTTCATTGAGCCTCTCTCTTCGATCGTATTCTTAGGCATACTTAACAGAGCTTTGAGCATACAAAATTCATCAATTAAGCAACCTTACGATCTCTTAACATTAATCTTTGAGCACATCAAGCACACTACTTGCTTGTTGCAACTATGGTTTTCGTAACTTGATTGAGCAATCCACACTTCTCCAAAAGGGAACAATACAGATTTTGGTAAGAGCTTTCATTTGTCTTGTGATTTTATGATAATGGCTTTTACTTTGATTGGTTTGCTTTATGTGATTGGTTTTTAGTTTTATTAGTTTAGATTTAATCGATTTTTCCTCATACACATTCTGGCACGCCCGGTGGGACCCACTAATCCCTCTTTTTCTTTGAGAAATTAATTTTTTTGAAGTCACAGTACGGTATAGCGCAAACGACATAGAAAAGCACTTCTGGCAGTATTCTTAAGCGCTCTTGGAGGCATAGTACAATGCCCTTAGGGGCACTGCGGCGTTTCTGGTAGCACAGAGTGACACTTTTGGTAACATAGCACGACGCTTCCAGTAGTATATTTAAGCGCTTTTGGCTAAATTAGGTTTCTAACTTCGGTTCATGTTTTTGCAAGGTTTTTTCGTTACATATCGTTTTGATTTGTCTGACAAGCTATTGTATTTGTCTTTCAAACCTGGTTTTGATACTTCCTAAGCTGACTTATTTAGGGGTATCTTCGGTATTTGAGTTAATCTATTGTGTTACTACACTTTCTAAGTTTTTTGGATTTCACGATTTAGATCTATCAAATATTATTTCTCAGAACAGTAGATCAATCATGAAATCCCATTTTGATCTGGTTATTTTGACAAAAGCTAATCTTTTTGTGATCTGAGACCGTGCAGCGCATTTGGTATAAGAGTATCGCGCTTTCGGATACACAGTAAAGCACTTCTGGACCTTGTTCAGCACTTCTGGTGGTATTCTACGACGCTTCTGGGATGTGAGACATCGCTTTTGGCATAACAGTATCACACTTCCGGATACACAGTACAGTGCTTCTGGATCTTATTCAGTGCTTCTGGTAATATTCTTTGACGCTTCAGGTCTGTATTACAGCGCGGTTGGTAAGACAGCAAGGTGCTTTGGGTATAGCAGTAACTCGCTCCTGGTCAAATTGATTTGTTTTTTGCTAACTTGTGAATTTTTAGTGGAACTAACTGACTTGTTGCAGCTTCTTATTACTCATACAGAGCAAATTGGTGTTTTTAGCATGTTCATGCAGGACGAGCGTTGAAGAAATCTTGATTTATCTCACTAAGTCTTAGAAACACATTGCCTTCTCAAAGGATAATTGAACAAATCATTTTGGCAAATCTAAGTCTTAGGAACATACTGCTTTTCTTAAGGGACAATGGACATGTATACACAAACACCTCAATTTTCTAAGGGACAATGGACATGAATGCCAAAACACTTCAATTTCATAAGGGACAATTGACAACTACAAACGTGTGTGTGCCTAGTTTAGTTGCACCTTATTTTTCTTATAACGGGACAATTGAACCTTTGTTTGACTTGCTTGCTCTTATATTTCTGTACTTCCTTTAGAAGGGCCTACTTTTGCATTGCGCTTCTTCATCCAAAAGGGACGACCCTAAGCGGAGTTTTCCTTTGAACCACTATATAAGAGGGATAAGGCGAAAGCCAAGTCCTAACCGACGTCAGCCTTACCTTGTGGTGCCAAACTGAAAAGAGGTTTACTAACTCTTTGTGGAAACAATTTTCACATTAGGCGAAGTGTTTGATACTCTTAGTAGGATTGGTTAAAGCTTTTAGTAGCTTGTCGCATTGCTCGTAAGACGTTGGTCCCTTAAAGTCACTAAGAACCATTCTAGATAGAGACTACCCGACCTACCTCTGAACATTGTAGTAATCATCAGTGCAAGGGGAATCGATTTAAGCCCTTAAGATACTCACCATTGGCTCCCTTGAGAAGAGATAGTATTCCCTTGGCCATAAAGCTCTTGTGACCTACTTGAGCTTTCCAAGGGAGGGCGAGATATCCCTACCTATCGTCTCTCGCAAAGATACTAAATATCTGACACCTTTATGGAATGATATTTTTATCGACGGAGTATTAAGCTGTGAGCTGATCTACTGCAATGAAACCTTGTCTCTAGGGATAAAAAGTGCTTGTTATTGATTGCAATTGTCTTATACCTATGGAAACATTGGGCTTGTTTTGAGCCTCAAACATACACTATCTGTTATGTCAGTCCCTTGTTTGTGCCAACATTATTTGCTGTGTTTTCTCTTGCCAAACAAATCCAATCAGAAACAAAAACAATCTATCAAAATTTTGCCTTTTAGAAGCATCAGACACTACTTCAGCGCCCCTGGTATTACAGCAGCTCACCTTTGGTAGTACAGTAGATCACCTTTGGCATAGCAGTAACTCGCCTTTGGCAACACTCTACTTTAGCGCCCTTGGTATAACAGTAGCTCGCTTTTGGTCACTGTAGCTCACCTTTGGCATAGCAGTAACTCGCTTCTGGTAGCTCAGTCCGTTGCCTTTCGTGTCACAGTAGCACACTTTTGGTTGCACAGTCCTGCGCCTTTGGTCAAACAGTATAGCGCCTTTGGTCCAGTACATTGTGCATCAGAGTTTTTCATTTTCTCAAAAGCACCTCATAGAATCCCAGCATTACCTTTTGTCCTAGTGTATTCCATGGTAACCACTAGGCTCCAGCAAACTATGAAGTCCAAGCAAGTTGGCCCTAGGAAGCACAAATCACCTCCTCGCACACCACAATCAGGTTGTCTCAACATTACTCCCAAGGTTACTCCTAGTACACCCGGGGCAAAACCAATCAGCTCTCCAAACATGCCACATATTGACCAACCAAGCAATCATCCAGAGGGTAGGATCCCTTTGGTAAGTATACCTCACTATACCACCGGCTTGCCTCTGGATTTTGTGCCACAATGATATACCATTAAACAAATCCCATCTCAGGAGGAAAGGGTCCCTTTGGTAAGCATTCCTCACTATACTACAGGCTTGCCTCAGGATTTTGTGCCACAAGGTTATACTGCAGATCAACCCCCATCTCAAGAAGAGCGACACTTTGAAATAGGTCAATCCTCTCAAGAAGATGGGCAAGATCTTGATGAAATCATATAAGAGCCTAGAATCATGGCCGCCTTTGACAAAATCCTTAGTGAGAACCAAGATCATTTCTTTCGCTTGCTTGCAGAGCAAGGCGCCAAGTTACCTCAAGATTTTGATTTATCCACTCTCAAGGAGAACAACAACACCCATGATACCATACAAGCAGTTCAAACCATGTCAACAGTGACCACACCTTTACCTGAACAGAGCTCGCAGTATAGGAATCCCCTCTATCAAAACCCAACTGGAGAGAGGGCCGCATCACCGCTTCTGACTCCTATGGAGATCTACAAAAACCAACAAGAAACTCTCCAATGTCAAGCAGAGTTAGCTAAGCAAGCCACCTTAGCTCGATCGAATATGCATCCACCTCCTAAAGTGTCCACACCAATCGCAAGTGGAATCTTGGTTACCCCATCACGAATAGGTTTCCCACCAAATTACAATCTGGGGAACTATTATGTAGCCATGCAACAAAGGCCTCAATAAATACCACCTCCTATATCATCACACCTTCATGTCTCTCAACCAATTAGAGTCATACAATCCCAACCACAACATTCCTCTACACTCGTCATCAAGCCACCTCAACTGTCGCAAATCACTTCTACCTATGCCCCTCCTCCACAACGTTCATCCTCACTCAATTTCTTTCACACATTGCCTAGCCACTCTCAACATTCCCAACATCAAGTTTCCCAAAGCTATGTGCTGCCATCACAACCTAATCAAACGCACTTTAGCTTTCCTCCACCCAATACTTTTCTTCAACCATCACAAAGCCAACATTCTTACCTAGCGCCACCTCCACCTCTGCCAAATCAAAAATTCTAATTCCAACCCAGTCTGAACCAAACGTACAACCCGTATGATCCCAATCAATCTTACGACCCTTATAACACCAGTGTGCATGGCTTACACTATAATCTTCCGTATGGGCAACACCAACCACTTCTGGGACAATGGGAGATGTTACCAATCCTTCCCACGACTATGGAGCTAAAAATCACAGAAGTTCAACAACAACTATCTGATCTTACATTTGGCCTTTCCAAAAAGACCTTCTCTTTAGAGGAAGTGTGTCCTTACCCTTTTGATTGGTCATTACCAATGATCCCTTTTCCTCAAAATTTCACTCTTCCCAAGTTTGATAAATACAAAGGAAAAGGTGACCCAAAAGACCATCTTAGGGAATTCTATCTTGCTTGCTTCAAGGTCTCACATAACGACACATATCTTATGCGTCTCTTTCCTTGCAGTCTTGGAAGTCAAGCTATAGAATGGTTCTCACATTTATCCACGGGTATCAAGTCTTTCAACAAGCTAGCAGAGAAGTTTGCCACCCACTTTTCTTACAATGCAGAGCATGAGATTTCCATGATTGATCTATGCAACAATAAACAGGAAAATGGTGAAACTTTCATTTCTTTCCTTCAACGGTGGAGACAAATGGCTAGCAAATTCCCTTTCAAGATTCCTAAGAAACAGCTTGTTAGCATATTTGTGCAGAACCTCAACCAAGAGTTAGGTTTTCACTTGCAAATTCTTAGTGCTACAACCTTTGATGAAATCACATACAAAGGAATCAATATTGAGAAGGCCCTCATTGCTAAGGGTGTGGTCAATATCTTTAAAGAAACAAAAGACAACACTCCTCATCAACAGACGAATGATAAACCCAAATACTGGAACAAAAACAAAAACATGGTTAACGACGGTGTGGTTGATTCTAAACATGTCCAAACTTTGCAAACACCGCTGCAACTCTCCAAACCAAGTCAAGCTCCATCTCCACAACAACAACAACAGCGGCAACCGTATCAAAATCAACAACAATGACAACAGGAGCGACCTCAACAAGATTACCCTCCACGACGTCAATTTACTCCCTTGGGAGTGCCTATGGAGTCGGTCCTACAATAGGTTTTACAGAAAGGACTCATCACCTTACCAGATGCACCCCGATATGGTGAACCTGTTTACAAAACTGCGCAGTATAGAGAAAATGAATACTGTGAATTCCATCAAAGCAAAGGACATAGAACTGCGTCGTGCATGAAACTCAAGCACCTAATCCAAAATCTCATCGACGGCAACCAAATCACTTTTGAAAATGAAACACCAGCTCAACAAACAAACAAAGATCTCGATATGTACAAGGAACCATTCCCTCATCATGGTCCACCTCCTCCTTAGGATAGAGGTAAAGTTATCAATCATGCTTCCACGTCCTTTGATTCCATTGTAGGTCATTTTGAAGAAAGTTGGGTGTCTACCCTCACAATCAAAGGAAAATCTATGGATTGCACTGTTACAACTCGTCGTGGTCGTGTCACCAATCATGGTCCTACACCTAATCTTCTGGCTCAATCTGATTATAATCTTGTCGAACATCTAGGGAAAATGCCAGCACAGATCTCTATCTTGGAGTTTCTAGGGTCATCACCTGCACATAGAGTTGTGTTAGAAAAAGCCCTCCAAGAGTCTTCGGTTGCTAACGACATCATGGTCGCAGATTTCCAAGCTATAGTAGGTAACATTGCTTCACCCTACAATGTGGTCTTCTCTGAAAAAGATCTCCCATCCCATGATCCTTGTCACAATGATGCCCTTCATATTGAAGTACTCATCCATAAGCGCAAAATCAAACGCATCCTCATAGATGGTGGTGCGGGTCTCAACATCTGTTCTTTAAAGTTACTTAAGCAATTGGGATACTTTGAGGATCATGTCAACTCTGATCATAGTATTACAATCAAGGGGTATGATGATGCTGAACATCGCTCAGAAGGTGTTATCCACTTGCCTATACAACTCGGCCTTGTCATGCTTGAAACCAGGTGTCAAATTCTTGATATTGAGTTGCCTTACAACATTATCCTAGGCCGCCCATGGATCCACGCAATGAAGGCTGTTCCCTCCACGTACCATCAATCTCTAAAGTTCCCATACAATGGTATAGAGATAACTATCCCAGGAGACCCTAATCCTTTTGAATTCTGTCGTGTCTTGCAAGGCAGTTATAAGAATTGCAACCAAGTGCCTAAAAATGACAAAGCCCTTGAATCCCCACTATATGTTGACCTTGCAACACTGACTCCAGCCTCTACAAGCGAACCCAATCTACTGCCTGTGGTCACAGCTCGCATCCGTGATATAGGCTTTGGCACTTATGATATCTCAAAATCTTGTTGTGTAGAGTGGATGCCCTTATCTCCAAAATCTTACGGCCAACCACCCATTGCCAAAGTAACCAAAAAAGAAACTATTCCTCCCCCAGCATTCCTAACCCAATTCCAACAGGGACACTTATTAGAAGACGAAACTATTGAGGACATTTCTTCTTAGCTCTATAAGGAGAAAGAACCAGTCACAATACCAGTCAAGCAATATGGCAATGGATTAAGGATAGTCAAAAACATGGGCTATAAAGGCAAAGGTGGCCTTGGGAAATAGAATCAAGGAACTATGGAACCCATTGTTGTGACAAAGAAGCTAGACAAGAAGGGATTAGGATTTGGTAAGAAGGTACCACATGCCTTGGACATCAAGTATATCCTCGACGAGGTAGCTGACACTTTCCTGCCAATTTGACGTCTACAAAGGATATCATCGATGACTCTTCCCTCCATATGACCAACCTATTCACGGAATCCTCCATTTTTATGCTATCCTCCGTATCCTTAACCTCCACCATCAGCACCTAGAACGTCACACTTGTCTACCCTGAACTTATCGATTGGGACCAACAAGGGTCCCCCGTTATAGATGTATTTCAGAATGACGAAGCTTTAGCTGAGTTCATGGGACTTCGGGAAGGTATCCCTCTTGGCAATCATAAAGCAGGTTTTGTAATGGAACTAGAGCCAACAACTTATTTTGGTGAGAATGCCAAATCCTCTAGTCGCAAAAGTATAAATAAAGCAAGATCCCTAGGTGAAAACCACACTGTGGCACCTCCCGATCACAAAATAGTAAAAACAAAGGATGTATCCAAAGGTGAAAACCCAACTGTGGCACCTGAGGATGGAGGATTTGACCTTCCCCTACCATCTAAGTATCAAGAGAAGTCAGCTCTCCTAGTAGAAGATTCTACAGAGATAAACCTTGGCACAGAGCAAAATCCAAAAACCACATTCCTAGCAGCATCATTATCAGAAACAGAGCACAAGAACCTTAACACATTCTTCTTACAGAGAACCATCAACTTTGCATGGATCTATGCTGATATGCCAGGGCTAGACCCTAAGCTAGTAGATCATTATCTCACAGTTGATCTGAAAGTAAAACCAGTCAAGCAAAAGCTGAGAAAGATGCACCCACAGATAGCTCTCTTGGTAAAAGTGGAAATACAGAAGTTGCTAGACGCAAAGTTCATATGACCCATTGACTATTCAGATTGGGTATCAAACATTGTACCTGTGTCTAAACCTAATGGGCGCATCTACATGTGTAATGACTTTAGAGATCTGAACAAAGCATGTCCTAAAGATGACTTTCCACTACCAAACATTGACATTATAGTAGACTTGACAGCAGGTCATGAGATGCTTTCTCTCATGGACAGATTCTCTGGCTACAATCAGATAAGGATAGCAGATGAAGATCAACATAAAATAACCTTTACTTGTCCTTGGGGCAATTATTGTTGGTGTGTCATGCCGTTTGGTCTAAAGAATGCAGGAGCAACCTATCAGAGAGCAATGACAGTGATATTCCATGACCTCTTTCATCACATCATGGAGGACTATGTGGATGACATACTAGCTAAATCTTCTAGGGCAGATCACATACAGGTTCTAGGACAGATCTTTGACAGGCTCGAGAAATACCAAGTAAGACTCAATCCAAAGAAGTGTGTCTTTGGTGTAACATCAGGAAAGCTGTTGGGATACATTGTATCTCGTAGAGGCATCGAAGTAGACCCCACAAAAGTAAAAGCTATAGTGGAGATGCCTCCACCAAAGAACCTTAAAGCATTAAGGAGCCTTCAGGGAAGGTTGCAATCCATCAGGCGTTTCATCTCACAGCTAGTAGATAAATGTCAACCATTTCAACACTTACTCCACAAGGATGTCTCATTCCGATGGGATTATAAGTGTCAAGCAGCATTTGATCAGCTTAAAGAGTATCTAGCTACACCTCTTGTATTGGTTCCACCAGTTGCAGACAAACCTTTGATATTATACATCTCCACTACAAATTCGGCCCTAGGGGCCCCTCTAGCACAAAATGATGAAACAGGAAAAGAGCATGCAATTTATTATATCAGTAGAACCTTGGTGGGATATGAACTCAATTATTCACCGATGGAAAGAGCTTGTTTAGCAGTAGTGTTCACCTCCCAAAAGTTGCGGCATTACATGTTGAACCAACACACCAATCTTATAGCCACAATTGATCCGTTGAAGTATCTACTAGCAAAAGCAGCTCTTATAGGCATACTAGCTAAATGGGTCATGATCCTTAGTGAGTTCGACATTGAGTATACAGATCGCAAAGCAACCAAAGGACAAGCCCTAGCAGATCAAATAGTAGAAGCACCTATGATAGATACACACCCTATGGTAGCAGACTTTCCAGATGAGAATCTATTCACTCTTTCCAACTCAATAATGTGGAAGTTGTACTTTGATGGTTCCTACGCACAACATGGATCAGGGCCGGCATCTTGTTTGTCACACCTCAAAATGACTATATTCCTAAGTCATATCGGCTTGCATTCCCTTGCACCAACAACATTGCCGAGTATGAAGCACTTCTTATAGGTCTCAATACAATAGTTCAATGGAACATCACAGAATTACAAGTTTATGGAGACTCACAACTAGTCATTCGCCAAGTCACGGATGAGTACCAAACAAAGGATGAAAAGTTGCTCCCCTACAAGCAATTAGTGGATGCCTACAAACCACATTTCTCTAGCATCACATTTGAGCAAATTCCAAGAGAGCATAACAAAGCTGCGGATTCTATGGCTTCTGTAGGGTCACTGATCAACATGCCTGCAAATACACAGAAACGTGAATTCTTGATCGAGCAATTGTTGATACCAGCCGTCGATGTTCCCATTACTGAAATCATCTGCGAACTTGTTGGTCCCAATTCCCCATGGTATGAAGATATCTATGAATACCTTAAACACAATACCTTTCCCCCTGACCTATCATCCACCCAATGCAAAACCTTTATCCGTCGATCCTCTCATTACATCATTCTGGGTGATACACTATATCGCCGGAGTCTCGATGGTATCCTCTTACGATGTCTTAACACGGAAGAAGCCGAATCTACCTTATGAGACATACATGAAGGTGTCTGTGGCGCACATTCTACTGGTCCTAATCTCGCTAAGAAGATACTCAGAATAGGATATTACTGGCCTACAATAGAGCAAGATGCTGCACAGTTTGCTAAGAAGTGTCTACAATGCCAGCAACATGGAGATTTGATTCATGCACCAGCTCATGAATTACAGCCTGTGACTACTCCATGGCCTTTTTTTCAATGGGGTCTCGACCTCATAGGACAAATCCACCCCTCCTCTTCCAATGGCCACAAGTTTATCATTACCACCACTGAGTATTTTACGAAGTGGGTAGAAGCCATTCCCATGACCTATATCACCAGTAAGCAAATAGCCATGTTTATCCTAAACTACCTCATATATTGGTATGGTATTCCCCAAGCCATTGTCACTGATAATGGGAGACCATTCAAGAATCAAGATGTCCGTACCTTGTCCACACAATACAATATCCAACATCGCTTTTCAACTCCCTACTATCTGCAGAGTAACAGCCAAGCTGAGGCTTCCAATAAAACCATTCTCAAAATACTTGGTGCATTCTGATACAAATAGAAAACACAATGCCTTAACCTGAGGACATTGAAACAAAAGAGTTCCTACCTCTGCTTTCGCCACATGGCGTTCTCTGCAACAAGCAAGAACTGTATCAATAAAACTATGGCCCACCATATATCCACTGGTACTAATAGGTCTCAAATAAAAGAAGATACATGCGGTGGCCTCTAAAAGAAAACTTAAAAGACACAGGGCAGCACCTCCTAGCTAGAAGCACAAAAAGAAACTTTTAAGAAGCTGTCTCCGATATCAACACGTGTCGCTATCCGCTGGAAGCATGAAACTGTAGAAATGGAAGTCTGAAACTGCCACATGGCACACTTTGTAAAAGCAACTAAAAAGAAAGAAACACGTGGCAACATTTGCTGAAATTGTTGCTCCAAAAGTAAATGACACATGGCACGATCCGCGCACGAGAAACAATACATAGCCACAAATATATATAGTTACTGGAAATATTGAACCAATACATCTAAAACAAAATGTAGAGTTTAAGCTCTACACCAAGCTAGGTACTTGATAGGTTGAAGGGACCATACCCTTGATATGTATCTCCTCTCATAGGTGATGAGACAGTTTGGGTTATGGTAGGACTTGCCGTAGGCTATGGTGATTTTTGGGAGGACACCATAGGATGTCAGATGGCCATCACGTATACAACCCCAGTGGCTATTGTGAGACTACAGCCTATGTAGTGGGATTGGAGGAGTATGGTGGTTGATGTAGGGACCACCCTAGATTATGATCGGTGGTGGGTAGTGTGGAGGCCAATCCGCTTGACAAATCCTGTAGTCGAGCTGGATATGACAGTGGAGGAGGAAGAGGAGGGGGACAAGGTCTGGAAGGAGGAGGTGCTGGAGGAGGTAGATGTTGATGAGTGTGACGCTATTGAGATTTTGGTTGCAGTAGCAGTAGAGTAGGTTTTGGGGAGAGAATGGGGGTGAGGATAGTGGAGTCCTCAGTGGTAGTGGGGACCTCGTCAAGTTCCATAGTAGGTGTTTGTGTAGCAGGCTCAGAGAGGGCAGATGTCGCCGCCGCAGGCACCACCCGAGCATCAGGCACAATAGATTAGGCCACAGCTTTAGGTGAAACAGGTTAGGCCTTAGACATAGGTACAACAGATACCAATACATTAGATGGGGTTGTTTATAGGGGCTAGGACGTCAGAGGTAGGGGCGTCGGGGATAGGGCCTGGTCCTACTCCGGGTATGTATATTGGGTGTCAGCGTACTCGAGCCAATGAGGAGGAGGATGCAGTGACCCTATGGGCCCAGGTGGCCAGCTTGGAGGATATGGTGGCTTGGCAGAGGCAAGAGCTTGCCCAGTTACAAGAAGCAGCTGCTTTGCTAGATGGAGGTAGTGGGGGAGATGGAGATGATTAGATTAGTGCATTACAGGCGTAAATAAGGTAGATGCAGACACAAGTGGGGTAGTTACAGGCGCAGGTGGCTGGGGTCACCTCAGAGAGAGACACAGAGATGTCCCTATGTCAGGTTGCAAAGGCACGAGTGGGAGCTTTGTAGGAAAAGGTTACGTGATTGCAGCCTGGATGGTAGTCGGGACTAGTATTGGCCAGATCTACTCAGACTCCCAGCAGTGTATTCAGCAGCTGCAAGACCAGCTCTTGGAACAACATTCACAAGCTAAGTATTACTATGGTGCTTACTGTGCTGTAGTTCTCGAGGGTCAGCGGGTACCAGGTTATAGTAAGAGGAGCAGGTTAAGGATGTTTGGGTCAAACAAGTCCAGGAGATCTCAGTAGTCCATGTAGCAGCCGTAGGCACTTCCATAGCAGCCACCTTAGTAGCCACCTCAATAGCAACCTAGGTCACCTATTGACTCTACTAGGGGTCATTAGCTCAGGGTTGATTTTTGTTATATTATGGTTATGTATCATGACCTTGTATTATTTTTGAGCGATGTATATTTTTGCGGTGATGTACTTTATGGATGTTTATGATATTACGGTTTATGATGATGTTGTGACTTAGGATGTACTTATGATTATGATAGATGTTTATGGATGTGATGGATTATATTTTTATGTGATATTTATGATGGAATTTATGGATGTGTTGTGATGTGATGGATATAGATATGATGTTATGGATATTATGGATGCATTTATGGATGTGTTATGATGATGTTATGGATGGCATAGATAGATGGATTATGCTTTATAGATGGTTATGGATGTTATTTTATTATGGATGCAATCTATGCAGCATTCATAGGCACCTCCATAGCAGCCTGGGTCACCTATTGACTCTACCAGGGGGTCATCAGCCCAAAGTTGATTTTTGTTGTATTATGGTTATGTATCATGACCTTGTATTATTTTTTAGTGATGTATATTTTTGCGGCGATGTGCTTCATGGATGTTTATGATTTTATGGTTTATGATTTGTTGTTACTTATGATGTACTTATGATTATGATAGATGCTTATGGATGTGATAGATTATGCTTTTATGTGATATTTATGATGGAATTTATGGATGTGTTATGATGTGATGGATATAGATATGATGTTATGGATATTATGGATGCATTTATGGATGTGTTATGATGATGTTATGGATGGCATAGAAGATGGATTATGCTTTATAGATGGTTATGGATGTTATTTTATTATGGATGCATTTTTTGTTTCTGTATGTGATGATATGGATGGAATATATGCTCAAATTAATAAACATGTATTATCTATGATGAAAAATGAAATGGATATGTAATGATTATGTATGTGATGGATACATGGTAAAATGGTTATGTTATTTAATGATTTAATGGATGTAATGATGAATGGATGAATAAATGTTTTATGGCAAAAATAGATTATCGATGATGATATGGATCGAACAAATGCTCAGATTAATAAATATATATTATGTATGGATGGAAAATGAAATGGATATGTATGTAATGGATAAATGGTAAAATGGTTATGGTAAATGGATAAATGGTAAATGATGATTGATAAAATAGATAAATGATGAAATGATTAATGATGGACAATATAATGATTAATGAAATGGATAAATGGTAATCGTTAAATGTAACAATTAATGATAAATGACTATGATAATGTAAATGATGAAATGAAATGATAAATGCTATGGTTAATGAAATGGGCAAATGATAATGAGATGGGATGGGTTGATGCTATGGTTGGATGTCCTAATACATGTGATGTTCTTTGAACCCTAGGCAATAGGGTTAGGTGGCTGGGGTAGGTTTAGAGATGACTGGGATAGGTTTAGGGATGGTTGGGATAGGTTTAGGGATACTAGGTCACTTTACACACCACGTTATTAGAGGGGTTTTGTTGGAATGGGTGAAGTATGTAGAGTGAATTGGTTTGATTATTGGGGGGAGGGGGTGTTAGATGGGGGGTATGTTAGAGTGGGTGAATGGATGGGGGGAGGGGTTGAATCATTTTTAAATGCCAAGTCCAAATAGTGTGTTGAATGGTTGGTGATATATAAGGGGGATGGGTAGGCTAGGTAAAGTACTTGCATTGACATTATTGAGAGCATTTCTAGGTTTATTATAGAAAAAGAGGATATTTTTCACCAAGGTATGAAAGGACCAAGGTGATGATATATATTCATCTTTGCAAGGACTAGACTCACAAACAATAGGTTGATCTCATTCATGCCCAAGGTAGTATAACCTTGCCTAAATGAGGGAGGGGACTCATAGCATAAGTTCCTTAGTACATAGAGGGTATGATTAACCTTTTATGCAGATGTGAAACAATATGCTAGAACTGACCCTACATCTTCAAGATATGAATACCATTCTTGGAGTAATGAAATCAACTGACAAACATGGCATACAAAACAATGACCCTATCCATTCTAGGTGTTTTCCGCCACGTACCATGATATAGTGAGATCAAGGTAGCTTTGGAATGATCCATAGAACAAGACAAAAAATAAAAATCAATAATCAAAAAGACCAACGAACCATTCAAACAACCATTGTAGCTCTTGCCAGGATAAGTGTTGATAAGATGATGGATTTTGCCTGTTGTAGGAATGATATATCCATTAAGGCAAGAATTGGTTGGATGTTGTTGGATAGATTTCAAAGGGATAGTAGGCCATATATGCTGATTATGATTGGTTTGTTGATTGATGATTTTCATGTAAGATTTGATGTTTTGGCATTATGCTTAGCATGTGTATTGTTTGGTGAATTTAGTAAGCTCAGAAGATAGGGACCATCCAAATGGGTTGGATGGGTGCATCTTATGTACCTGAGTACTGGATACTTCCTTCGTATTCTAGACTATCTACATACCCTATGTCCATGGGATCAAGGTACTTTAAGATGCAGGTGAGATGAATATGTAGTTCTGTTTGACTTGATGATGTGGGAATGGTTCGGGATAGATGACGGTGGGAGATGATGTGTTGAAAGTGATGATAATATGGGATTATTTTTTGGACTTTTGTAATTTTGTGATTTTTTTTGAATTTTTTTTATTTTTGTATTGTTTTTGAATTTTTTGTGGATTTTTTATTGTTTTTGGATTTTTATGGATTTTGAGTTGTACAGAGAGCATACAAGGATCCTCATTCCCTGAATTAGCTTTGGGTGGGATAATGTAGGTTGGGTGATTTGATGTTTTAGAATTCCAAGCCATGGGATGTGTGTGATGTGGAATGTTATGATAGATAAGGACTTATTAGATGGTAGAACTAGCCACTACACATGGTACCTAAGATAGGTTTTCACCATGGTACTTATCCAAGGCATAATCGAAGTGATTTTCACCATTGGATGACTTTATTGCACTCATGTTTTTCTTGATTTTTTTATTTTTTATTTTATTTTATTTTTTTGATTTTCTAATTTTTTTGTATTTTTTGATTTGGGATACTTGATGGGTTATGCATAGAACCTTTTCAGGTGCATGATGTTCATAGGCTCATCTAGAGGTTGCCCCTCAGGTGTTGCAAGTGGATATGCTCCTAACCCATAGCTAGTTGTGATGACATATGGTCCCAACCAATTAGGCTCAAATTTTCCTTTCTTGTGACACTCTTGTAGGTTTCTTTGATTCTCCATAAGGACAAGGTTTCCTATCTCAAACTTGCGGTTCTTGATCTTTTTGTTGTAGCTCCTGCGTAGGTGGTTTTGATAGGCTTGAAGGTAATTGAGAGCATCCAAGTATTTCTCATCTAGTAGCTCTAGCTTGTTTAGTCATGCAACTCAGTACTCCTCCTCAGTGATTATATTCTGTAATGAAATCCTTAGCGAAGGGAGCTTGACCTCAATAGGAAAAATGGCTTCAAAACCAAATACTAATGAGTATGGTGTGGCTCTTATGAGTGTGCAAATGCTTGTGCGATAGGCCCATAGGGCAAGGTTGAGCTGAAGGTGCCAGTCATAGCCGACTTCATTAACCATCTTTTTCAGAATGCGTAAGATGGTTTTATTAGAAGCTTCAGCTTGACCATTACCTTGGGGGTACTATGGTGTGGAAAAATGATGTTGGATGTGGAATTTCTCACATAGGGTGCAGACTTCCTATTTTTTAAACGGTTTCCCATTATCTGTGATGATGGAGAATGGAACGCCCTAATGGCATATTATGTAGTGGAGGATAAATTTAGTGATTTGGATGCCAGTGATATAAGTGAGTGGAATAGCTTCTACCCACTTGGTGAAATATTCGATAGTGGTAATGATGAATTGGTGGCCATTGGATGAGGGTGGGTGAATTTTGCCTACGAGGTTGAGTCCCCACTATGAAAAGGGCCAAGGAGGTGTTATCGGTTACAGCTCCTGTGAAGGTGCACAAATGAGATCACCGTGTTACTAACATGGTAGACATTTCTTCACAAAGCGGTAAGCATCTTGTTCCATGGTTAGCCAATAGTACCCTGTCTTCAGAATTTTCTTTGCTAAGGCAGGTCCACTAGAGTGTGCCCCACAAATGACTTCGTGTACCTCTTGTAAGGCCACTTCGACTTCCCTAGATTCAAGACATTGTAAAAGAGTACCATCAAGACTTCTTCGATAGAGGGTAACTCCTATGAGGATATCCTATAGTGGCCATAGCATCTGCTGCTTTGTTGTTTAACCTTGGAATTTGCTCAAAATGGATATCATAGAAATAATCTATGAAATCATCTACCATCATTTTGTAAGGCAGTAGCTTGTCATCCTTTGTCTTGTACTCATTGTTAACATGTCTAATGACTAACTAGGAGTCTCCATAAACTGTCAGCTTTTCAATTTTCTATTAAATGGCCATGTGAAGTCATGTGATGAGCGCCTCATATTCTGCTACATTATGTGTGCATGTAAATGTGATTTTGTAGGATTTTGGAATAGTCTCTCCTTGAGGGTTAACGAACAAGATGTCTGCCCGTAAGCCACGATGTGTGTAGGATCTGTCAAAATACATTTTCCATGTATCTGTTGTTGGCGCTATTTGTTAATATGGACTCATCTAGAAATTTTACAAGTAGTGGTTGTTCTGTTAGGATAGGTGCATTAACCAAATGATCAGCAATCACTTGTCCTTTGATGGCTTTCCTTTCTGTGTACTCAATGTTGAACTCACTTAGGATCATAACCCACTTAGCCATCTATCTTATGAGAGTTTCTCTAGTCAATAGATATTTGAGTGGATCAATCTTGGCAAGGAGCTTTGTCTTGTGGTTGAGCATGTAATGCCTCAACTTTTGGGAAGTGAAGACAATGGCCAAGCATGCTCGTTCAATAGAAGTGTAATTCATCTCATAGGTCACCAAGGTGCATCTAATATAGTATATAGCTCTTTCTTTTCCTTGTTCATTGTGTTGTGCTAGCAAGGCCCCTATCACTGTTTCTGTTGTTGAGATGTATAGAAGAAGGGGTTGTCCTTGTTTTGGTAGAATAAGAATGGGTGGGTTAGCAAGATATCCCTTTAGTTGTTCAAAGGCACCCTGGCACTGATTATCCCATTTAAAAGCTATGTTTTTTTGGAGACGATGCTGAAATGGTTGACACTTGCCTACAAGCTATGCTATGAAGCAGCAGATGGACTGAAGTTTCCCTTTAGGCTTCGAAGTTGTTTAAGTGTTTTAGGTGGAGGCATCTCCACTATAGCCATAACCTTAGCAGGGTCAACTTCAATTCCTCTTCTTGACACAGTGTATCCTAGGAGTTTTCCAATGGTGACCCCAAAGACACACTTCTTGGGATCTAGCCGTACTTTGTATTGCTCTAGTCTATCAAAGATTTTAGCCAACACATTCAAGTGATCTTCTCTAGTCCTTGATTTTCCCAATAGATCATCTACATAATCTTCCATTATGTTGTGGAAAAAGTCATGGAAAATAATTGTCATGGCCCTCTGATAGGTAGCTCCTACATTTTTCAACCCAAAGGGCATCACAACCTAGCAGTAAGTTCCCCAAGGACATATAAAGGAGGTCTTATGTTGTTCCTCTTCGGTTCTCCTGATTTGGTTGTATCCGTAAAATCTATCCATTAAGGACAACATTTCATGCCCTACGGTGAGATCCATGATGATGTCTATGTTGGGTAGTGGAAAGTCATCCTTAGGGCAAGACTTATTAAGGTCTCTGAAATCTGTGTAGCAACGAATTCCCCAAGTGACTTTGGCTACTGGAACAATATTTGATATCCATTTGGGATAGCCTCTAGGGCGAATGAATCCCACATCTAAGAGTTTCTTGAGTTCTGCTTTGACGAGGAGTGCCACTTGGGGATTCATTTTCCTTAGCTTCTACATTACTCACTTCGCATCAGGATGCACTGCAAGGTGATGAACAACTAGATTAGGATCTAATCCCAGCATGTCGACATATCTCCATGAGAAGTTATGACTCCTCTATTTGAATAAAGCTAAGAAAGCCTCTTGCTCTTTTGTTGTGAGGGATTCTACTCAGAATGTGATCTTGGGTGTCTCTTCTGTTCCAATATTCATCTCATGTGATGCTTCAACTAGGATTGGTGATCTTTCTTGATATAGCTATGATACTTCGGGGAGGTCCATTCTCTCATCTCCTAGCACCTTGTGGAGGTTTTCACTAGGTGATACATCCTTTATTTTAACTTTTTCTTTATCCAAAAGTGCCACAAGGTGATTTTCACTAGGGATGTTATTTTTATTTTCATATTTTTGTGACTAAGAGTTTGGGTTGTCTCCCCGAAGTATGCAGATGTGTTTAGTTCCATGATGTAGCTAGCCTTATGATCTCCAAGGGGAAAGTGATTTCTAACCCCCATCATTTTAGCTATTGCTTCATCATTTTGTGCGATATCAAGGACGGGAGGTCCTTGTTGGTCCCAATCAATGAGTTGGGCGTAAACAAGAGGTAGGTCATTGGATGTAGATGGCATTGTGGTTAAGGTGTATATGGTGCATATGGATGATTCAAAGAGCTCAGTGAAATCACTAAAAGAGTCTTGATGGTCCTCTTCGTTGATGTTATCTACCACGGGGAAGGCCTTAGCAACCTCACTTAAAATACACTCAATATCGGTGGGGGTAGACTCTTGTTTTCCATACCCTAACCCATGGAGTTATGGATTTCTTGTTGCTTGGATGAGTTCAACAATTCCTTGCTCATGAAGGCCTATGCCGCCTTGTCCTTTATAGCCCATATATTTGACAATTTCAAGACCTTTTCTATAGATCTCGGTTGGGAGAGTAGGAGCTTCTTGATTCTCTTCTTCTTTGTATAACCAAGAGGATATTGTTGAATGCTAGGAACACTGAGAGGGGGGGTGAATCAGTGTTCTATAAACCTTTTCTTGCACTTTTACTTTTAACCATTTCAAAGGATTAATCAAATAGAAGCATAATATATGAATGAACAACATCGACAAAAGCATGACACATAACACCAAGATTTTACGTGGAAAACCCAAAAAGGGAAAAACCACGGAGAGGATTACCTCTCAAGTATATATTGCAATCTTTACAAAAATAATGTTCAGGCTTGGTCACTCCATAGGCCTAGAACATACTAGCTCACTGCCATGAAGTACAACTAGATTTAGCAGGCTCACTACCTCAACCCTAAACCTAGAAAGATTACAATAAGGGCTATTAAACCCTAAGGGTTGTTAAATCCTGAGGGTTGTTAAACCCTGTTGAAGGCTCATTGTCATCTCACTTCCTTGATGATGAAATCTTGATTCCAATCATATTGCACATGAAAACTGAATACTGCTTAGGCATCTGCCACTATGCCAGGGTGCAATCATTTAGCAACTGAATTATGAATCCCAAGTCTTCATCGATGCTGATCTTCTAACTTTGCTCTGTTATTTGCATTCTTGCATCACACACACACACCACAAACACACTCAACTCAACCAAAATTCATCGCTCTTATATATCCTCATCATGATTTGATCCATAGTCAGGTCGGCATCCAAGAAGTAAAATGTGTACATAGAAAGATGTACCTTGTCGGCTTGATCCAATGCACTATGTGTCACGCAGACCCAAATCTTCACCCAAGCATATTCATATAGGTCAGCTCTAATCACTTAATTACTTGAATAGATCTTGCACACAATACCCTTTCTTCGCATCATGATTTATCTCACTAGTCGGCCTGTTACTCAAGAGCATGCTTAACAGGTTCATATGCTGACTTGAAACTTCTACTGCGGATCACAAAACACTTCCAAAATTGTATCAAGGACTCTTTATACATCCCCAATCTTACCCTTAGAACTGCAAGGCATGATATCATCTTGCGGATAAATGCGGACCATTAGAACTCAGACTTTGTCTCTGTCAAACTTTGTCAAACACTATGGCGATACTTAACAACTTGTAGATAACCTTCCGGTGGACTTCAAATCTCCTAAATCTTGAATAAAGCACTTCATATAAGTGTTTACAACACCTTAAATCTGCATAACAAAATACCTATTTGTGGAGGAATGTGGACCACTGCACTAGACCATGTTCACTGTTCTTGCTATACCTTTGCTTATCCGAACTTAGACAATTCTTCAAGGTGACTTCTGGAGGAGATTAGGACTTAACCTTTGAAGCATAACATTATCAAACAACTGAGAACATCATACTTGAACTGCATTATTGGATCATCATCTGTGGAGACATACTATCTGACTTACTATCCTCTACTTAGAATACTTTCCATACTTAGCCATTTTCTGTTAACTTGACCTGGGATCCAACATGTTCTTCTGGAGCTATCTCTTCCTATCATGGTGATAAGATCTCTAAGCCTTGTTGCCATCAATGACAACATACAGGTCCATATCGGAGCAATGTCTCTTGCCAACAATCTCCCCCTTTGGCATTGATGGCAACACTTAGTGAAAAATGCTTGACTGCTCCCCTTACTATATACACTTTAGTTGCCTGCTCCCCCTGAGATGATTGTCCATTTTTCACCGATCTACTTCTCCCCCTTTGACATCAATGGCAAAGGGTGTAAACCGGAACCAAAAACTTGTCAAATTTTCAAAAAATTTATGTACTCTGCTGCATATTTACAAGTACAATCTTCATCTTAATATTACATGTTCTTGAGAACATCATTGAATATGTTTTTAATCAGTGTCCACTCTGCATCCCAACTTTTCTTTGCATTCTTTAGAATCTAAATTTGTCCGCTAAGAAGAAAAACTAAGGATTCTACCTTTTTGGGATCAGAAGTTGTGTCTACTTGGATGGCTAACTTGACCTCTACAATAAGATTTGTCATTGAGTCTAACTTTGGACAAACGAGTCTTCTGATTTGTCCCATCCTGCTTTTTATTTGATATTTTTGATTTATTAAGTCAGTCAAGTCATTGTGAATATTGATGACCTCTGTTTCTTTCTTTATGACTGACTGCTTCCAGATCAAATTTCTCAGAGATATCCAATGATTTTTGTTCTAAATCTTTGATCTTTTCTTCAATCTTTTGAGCAGTTTTGGGCCAGGATAAACAAAACTTGTACAAATCTCTGACATCTTTCATAGATTTCTAAATGTTGGCTATTGTATTATTTAATGAAGTTTTGTCATTTGCTATCATTATTTTCAATTCTTCCAATCGTTTATGTTGGATTAGGTCCAGACAACTGAGAGGGGGGTGAATCAATTGTCACACATTCTAAACTTTTTCTTTCTTTAATCTTCCTTCACAACTTAAAAACAAATTAATGAAATAAACATTTTAGTCATCACATAAGCAGAAATGAAATAACAAATTTGACACCAAGATTTTTGACGTGGAAACCTGGTTAAGGGAAACCACGGTGGGGGTTGACCCACAAGAATTTAATACCCTGTTAAAAGTATTGATACAAAATGGGAATGCACATGCATTCGGGCTCACTGCCTAGAGATCATTGCTCAAATGAAGGCTCACTACCTAAGACAATATTACAAATGAAGGACAGATATATGAATTGATTGATAGCATCTACTTATGCAGGAATTTTAGTTCTGGATGAGTACAAAAATTGATCTTACACACTTCATCCTTGCTCTGTTCTTCTTACTATTCTGTTCTCATTCGCACCTTAGATTTCTTCTCTACTCACATCCACTTTCTTCACACACTACACACCCCCTAAACATCCGAATTCATCGACTATATATATCCACAACAAGATCTATAATCATTCTACCAGTCGGCTTCAATAGTACTTAGAGTACTTAAGAATGCTCTACCCTGTCAGCTAGATCTATGCATAACTTGGAGTGCGGACCAAAACTTACTCTTACAAATCATTACTCATGTCATCCATAGTTACTGAATGCCACATTTGTCCAACAAGAAACTTCCATTCATCCAGAAATAAGATCTTCTGCGAGGTCTACTTGTTCTTTTGTCAGTTATGTTAGATTGGAACCCGATACATAGATGCTAATAACATTTGATTCCTTCATCACCGGATGAAAAAACTCTAGATTTAGAGTGTATTTGATGTGTTGTCAACAACCTTAGATCCACAGCATACCATGTCTTTCCACTGGAGAGCTCCGGACCAAAATACCGGACTCTGCTATACTCTATTTTAGGCTCCCAGACTTAGATTATCATTTTGACTCCCGGTATGATCAGATACTATATTGCAAATGTGGAGAACAATCTTAGTTGCCATCAACGACAACACTTATCAATGCTATGTAGTGTCTCTTGCCAACAATCTCCTCCTTTGGCATTGATGGCAACACTTAGTGAAAAATGACTAAGTGTCTTGGTGCCACTTCCCCTTTGTCTGTGCATTCATGCTCTTCACTTATTCTGGTTCTCCCCCTTTGCTGAACTCCTCATTTTTCACTGCCCCTCACTCCCCCTTTGACATCAATGGCAAAGGGTGGGATTCATAAATCAAAATACTCCAAAATTTCTGTATATATTGTCACATATGTACAAGTAACCAAAACTTCCATTCATATGAACTTGAGGATGTCTACAAAATTGGCTTTTATTTACACAAGTTCGGAGGCCCAAGTACTCTTCATTCCATGCAAAATTGAAATGTGGCCATTTAACATAAATCAGTAAGCTTCTGCCTTTGACAGATCTGATGGAACACTGGTGTGAACTACAATCTGAGCTTCAGATAAAGCATTATACATTGTTTCTAACTTAGGGGCAATTAATCCCCGGGGTTCACACATTCTCTTCATAATGTTACTTTTCTCTTCGGCAAGTTTCTTTATTTCCTCAGTCAAGTTGATTACTTGACATTCATGACTTATGAGCGAAACTATTAGGGGATCAAAATTTTGAGAGAGATTTGACAAATTTTGTTCTTGCTCCTTTATCTTGTTCTCAATACCCTTATTAACTTTGGTCCATGATAGACAAAATTTGTACATATCACTTCCATTATTTAGAGCATTCTGAATACTCTTTATGCTAATACCCAATATTCTTCCATCATTTACTATCAGGTTCTTTATGTCACAAAATTTCTTATCTAAGAATTCTTTTTGAACTTTTACCTCTGTAAACTTCTCAAGGGACTCAAAATGTGAATTTATTAAACTTACAAGGTTCTTTAGATGACTGGAGGGGGAATCATTTTGATTCTTCTGATAGTTTGGCATTAATTTCAAAACTCCGGTTACAAGTCCCAGTAGCTCATTCTCCTCCATGTGGAACTTTAACATCTTCTCTCTAAGCTTTACTTGGGTGAATGATGCTATCTTCATCAGTTGAATTGGAGAGAGGGCATTTGGATTAGCTATGCCTTGGAGTAGTTCAAGTTCATCAAGTTCATCAAGTTCAATCACTTCTTTTCTAAGAGAATCTTTTACTGCATCTGCAATGTCTCTTGCACTTATTTCATAATCAACTTTTTGATGTCCTGATTTCTCAGTCTCTGCTTTAGGTGCTTCAATGTTTGCACCATCTTCTTCTATTTTATCTTTCTTTTCTCTTTCTTCTTCTAACTTTGCTTTATCCTTTTCTGTATTCTTTGCAAAGGAACTTTTTCTTGTTTGTTCATCACTTGCTATCTGATCTGGAGGGCTCTGTGAAGTAACATTATTTCCTTTTTCTGACATATCTGGTGGATTAGGAGTATCTCCTATATCAACTACTTTGTCCACCAATTTTGTATCCTCTTGATTTGCTTGTTCTTCTTCCGGAACAGAGGCTTCATTCAGTTGTTGTTCAAACATATTCTCTTTTTCTCCATCCAAAATTTCTTTTGTGACTATGGGAAAATTGTGCTTTTTCAGTGCTTTCAGAAGAATTTCTTGAGTTTCTTCAACAATTTCACTTGTTTCTCCCATCATGAGCTTGTTCCTTCTCTTTTTCTTCCAAATTCATTTTTAACTTCCCTAAATATCATATTGATTTGAGCAGGTGAAATTTGAGGACACAAGGTTATCAGCTCATGTTCTCTGATTTCCAAGTCCTTGCACTTGGCATTTTCTTTTCTCAACTCTAGAATATCAGCTAGACTTTGTGGTAACTCATAAGTTATCTCAATTAGTGCCTTTTTATATATGTTAAGACATCTAACCATTGCTTCCTCCAACACCCTTTTATCTACATCATTGTATTCATCATAGAATTTAGTCACGGGTCTTAGATTACCATCTACAGTGACAGATTTTATCACATCCTCCAGGGAGAGTGTGGGCTTCTCAACATATTCCTCATATGTCTCTAGCTTTTGCCTTTTGTTAGCAGTGTTTGTTTTGTGGCTTTTACTTCTTTGATTTCAATGTCAGAATTTGTATCTTCTTCCTCTTCTCTTATGCTTTCATAGGTCTAGGAAGCTTTTGTTTTCTTCCTTTTCTCCCATTTTCTAGATGATTTTGCTTCCGGTTTTGTAGTTTTGGAAGGAGTAGAACTTCTAGTAGTTCTTGAAGTGGAAGAGAAATCTATCGGATCACTTGTTTGATTCTTATCTTATTTTTCTTTCTCTTCCCTCTCTGTTCTTTCTCTAAATTTCTTCACAGCTTCTTTGGTTAGGCCAAGATTTTCAGATAGCTGCTCAACTTCTTTTCTTACTCTCCTCTTGGTTTTAGGTTCTCTGAGATCAGTATGCAACTTTAAACTCAGCTCCTCATAAGTTCCAAATCTCTCAACCATTGTGTCTTTCATACATATTCAAGATCCTTTCATCTACTTCATACCCCATGGGTATGATCCAAACAGTTCTGGGTTCCACTGCTTCCATTAAACACTGATCAACCATGAAGCATATATCATCTTTATATTTGTCAACAATTGACTTTGGAATTCTTTTTCTAGAGTGCATCATATTCTAAAAATTCTTGAAGTAACCCCATATTGCTGTTTTTTGAGCATTGAAATCACCAATGCTGCGAAGATGATTTCTAATTTGAATGGCAACTAGCTCATCCTTAGTCCAGTGTACACCTTTTACCCCAGGTACCTCATTCATAAAGTAAAAGAATAGATATAGAATTAGTGTACCATACTTGAAGGTGTTCTTCTTATCCCTTTTGATCTTGTTCAAATTTTCAATCAATTGATTCTGTAATAGTTCACACAAGTCATAATCAACATTTTCTTTTAGCATCTTATATACAACAAAAATAACTGTTCTAGAAACATAATTTTCTCTGCTTGAGTGGTAAATCTTGTATCCAATCACCATGGAGGAAAATTTGACATCCGGCTCTATAATATTATTTATGGTCATTGCTCTTCTGTCGAACTTAGCTCTGGTAGCATTAGTTACTATCTGGTTTTTCACAGCTTTCAACATGGGCAATCCTCCGGTTGAGTTTAAACCCGTTACATTTCTAATAGCATCCCTGGTAACCTTGAACAGTTTTAACAACCAAATGAATTCATCATGTATCTGGCTTAAGACATATTGGACCTATTCATCCTCATCAAATGTTCGAAACCCCATAACCTGAACAAAGTGTTTATCCTATAGTGCCTTATATTCAGGTTTAAGTTCTTCATTTTCATCCATGAGTTGTTTTTCAAACAGATCCACATTCCTTGAATCTCCAAATTCATCTATATTTGCATGAATGTAAACCCTAATGTCTTCTACATGTAGCACGCCATACAGAACACTTGAGAAAGCACCTAATGGATCGACTTGAATTGATTTGTGAGGATGCTTCTTAAATTTGGGTTGAGGCCTTTTGGTAATGTCAACAACATGAGGGGTAGCCATTTCAAACAGATTTTAGATTCAAGGATTTACAGAGAGGTACCTTTTTCTTTTGCAGTGATAGGGTTGATCAATTGCCGATTGATTTCGTTCTCTACCTCAGTCTCTGGATTAGTAGTTCAAATGCTCTTCCTTTTGTTTACTTCGAATGCAAGGTGATTCAAATAAGTGATCAAGTGACCTTTTAAAGCTCTGCATACCTAATTTGCCTTTGTAATAAATGTGTTACCCTAATTGTATCCAGTTACATTGTTTTTCATGTGTCAATCTGCAAGATCAACATTTTTCTTCCTGAACTCCTTCCATAGATTCTGCACCAATTTAGAGTATCTTTTGTTAATGTGTCAAATTTAGGCACCCACTTACTGACTGGGGGATTTTGATGTTCTATGCAACTCCCCCTGAGCCAGAGATTTTGACTTAATTTCCAGAGGAATTATTAGCACTCGATTCCAGTGTGAATTCATTATCATTGTTTGTTGTATCTTTCTTTATCCAAATCTTGTTCATTTCACTTCGTACCTCATCCACATCAATTTTCCTTTTGCCTATGTCTTGTTTCTACTCATCCAGTTTTCTGTTTACCGGACCTTTTCTTCTATTGTCTTTGCTTCTACAGAATCTTGCAATATGACCAAATTTATTCCAGTTAAAGCATACAACATTTCTTTTCTTGTAAGCCTAATTTTCTCTTGATCTGCATTGATTTGCCATATGTCCAAACCCATTGCAAACAAAGCAGTAACCATTGAAGGAATTTCTAGTTCTTCTATTATTAGGATTATTCATTGTCATACTTCTGCATTCATTTGATCTATGACCATACCTGTTACACTTAGAGCATTGGCCAGATAAGGATGGACCATTTTGATTTATTCTGCTTCTATACTGAGTAGCTTTATGACGAAATTTGTTATAGTTGAAACAATTTCCATTGAATGATGGCTATCTTTGAGCATTTGGCTGTCTAATTGGAGGTTTTCTAGATCTGTTTCTCCAATTCCTAGGTTGAAAAATTTCTTTGTTCGGATTGAAGCTTTCACCTTCCTCATGCTTCCTTTTTCTGTCCTTCAATGAGTGCCTCAAGCTTAGCTGAGCTTATCTTGAACTTCTCCTTATACTCATTTGCAATTTCTAGATCATGTCTAAGTGTGATAATTTGTCTCTCAAGATCTCTTTCATTGTCTCTGCTTTCTTGTAGATTAGATTCTAGAAGTCCAGCTATCACATCCAATTTGCAGCATTCTTTAGAACGCTTTTTCAGATCTTGTTTTAACTCTTCTTCAGCTTTCTTCTTATCTTCAATTTCCTTGGTTAGTCTCATCACCCTGGTTTCCATTTCATGTTTTAGAATAGTAATTTCTTTAGTTAACTTTTTGCATTCCTTTGTATTTTCATTCAGGGCCTTGTCTTCATAAGATTTTTCCAGTTGAAGAGGTTGCTCCTTTCTTTTTGCATTAGATTTGCTTAGTTTTTCTTTTAAAACTTTAATGAAGTCTTCATCCTTTTTGAGGTTGTCTTGTAGGTCTTGAACTTCTACCTTGGATTGCTCAAGATCATCTAGGGTGAGATTAAGTTGTCCCTGGAGGTCATATTCATCCATTATGCTATCTTCCCAGATCTTCCTTAAGCTGTTAAGATTTTTCAAAGGAACTTAGCTATGATACCAATTGTTAGATTAGGTCTGGACAACTGAGAGGGGGGGTGAATCAGTTGTCACACATTTTGAACTTTTTCTTTCTTTAATCTTCCTTCACAACTTAAAAACAAATTAATGAAATAAACATTTCAGTCATCACATAAGCAGAAATGAAATAACACATTTGACACCAAGATTTTTGATGTGGAAACCTGATTAAGGGAAAAACCATGGTTGGGGTTAACCCACAAGAATTTAATACCCTATTAAAAGTATTGATACAAAATGGGAATGCACATGCATTCGGGCTCACTACCCAGAGCTCACTACTCAAATGAAGGCACACTGCCTAAGACAATATTACAAATGAAAGACAGAGATATGAACTGATTGATAGCATCTACTTATGTAGGAATTTCAGTTCCAGTTGAGTACAAAAACTGATCTTACACACTTCGTCCTTGCTCTGTTCTTCTTACTGTTTTATTCTCATTTGTACCTTAGATTTCTGTTCTACTCACATCCACTTTCTTTGCACACTACACACCCCCTAAACATCTAAATTCATCGATTATATATATCTACAACAATATCTATAATCATTCTACTAGTCAGCTTCAACAGTACTTAGAGTACTTAAGAATGCTTTGCCCTATCAACTAGATCTATGCATAACTTGGAGTGCGGACCAAAACTTACTCTTACAAATCATTACTCATGTTGGCCATAGTTACTGAATGCTACCATTTGTCCAACAAGCAACTTCCATTCATCTAGAAACAAGATCTTCTGCAAGGTCTACTTGTTCTTCTTTTGTCTGCTCTGTCAAACTAGAACCTGATACACAGATGCTAATAACATTTGATTCCTTCATCACTGGATGACAAAACTCTACATTTAGAGTGTATTTGTTGTGTTGTCAATAACCTTAGATCCATAGCATACCATGCCTTTCCACCGGAGAGATCTGGACCAAAATACCAAACTTTGCTATACTCTATTTCAGGCTCCCAGACTTAGATTATCATTCTAACTTCTGGTATGATTAGATACTGTATTGCGGATGTGGAGAACAATCTTAGTTGCCATCAGTGACAACACTTATCAATGCTATGTAGTGTCTCTTGCCAACAAGTTATCATCAAACTCTTGTCTCACCTTTATTTTTGTAGATTTCTCAAAGGACTCAAATTGTTTACTTACAGAACTTATTAACCCTCTCAGATGATTTGTTCAGGTCATGGATGAATCCCTTTTGTAGATAGGTAGTAGCTTCTCCAAAATCTCAGATTCTTCATCAATCAGTTCACTATCCTCAATGTGTGATTTTAATATCTCCTCTTGAGCCTTTTCCTGAACAATTGTAACCAACTTAAACTTTTGCTCTGGTGACATTATGTCCAAGTTTATTGGATCATTTAGAAATTCGGGCTCATCCAAAACTTGTTTTCTTTTCTCCAACAATTCTTTTGCAAGCTCCGTAGTGTCTCTTTCTATGATAGAGACTTCTTCTTTCTGGCTTTGCTCTGGATAGTCAAATTCCATATCCTTATTGATGTCCTCTTCTTGTTTAGGTGGAGGATTTTCCCCTACCAACTCTTCCTTAGTTCTTTCTTTGCTAGTAACATTCTCAAACTATTGTGTTGGTGAGGGTTTAACTTGAGAATCATCAGTAGGTGCCTCTCTCTCCTCAGACGCTTTGTCATCTGTACCTGTCTCTTCACCCAAGTTTATTTCTGGAATAGATAAGTTATTAGTAACAT
The DNA here is from genome assembly GCA_027924645.1 of Cunninghamia lanceolata. NCBI lineage: Eukaryota > Viridiplantae > Streptophyta > Pinopsida > Cupressales > Cupressaceae > Cunninghamia > Cunninghamia lanceolata. Next base: position 1,053,159 of record BSBN01001642.1, read on the forward strand.
CATTTTCTTCATTGATACTTGCAGTGGGAAGATTGTGTGGCTTTAGGGCTTTCAAGATAATCTCTTCTATTTCTTTCACCACTTTATCAATTTCACCTAGCATTAATTCATCCTTGTTTTAGTTATGAACTAATCCTTGGTCTCCTTGGAGATCAGATTATCTTCCTTTGCAGTGATTTCCAGACATAGTCTAGTCAACACATGTTTTCTCATCTCAATATCTTTAGCCCTGGAATTCTCCTTTCTAATGCTCAAAATATTTGCTAGACTTTTTGGGAGATCAGAGATGATCTCAATGAGGGATTTGCTAAAAGTGTTGGGATAGTTTACGGTGGCTTCCTCTAGACTCCTTTTGTCATCATTACTATATTCATCATAGTGCTTATTCATAGGTTTTAGATTCCCATCTACAGTGACAACCTTTACTATATCTCCAAGTGTTGGAGGCATTTCCTTTTTCAATCTTTTGCTAGATTTGTCCTTTCCAGAGTACTTTTCTTTACTACTTCCAGAAGCTTTGATATCCCCAAATTTCACCTTCTTGACCTATTCATTTGACTCTATTTCTTCATCATCCCTTTCACTTACACTAACATAGAGTCTTCTTCCCTTCATCTTCTTTCTCTTCATGTCTTTGACAGAGAATTCTTTTGATGTTTTCTCCAGGTTTATTGAAGCTATGGTGCCAGAGGAAGTGACAGAGCTTCTGGTAGTCCTCCAAACTTTCTCAGACCTATCTTGTTTCACCTGTGATTTTTCTGGAACCTACACCGGTTTACTCTTTTCCTTTTCTTTTGCTACTTTCTCTAATTTTTCCCCTACTTCTTTCAATTGGTCTTTGGTGATGCCATACCTAGCAACAACTTCTTCCACCTCTTTTCTGACTTTTATAGTTGATTCAGGTTTTCTAAATTCAACATGAAGTTTCATGGATAGCTCTTCATAAGTTCCAAACCTTTCTTCTCTGTTGTCCTTGGGTTTCCTTAACATGTATTGAGCATAGTTCTCTAATATTTGCCCATCTACTTCATACCCCATTGGCATTACCCAGACTGTCCTAGGCTCAACAACTTCCATTAGGCATTGGTCTTTTGTAACCATGAAACAGATAGTATCCTTATATTTGTCAACAATTTTCTTAAGAATTCTTTCTCTAGCCTGCATTATGCCTTGAAATTTTTTTCAAGTACCCCCATAAGGCTGTGTTTTGCTCATTAACACTTCCAATGCTATTTAGATGGTTTTTGATTTGGACAGCTACTAGTTTATTGTTTAACCAGATGGAATTCTTCATGTTTGGTAGCTCATTCATAAAATAAAAGAATAAATAGATGACCAACGTACCATATTTGAAGGGGTTGTTCTTTCTTTCCTTTATCTTCTTCAGGTTCTCCAGTAGTTGGGTTAGCAATAGTTCGCACAAATCATGATCTGCATTCTCTTTGACCAAATGATATGCAGTATAGATTGATGTTCCTGAGACAAAATTCTCTCAGTTGGAGAAATAGATCTTGTAGCCCAAAACTATTGAGGCGAATCTTACATCATGATCTGTGATATCATTGATAGTCAGTGCTCTCTTGTCAAACCTTGCTCCAGTGGCCTCTGTAACAGTCTAATTTTTCACATCCTTCAACAAGGGTACGCTTCCGGTGGAACTTAACCCTGTCACTACCCTAATTGCATCCTTGGTGATTTTGAAGGGCTACCCTAACCACATGAATTTATCATGAATTTGGCTTAGAACATACCTTACCCATTCATCCTTTGCAAATGTAGGAAAATCCACATACTAAATAAACTTCTTTTCCTTTAGGGTTTTGTATTCCTTTTTGAGGTCAAACTAGTCATCAATTAGATGCTTGAGATATAAATCTGTCAGACAAATGCTATTGTGTTCATCTAGGGAAACATGAATATATGCCCTAACATCCTCAACATACAAAACACCATAAGGTATACCCAAAAATGCACCCATTTGATCCACTTCGGTCACTTTATGAGGGTGTTTCTTGAACTTGGGTCGAGGGCATTCAGTAATGTCTACAATTTGTGGAGTCATCATAGCAAAGATTCAAAAGATTCACAACAAGGGTTTCTACGAAAATACCTTGATATGCCAAATTTAGGTTTCCTTCGCCTAAGTTGGTTTAAGCTTTGAATCTTTGTTGCACCTTGAAATCTCTCTCTGACGTCTAAAAAGCTATGAATGCAAAGTGAATTAGAAGAAAAATGACTTGCCTTTTATCCTCCGCACTTGACCTAATCATTATTAAATGCTCACTCCCAAAAAGTTGTCAAAAACCCTTCACTGTAGAACACAGTCGAATAAGAATTCTTTGCAATATGCCGCAATGACCCTTTTACTTCCGGTTCTTCTTTTAAGAGCTTTGTCTCGTCAGATTAAACATCTTTGTGCCTGATTCTGGCACCCACTTTCTGGCTGGGGGGTTTAAATTTTTAATACTGCTCCCCTTGAGCCAGAGCTCTTGATTTACTTCCCAAAGGAAGTAATTGCACCGAATACTGGTGCGGATTGGTCCTTGACTTCAATCACTTCTTTCTTGATCCATACCTTGTTCATTTCTTTCTTGGTTTCAACTGGACTAACTTTCTCTTTTCCCTTATCATTTCTTTGCTCTGTTTTCCTTTCTTCAGAATAGTGATTTCTCTTCACATTTCTACTTCTGCAAAATCTTGCAACATGTCTAATTTTATTGCAATTTAAGCACATCACATTCTTTTGACCTTGATTCCTTCCATTGATTGAATTTGATTTGCATTGATTTGTCATATGTCCAAATCTATTGCATGCAAAACACTTTCCATTGAATGGTTGACTGTTCCTTGTATTTTGAAAGTTAGTTCTTACCGAGCTTCTGCATTCATTTGATTTGTGTCCCATTTTATAGATGCATTGCACCTAATAGAATTTTGACTTACTTTACTTCTACATACAATAGCTTTATGACCAATTCTATTGCAAGTGAAGCATTTACCTTTGAATGATTGTTCATTCCTCCCATTGTTGAAACTTTTCTTGGTGTGATTTCTGCATTCATTTGTTCAATGACTAATTTTCTTGCAATTGAAACACTGACCAAAGAATGATGGAATTTTTTGATTTATCCTGCCCCTACACTGAGTAGCCTTGTGACCATACTTATTGCATGAATTAAAATAACCATTGAAATATGGGTACCTTTGAGCATTTGGTTGTCTAACTGGAGGTCTTCTAGGTCTTCTTCTTTGATTTCTGAACCGATATCCTTTGTTTTGCCTTGACTCAGTGTTCATTTGACCAGAGTTTGGACTTTCTCCTTTCTCAAATCCTAAACCATGTTTGTCATTAGCATTCTTCTGGCTATCAATCATTTCATCAAGCTTTGCAGTGCCTATCTTGAATTTTTCTTCTAAACTTCTAGCCTTTTCTAGATTTGTTTTTAAACTTATAATCTCTTTTTCAAGTTTTGCACAATCTTCTGATCTGTTCTTCACAATCAAATTTGGATCATCTTATGCTCTTGTTCTTTCTATATCTTCTGCTTCCAAATTATTTAGGGCTTCATTTGTTGATAACAATTGATCACTGACTTCTTTGTATTTGTCTTTGAATTTCTTGACTTGCTCTTTTAGTTTCAAGACGCATTCATCATCTTGTTTTAGATTTTCCTTCAGATCCCTGACTTTTGCTTTAGAGTTTTCAAGATTCATAAGAGTTGCTTCTAGTTGATTGTATCTTTCATAATTTCCATACCTTCCTACTGCCATGATCATACTATCCCAGATCTTCCTTAAGCTATTAAACTTTTTCCAAGGAACCTTGCTCTGATACCAATTGTTGAATGTCAGGAACACTGAGAGGGGGGGTGAATCAGTGTTCTATAAACCTTTTCTCACACTTTTACTTTTAACTATTTCAAAGGATTAATCAAATAGAAGCATAATATACAAATGAACAGCATCCACAAAAGCATGACACATAACACCAAGATTTTACATGGAAAACCCAAAAAGGGAAAAACCATGGGGAGGATTAGCTCTCAAGTATATATTGCAATCTTTACAAAAATAATGTTTAGGCTTGGTCACTCCACGGGCCTAGAACATGCTGTCTCACTTCCATGAAGTACAACTAGATTTAGCAGGCTCACTGTCTCAACCCTAAACCTAGCAAGATTACAATAAGGATTGTTTAACCCTGAGGGTTGTTAAATCCTATTGAAGGCTCACTGTCAGCTCACTACCTTGATGATGAAATCTTTCTTACAATCATATTGCACATGAAAAATGAATACTACTTAAGCATCTACCACTATGCCAGGGTGCGATCATTTAGCAACTAAAATTTGAATCCCAAGTCTTCATCGTTGCTGATCTTCTAACTCTACTCTGCTATTTGTATTCTCACATCACACACAAGCACCACACACACACTCAATCAAAATCCATCACTCTTATATATCCACATCATGATTTGATCCATAGTCAGGTTGCCATCCAAGAAGTAAAACGTGTACATAGAAAGATGTACCTTGTCAGCTTGATCCAATGCACTATGTGTCGTGCGGACCCAAATCTTCACCCAAGCATATTCATATAGGTCAGCTCTAATCACTCAATTACTTGAATAGATCTTTCACACAATACCCTTTCTCTACATCATGATTTATCTCACCAGTCGGCCTGTTCCTCAAGATCATACTTAATAGGTTCATCTGCTGACTTGCAACTTCTACTGTGGATCACAAAACGCTTCCAAAATCATATCAAGGACTCTTTATACATCCCTAATCTTACCCTTAGAACTGCAAGGCATAATATCATCTTGCGGAAAAATGTGAACCATCAGAACTCAGACTCTGTCTCTGTCAAACTCTATCAAACACTATGCTGATACTTAGCAACTTGTAGCTAACCTTCCAATGCACTTCAAATCTCCTAACTCTTGAATAAGACACTTCGTATAAGTGTTTACAAAACCTTAAAAATGCATAACAAAATACTTATCTATGGAGGAATACGGACCACTACACTAGGCCTTGTTCACTATTCCTGCTATACCTTTTCTTATTCGAACTTAGACAATTCTTCAAGGTGACTTTCGGAGGAGATCAGGACTTAACCTTTGAAGCATAACATTATCAAACAACTAAGAACATCATACCTAAACTGCATTATCAGATCATCATCTGCGGAGACATACTATATGATTTACTGTCCTCTACTCATAATACTTTCCATACTTAGCCATTTTCTGTCAACTGGACTTGGGATCCAACATGTTCTTCCAGAGATATCTCTTCCTATCATGTTGATAAGATCTTTGAGCCTTGTTTCCATCAATGACAACATACAGGTCCATACTGGAGCAGTGTCTCTTCCCAACAGATATATCTTCGATAACATCTTGTTCAAGGAGGTGCTTTTTCTCAAAGGTAGGTGATGGCTTGTATTTGATCATAACTGTAGAGACTTCCTCTTCCTTAGGAGTACCAAATGTCTTAGGAGATGGTAATAGGCCCACACAAAACATGTCATGTAGGTCGTACTCACCACATCCCATGTCTCTTACTTTGATCTTGACCTCAAGAGGAGTGGATGTTTGTGATGTGGTTGCAATGTTGGAAGGATCAATGTATGAAGTGGGTGGTGTAGAGGTGGAGATGGATGTTTTAGTGGTGTTGTTGTAAGGGTAGAAAGTGTGATCATGTCCTTCCAAGAAGTTACAGTATTGGAAAGGATGAGGGTCAACATAGATGGTGACTTCTGTGTCATTATGTGGTAATTTCAAGCATTCATGGAAAGTGGATGGTATGGATTTCATGGCATGAATCCATGGTTGGCATAGGAGAATGTTGTATGGGAGGTCAAGATCAAGAACTTCACATTTGGTTTCCAAAAATTTTCATCCCACTTGAATAGGAAGCTTAATGGTACCTTCAAACAATCTTTCACAAACATCATATCCTTTGATGGTTATACGTTCACTAGAGTCCACAACCACATCAGAGTATCCCAAGTGTTTTAATAATTTTACAGTGTAAAGGTTTAGGCCAGAGCCACCATCTATTAAGACTCTTTTAATGGTATGTTTATGGATTAGAACTTCGATGTGGAGGGCTTCATTATGTAGCTCGTTAGATGAGGGTAGATCCTTTTCTGAGAAGGTGAGGTGATGAGGTGAGGCAATATGGCCTACCATGGCTTGGAATTGATCAACATTCAATTTGGTAGGGACTTGGGTTTCCATCAAGGCTTTGTCGAGGATGTACTTGTGGAGGGGGAGGTATGAAGTAATTTGAGGATGGAAATTTGTGAGGGGGTGTTTCCAAGATGATCTAGGAGGTTGTATTTATGAGTGGATGGTGGATTGGTGGTTGTGGATGTAGAAGGTTGATCATTGGTGGGGTCTCCATGAATGGAGATATGGCCACGATGAGTAGTAACGGAGCAATTTGGTGTTTTAGCTCTAATGGTGATGGTGTTGATATTGTTGGAATAATCTTCTATTCATCCCACAATAGAATTCAAAGAAGAGGGAGGTGACACAACATTGTATGTTTGGTTGGAAGATGAGGCTTTTCCTTTGTTATGATCAAGAAGGGGATCCTTGTATGCTCCTAAGTTGGCATTAGGTGATTCTCTTGGAGGTTCATCAATGGTTATATCACCTCTATCTATAAGGTCTTGAATGCAATGTTTCAACCTCATGCGGTTAGATGTTTTATGCCCTTTCACATGATGATATTCACAATAGGCATTTTCATCAAACCAAGAGGGTTTAAATTGATTTTTGTCATAAGGTCAAATAGGGGGTAATGTTATCAAATATGCATTTACAAGCTTGTTTAAGACATTTTCAATGGGTTCCCCTAAAGGTGTGAATTTCCTCTTAGGGTTGTTGTTTTGTCTTGGTGGTCCCCTAGGAACATTGACATTATTATTTGTGGATGTACTTGGTGGAATGGGATTTTGTACATTTTAGACAACCTTCACATTGATGACACCGCGATTGAGGGTATTCTTGTTTTTACCCCAAAAGTGAGGTTTTTCATTGTATTGTGCGTTGTTGTTCATATGGGAAGTGTTGGTGTTATTGTTGTTGACTTTGTTGTTGTTGTTGTTGGTCTTGTTATCATTATTGTAAAGTTTAATAGAGCCTTTAGCAATAAGGGCTCTTTCGATGGTTGTTCCTTTGTCTATAACCTCCTCAAAGGTTGATGCACATTGGATTTGTAAATGGAACCCCATTTCTTGGTTGAGATTAGTCACAAACATAGTGACTAGTTGTTTTTTAGGAATTGGCCAAGGGAGTTTGCTTGCTAGGCCTCTCCACCTTTGTAAAAAGGTGGCAAAGGATTCCCCAATCTTTTGTTTTGTGTTGCAAAGGTTGGTCATGGATATTTCATGTTCAAATTTATAGGAGGAATGATTCACAAATTTCTCTGCAATCTCATGGAATGTCTTAATACCTGGGGGAAGATGAGCAAACCATTCAGTAGCTTGACCATCGAGGCTTCTAGGAAAAAGTATCATCAAATATTTATCATCATATGAGACTTCAGAGCAAGCTATGTAAAACTCCCTAAGGTTTTCCCTAGGGTCTCACTTTCCTTTGTATTTGTCAAATTTTGGTGTTTCAAAATTCTTAGGAAAAGGTGGCATGTGTAAGGTTCTATCAAATGGGTATGGGATAATATCCTTGAAAGAATATTGCTTTCTTTTGTTTCCATGTTGGATATCATCAGACTTTTGGATCAACGATTGCACAATACTTGGTAAATCTTGGGTGGGTGGTGGTTGTGGAACGTAGGTTTGTTGGTTTTGGATTAACTGTTGGAGGAAAGGTGGAATTTGATTTTGGGGTGGATTTTGATTTTGGGAAATTTGGTTTTGATTTTGATTTTGATTTTGATGGGTGAGGTGTTGTTGATAAGCAAGGAGTTGTTCTAGAACATGTGGCAAAATTTGTTGTTTTTGGTTGGGATTTTTTTTGTGAGGTTTGGAAGGATGATGTAATAGGTGTTTGGGAGGTTAGATTTTGTACATATGTGAAATTGGATGAAGGGTTGTTACATGGGTTGTTGTTACGAATGTTGGATGTGTTGTATGGTGGTTGGGAGAATAATTGGGTCATGAAAGCTATAGTGTTGGCATCAAATTGGGGAGCACTTGTGGAAGTACTTCCATGCATGGTGTTGTTGGGAATGTTAAGGGTGATTTATGGTGTAGATGTAGTGATGATGGATGTCGACATGGTCGAGACATTTGGTGTTGTTGACATGGTGACATTTGAAGCTTGGGATGTGTTAGGAATATTATGGGATGTGGATGTTTGTGATGATGTGGTGACATTAGGTATGGTGGCACCATTTTGAAGGAGGAATTCAAGATATCGATTGGGATCCAATTTTAGGACTCTATCAAGTATGTCCATGGAATCAACATCTTGTGTGAAATCTAATACATCTTGATCCACTTGGTTAGTTTTGATGGTGGGAAAAGGATTTACCATAGCATTGGCATCAAGTGTTGATTGTTGTTGTATTATAGGGACATTGTTTTGGTCGGTTTGAGGCATCCTCGTGCCAAAGTTGATTCTAAAGGATTCCATGTCCTTGTTTTTCTTATCTCGAGACCTTGTCAAGGGCATACAATGGATTTGGGTGTGGATTTGGTTGGATGGATGAAGGTTGAGACCTTAGATAATAGATTTCAAAGTATTGGACCCAAGGATAGCAGATGATGAAAATTGGAATGGAGATTTAGTTTTAAGAGAATAGAGTCTCAAAATTATAAACCTAATGATATGGACGTGGTAAGGTTTGGTATAGGTTTTATCTTTAGAGATAAAATCTCAAAAGTTGTAAACCTAAGGATGATTAATGATAAAGGTATGAGGATGAATGAGGACATTAGAGGTTAAATGGATGAATTGATTTTCAAATTTTTAGACCAAAGAGGTGGGATAAAATGAGGAATGGAATGGATGAAATGGATCAAGCAAAATGGTTTTGGGATATTGGTGAAGAATGATTTTTGAGGATGATTTTAGGATGAATTTCGAAAGGGATGATGATGTGATTAAGGTAGTCTTAAGATGGTTTGGATGATAATCAACCAAGGAAGACCTTAGATGATTTGGATAAATAGATTTTGGATGATAATCAACTAAGGAAAACCCTAGATGACTTGGATGTTTGGATGAATAAGATGATGGATAAATGTTGATGATGTTTGAAAAGGATTTTTGAATCAAAGGTGACCTTGAATAAATCTAGATCTTTGGATTATAAAAGGGATATCCTTCTTTACTTAAGGTAGACTTACAACCTTAGGTAAAAAAGGGGAGGATTATTTTTACTTGAAGGTAGGCTAATGACCAACAAGCAAAAATAGGATACTAGAGGATGGTAAGATCTAGATTTAATTCTTGCACAAAGTTGATTTGAGGTATGGTTTTGGATGTTGATTGATATTTGGATTTTGGATGATTTTTGATTTAGGATTTTTGATGATTTTTGATTTGGGATGTGGATGTTGGATTTTGGATAAGATGGATAGAATTTGGATAAGGTTGGATGAATGTCCTATTCAAAATGAATTTTTGTAATGGATGAGTTAAAGGTCCAAAGGTGAAAATCAAAATGTAGGATTGAAATGAAATGATTAATGAGTGGATAGGATATGACCAAAGACCAAATATCAAAATAATATTTATCTAAGGCCAAATGGTATGGAGGAAATGAATTTGGACACAAGGTTGGATTATGTAGGGATGAAAAAGATGGACTATGGTTGGACTTAGTAATTGACTAATGACTTGAGATCAAAGGTCCAATAATCAAAATGATTTTCTCTAAGGTCAAAATGAAAGTATATGGATGAATTTGGACAAAATGATTGTGGAGGATGACAAAAGGTGGACTTGGATTATGACAGATTTTGACAAGGTGACTACAGATTCTGGCTGGACATGATTCAAGGATTTTGGGACAAATTACCAGACACGTGTAGGATCTAGTCTCTAGATGGCGTCAGTTTTTGGTGATAAGGCATCAGAACAAAGTGAAATGGTGCTAGATCATATCTAGATGGTGCTAAAATAGTGGATTATGGTGTCCGATAAAATGATGCCACAGGAGAATTTTAAGGCATCAAATAGAGAGGTTATAATGCCAAAATGAGTTAGTGTCCAGGATTTTATCTAGGTTTTTGGCAATCTTTGGCAACTCTTGGACTTTTGGACTCAAACTTTTGGATTTTAAAGGTCAAATGGTTGATTTGGAAGGCTCAAATGTCTAATGGTTTGATTTTTCAAATGGTTCAAGTGGTTTTGGATAATGTCGATGAGATTTCTTGGCAAGTAGACAAACAATCAAACAAGAGAACACAATAGCCAAATGTTTGGTAGGAAGTATAAGTGTTATGTGTATGTTCAATAGCCCCTTAAGGCCAAATTTCCAGGGGTCTAGACAAAATCGAATAAACTTAAAAACAAAGCTTAGTCTACCTAAGGGCAATGGCTAATGGCAACTTGTTCAAGCCCACAACTTGGAATCTCCTTCGACACAAATGTAGGAACACCTAATGTGGGTGTATACACTTTTGTCTTTACAAGGGAGGATATGTAGGGGCCTCTAAGACTAGAAGCATGACCCAATCACCCTCTCCTTGGAAAGCCAACAAGTAGCTTATGCTAAGCCAAGGATTTCTGTCTCATCTCAGGGGAGCCATATGGTGAGTATCATTAGAGAATGTATCCTCTTGCATTGAACAAGACACCAATAACTTTGTCAATAAGGTAGGCTTCTAACTTAAGGTGTCTAGTGAGGATTTGGAGACTTGCCTCTTATTCATGTGGTAGTGACTCAGTTAAGAGACTATCCTAGCCACTTACATCAATCCTTTTAAAAAGGAAAGAATGGTGTTAACACATCTCACACACAAGTGTATGGATACTGGGGAACTGTCAGAATAAGAATACTTTTCCAAGAAGTCTTTAGCTTTCACCTAAACCATTTATATAGTGGACTGAATTGAAAGCACCACTTAGAGTCATCCCTTGGGGTGAGTACCTCTTTTCCCACCAAGGTAGGCTCTTCTAAAAAAGGGAAAATAAGATAGAACAATTTCTCGTACACTCAAGATCTTTTGAGAGGCAAGCGGAGAGGATACTTTTGTTCTACCTTGGGATCTACTAACAAAATGTGCAAATGCACCAAACACATCAAGCAATCAAGTTCTTTTTTCTAGAACACCAATTGAAATGTTCCTATGTTAACATAAGTTCTTTTTTAAAGCACCAAGGGAAATGGTCCTATGTTAACATGCAAACACACAAAAGATATCTTGCAAGGAAAATGTGTTAGTAGTTTGAGTTTTTTTGTCTTTGTCTAGTGTTCTTTTACCTGCAAAAACGTGTTAGCAGCCTACACAGATCCCAAAAACTAGTCAGCAAAATAGTGCCAAAATAGAGACAGAAGGTGTTAGAAATCAGTAAGATAGTGTCATAAATCAATAAGATAGCATTAGAAATAGCTTAGATGGCGCTACAAATCAGAAATATGGTGCTAAAAAAGCAACAAATGGTGCTAATACTTTCTAATTCTAAGACCAGACTGATAACTGAGCATAAATGAAAGTGGCGCTACAAATCAAACAAATGGTACCAAAATCAGACATATCATTTTAGAAAATGGTGTTAAAATGGATTTTACCTATCTTACCTTGGCTGCACAGTCAGATGGTGTTGTTCTGTGCATATATGGCATCGAAATGGGGTAGTCTCCCAAAATCTACTCAAAAACACATTAGTCTTGCAAATATCAAGTCAAACAAAGTTAGAAAACTCCCTTCCCTACTAAGCAACACCCAAAAACTAGGTTAGAGGTGAGAAACAAGTTAATATGCCAAGAAATATGCTAAGGTTAGACAAAAAATCATTTCATGTATCCCTAGACAAATTTTAACATTAGGGCCCCCTATTCTTGTGTCTTTCTAATAAAAATAGAGAGGAAAAGACCCTAAAACTTGCTAAACCTCTAAAAAACACTTTAAAATTTTTCCAAGCTTTAAAATGTTAGAAAATAATCATCCAAATATGGCACCAAAACAATGGATTATGGCACTAAAATAGAGAAAAATGGCGCCAGTCCACGAGAGGATGGCACCAAACTGAGAGGCTTTGGCGCTAAAACTCTGTAAGCTCGTCTCCTTGCAAAAACGCAAGCAAACAAAGGTTAAATAGGGACCATGGGGTCCCACTAGGTGTTCCAAATGAAGAGAAGAGAAATATAAAAGGTGAAAACACAAGTAAAATGCATGAAAACACACAAATTATACCTTAAGATCCTCCTACTCCTTGATAAGGTTGAGGAGTTAGCACCCACAAGTGCTAGCTTTACCCATGACTATGCTCTCAAATGTGAAATACTCTTAACACTAATGCAAATTCAACATAGCCTAGCTACAATGGAGATAGTGGGGAGAAAATTGGGCATAATAACATTACTCTAAAATTGGATGTTCAAATGGCTTGTGGAGGATTGTATTTATAGACAAATTAGAGGGGATTTTGATCAAATGGTGGAGATTGATTGTTGAGATCAAGGGATGAGATTGATTGTGAGATGGAGGGCTAGGATTGGATCAACAAATTTGGAGGTTGGAGAATAAAAATGAATCTTTTATTCATTTTGAGGAGGACTTAGCATTAAATATGATTTAGATGGATGAGAAAATTTAAAATTAATTTCCTTGGGATGAGTTGGAATTAAAAATTCCATTTTATGTGGAGTTGTGAGAGACATGTGACAAATGCTCATTTTTGGCCTCTTACATTTGTAAGCTAAAAAAGAGGAAGATGTTTTATCATAAAAATGGTAAAAATGAGTTGGAGTGCTTATGAATATTTTGTAATTTTTAATTTGTGGGTGTGGGCGAAGGTGTTAATCATGCTTTGACCAAGTTAAGCAAGGTGATTAACTTAGTTAATGTGGCTGGAAAAAATTAGTGGATGAGGTAATAAAGGTTTAGGATTAATTAAATAATGATTTATTTAATTAATCCAAGTCTAGGGGTCATGTAGGCTAGGGTAGCTAATTAAATAATGGCTATTTAATCAACTAGGTTAGGAGCAGGCTAAATAGTAGGCTTGATTAATCAGATAAACATGATTTACCTAATTAATTAGGTTTAGGGAAGAGGGCAAATTAATTAAATAAATATTTCACATATTTATTTAATAACTTGGATGATGCTAGTAATGTGTGACTATTGAATTAATTAAATTAATTCAATTTTAGGGATGAATTGGTGAGAGATGAGTGAATGATTTAGGGGTATGATGAAATAATTAATTAAATAATAATTTAATTAATTAATTAGATGAAGAATTAGTGTTGTGGATGATTTCGGATGATAGTTAGATGATTAAGACATTTTTAGGTGTCTACAGTTATGCTATAAATTGCTTCTGATCTCTTGTTAGTAATACTCATGTAAAGGCTTAGACTCTACATGTGTATTGTAACCATTGATTACTGAATAATATATTGAGTTGTTTTAGAGTGAGGGGTTTTTCTCTTGAAAGTGTTTTGCCCACGTAATGGCTATGTTATGGTATATTGCTTTTATGTTTATTTCCTTTTAACAATAGGATAAGTTTACTTTTGTAGATACCTCCTCTCGCAAATTAGTATAGGAATCGTAGTCCATACCTTTGCTTCCTTTCATATATATCCATATAAAAACCTAATAAACTCTCATAGATATCTTAAATACATCTATTTAAAATATGTTAAGAGATATTAGTCTCACTTATCTAACCTATGTCACAAGTCCAATATAGGCCCTTAAAACTTGTATCTCTCAACATCTTTCAGATAGACATATTTTAAGATATCTATGCTAGCAAGTGTTACATTTATATATATATATATATACTGCTGGCAAGAGACACTATATGGATTCATGATTGTTGTCATTGATGGCAACAAAGTTCATCCTACACATCTGCAGGACATGGTGTGTCTCTACCAGAAGTTAGAGTGAAGAATGTTGTGGTCCGGTAAATAAGAACAGAGCATGTGGCAAGGTCCGACAGACAGGTCCGGATCTCTCAGAGGAAGTATCTTGGTGCAATGCAGATTTGGGGAAGTCAAAAGGACTACCTTGAGTGGTATATTCCAAGGATTTAGCCTCTAGTGATAGATGAGGAAAAAGATATGGATAGTTGAGTACCGGATTCCTGAATGACAGTGTGAACAGAGGAAGAACTGACTGATAGAACATCAGACGACTTTCCAGATGAGTTATTGATTGTGGTAAAGGTTATGAAGGCATGAATCATGTCTGGCCGACATGATTAATAATTTATACAAGCATATACTTGATCCGCATTACTTGATGTGCAATGATTCAGCTGACAGATCAGAATTAGTGAAAAGATTGACTATTCTGGGTGTTGACTAGAAAGATGATGAAATTACTTGTGCGGATATATATACAGAATGGATTTAGTTGTGAGAGTTGTTGTTGTCAAGGATGTGCGAATAAAAGTAGAAGAGCAGAGCAGAAGCAGTAAGGAAGGTCCGGTATGTGAAAGGAAAGCAGCTTAAGGGAAAAGGAAAGATGAAGTACAGCAGATTAGTTTACTGAGCCTAATCAAAACTGGACTCTAGCATTTGCAGATGCTACCAATCAGTTCAAGTATTGTATAACACTCTTTTTGTAGACAGTGTGTCTATTTGTAGGCAGTGTGCCTCCTTGTGAGCAGTGTGCTTAGGCAGTGAGCCCTAATTGGCAAGTGCCATTTTGTATTTCCTTATTCTTCTAACAAAGAATAATCTTTTGGTTAATCACCCCGTGGTTTTCTCCCTTAACAGGGTTTCCACGTCAAAAATATTGTGTCATGTGTATCTCCATTTTCATGGTTATGTTTGCTTGCTTGATTTAATGCTGCATTGATTAATAAGAAAGTTCAAAAAGAAGAAATAATTAGGATAACTGATTCACCCCCCTCTCAGTTATCAACAATTGGTATTAGAGCTAAGTTCCTCCTAACAGAGTCTAAAAGCTTGAGGAAGATCTGGAAATTCAAATGGATGCATATGGTTTAAAGGAGCAGCTCAAGACTACACTTGAGGATCTTGAACAGTCAAACTCTGAAATCAATGAATTAAAGGAAAGACTCAAACAGGCTGATGATTTCATGAGAGAACTAAAAGACAAATTAAGTCTCTCTATGAAAAAGAGAAAGGAGCTACTTCAACAATTGGCAAGACAAGGTGAAGCTAATGATGCAAATGAAGAGCTGACTGAAAAAACCAAGTTATGTGAAAAGTTATCAAAAGAAGTCATTATGGTAAGACATGAAATGGAATCAGGAGTTATAAAGTTTACCCAAGAAATTGAAGAGAAAAGAAAAATTGAAGATAATCTAAGACAATCTCTCAAGGAGAAATTAGAAGATTGCCACCAAATGGATAGAATTATTAGACATCTTGAATCTGATCTTGAAGATGCTAAAGAAAATGAAGAAAAACTTGAGGATCAAATTGTCTCTCTCAAAAGGGATCTTCAATCAGCAAATGAATATAAAGAGAAATTCAAGATAAGTTCTACTCAACTTGAAGTTCTTCTTGGAAGTCAAAAGAGGGCAGATGACAAGTGTGGTTTGGGATATGAGAAAGGAGAAAGCTCCGGATCCGGTCAAAAGAATTTTGGATCAGAAAATCAAAGGAACAAGCCTAGCAGACCTCCGGTAAGACAGCCCAATGCTCAAAGATATCCATCCTTCAATGGATATTGCCACAGCTATAATCACTTTGGTCACAAAGCTAATCAGTGTAGAAAGAGAATAAATTTGACTAATTCATCCTTCTCCGGACAGTGTTTTAACTGCAAAAGGATGGTCACAAGTCTCATGAATACAGAAATATGCAAATGAACAAATCATTCAATGGTAGATGCTTTGCATGCAATAGAATAGGTCATATGGCTAATCAATGTAGATCAAGAGGATATTAGTTAAATATGCAAAGAAATGTTGTTTGCCAGATCTGCAATAGGTCCGGTCATAGTGCAAAATTCTGTAGAAGCAAGAATCAGGACAAAAGAGGTCCGGTATATCACAATCAGAATCAAGATAAGGGTAAACAAAAGGTGAATGTGGATGAAGTTAAAAATGAGATGAGCAAGATTTGGGTGAAGAAAAGTCCTGAGAATGTAGAGGTTGGATCCACACCAGACTCTGGTGCTGATATTTCTTCCGGTAATTAAAAAGTGAGCTCTGGCTCAGGGGGAGACACAAAGAAAACCTTGTTCCCCCAGCTAGTTAAGTGGTGCCGGAACTGGCACAAGAAGAGTTGCGGATTGAAGGGTTCATAAGGGAAACTTCCAAACAAACTATGGTTAAGATTTGGAAGATCCACATGATGTTCATAGATCAGGACAGATCCGGTTCTTCAAGTCATCTGAATAAGGCAAACCGGAATAATGTAGGTCGAGCATTTATTACAATCTGATATTAGGGTTTGCGGAACAATATAAGGGTTCTCTCATTAATCACTTGTTCATTCTGCACTCAAGAAGAAACGAAAAGTGGAGCTCTACAACGAAATTCCTCAAGTTCATCAAAGATCATTTGCAGAAGTCATTGCATCCAGAAATCAATCCAATCTACTTCGTGAAACTGAAAGGCGCAAAAGGTATTTTTTGTTTTCAAATATCTCACTACAAATCTCTTGATAATGGCTACTTCGAATATTGTAAAGATTTTTGATAGACCTCGCCCTACATTTAAGAAACATCCATACAAATCCTTGGAGGTAGACCCCCTAGGTGCTTTTTCCAGTGTTTCGCATGGTGTTTTGCACACCGAAGATATTAGGGTTTATATACAGGCAAATGTTGAAGAGTTTAGGGAATTCAAACTAAGAGATATCTATCACAAACAACTGTTAGATGATTCATTTGAGCTCAAACCCCAATACAAGGGCCTCTGGAACAAACACTTTGCACAATACATACATTTCCCTTGTTTTACGGAGGATGAATGGGTTAGGTACATTCTGAGTAGAATACATGACAATTTC
This sequence comes from Cunninghamia lanceolata, assembly GCA_027924645.1. Classification (NCBI taxonomy): domain Eukaryota; kingdom Viridiplantae; phylum Streptophyta; class Pinopsida; order Cupressales; family Cupressaceae; genus Cunninghamia; species Cunninghamia lanceolata. The sequence goes on from BSBN01001642.1 coordinate 1,070,261, forward strand.
ATGTGGTTAAATGGACCATTCAAGATCACTAAAGATGCCATCAGGGCAGTTACCGGACTACACTCATCCGGTGGGATTCCTGTTCTTAAATCTGTAAAGAACCAAACTGTGAGTGAGGCTACTAGATCCAAGTTTGACAAAAGAGCAATGACAGTAGATGACATCACTGATCTAGATGTCAAGTTTTCTTCTATGATCATTGGATATAAGATATATCATTCTAGCAGATAAAATTCTGTACCTGGAATTGCCATCTAAACTGCTTATGAAATGCTAAGAAAGGATGCAGACTATGATCTTTGTCAGCTTCTCTTGAACCAACTCTTGGAGAATCTACAGAAAATCAAGAAAGATAAAAAGAATTCATTCAAATATGGTGGATTAATTTTGTGCTTGTTCTTCTACTTTATGAATGAGCTTCCCAGATCTAGTGGCTGGGTATGGGAGAGTGATAGGCCAGTGGCCATCCAAATTAGAGATTATTTACATGGACTTGGTGATAACAAAGCACAAAATACAGCCTTGTGGGGATACTTCAAGAACTTTCAGAACATGATGCAAGCAAGAGAAAGGATTCCCCAGTCTCTTGTTGAGAAATACAAAGACACAGTCTGTTTTATGGTAGAAACTAATTAGTGCCTAATAGAGGCAGTCGAACCAAGGACAGTCTAGATCATGCCCATGGGATACGAAGTTGATGAACAGATTGTAGAGCTGCATGTTCAACACATGCTAAGTCAGCCTAAAGATCCAAAGGCAGAAAGGTTTGGAACCTTTGAGGAGCTGAGTGTAAAGATTCATGTGGAACTCAGAGAACCAGAGATGAAAAGGAAGGTGAGAAAAGAAGTAGAACATATTGCCCAAAGCCTTGGGATCTCAAAGGCGACACTTGATGCCAACCGGGAAAAGAGACAAAAAGCTGATGAAGAGAAGAAAGAGGTAGAAAAGGGAAGCAAGAAAAGTGCTCCGGTAAAAACTTCCCCCCGGACCAGATCTTTAAAGAGACCAGCACCTGTCCCTGCTAAAAGCTCAAAATTAGAAGTCCAAGCATCTGGCAAAGGAGAGAAAAGGTCAAAGACAAAAGCCACAAGGGCTTATACAAGTCAAAGAGATGAAGAGGAAACTGAATCTGATGAAGAAGTCAGGAAAATGAAGAAAAAGAAGAAAACATCCAGTCAACCCTCTACCAGACAGAAGGAAGAAGAAAAGGCAAAGGAATATGTTGAAAAACCCACTCTTCACATTGACGACATAATCAAATCAGTCACAGTGGACGGAAATCTTCAGCCAATGGTTGAGTTTTATGATGATTATGGTGAAGTAGATCAGAAGATATTGCAAGATGCCACAGTCAGGTATCTAAATATTTACAACAAAGCATTTATTGAAATTATATCTCTAATCCCTAAAAGCTTGGAGAAGGAACTAGAAACAAGAAAGAACACTGCCCAAGCTAAAGACCTAGAAATTCGGGAACAAATAGCAATCCAGCTATATCCTTCAATTGACCCCAAGACAATGAATATGATATTCAAAGATTGTAAGGATGAGTTCAGAAGCAAAGAAAGGATGAATAAACTTATGCTTGGTGAAACTGACAAGGTAGCCAAGGACACAGAAGAGATCCTTTGGAAGGCCTTCAAAAGATTTAATCTTCCTATTATAGAGGACTTGGGTACTGATCCCTCAACCACAAATGTTGTAGAAGAAACTCCTGAGAAAATGACAGAAGAGGTGGGCTCTGAACAGACTAACATTTCTTCTCCGGGTTCCCCTATAGTCTCCGGATCTAAAGGAGAAGAAAAATTGTAGGAGAAAGAAGCAGAGGTGAAGGAAAAAGAAGATGACAGTGCTAAGGTTGCAGAAGGAGAGAAGACTTCAACAGAGAAAACCACAACTGCTAGTGGTGGGAATGTAGAAGGAGAGAAAACTCCAAAGGACAGCTCCAAGACTACAGAAGAGAAGAAACATCTGTCTCTGGCAAGAGACACTGCACAAACTGTCCAAGAATTCCTGAACAAAGAAACAATGGAGATTGATGAACTTGAGCTTCTACAAGGTCCATTCAATTTTGATTCTCTTTCTTCGGTACAAACAATGAAGATAGCTTCATTTGCAAATGCTAAGGCTAATGAAAAACTCCTAAAGTCTCATATGGAAGACTATGAGTTGATAGAAGTTGCATCCGAAGTGCTAGAAAAGATCATGCCATCTTTTTAGAAGGATCCCACAGCCTCCTCTTCCGGTAATATCAAAACCTTAGTCAGCGGTGTTAGTACACATTTTGATTCTCTAGAAAAATCAGCTGAAGAAAAGGTCCGGAAGGAGTTTTTGGATAAGAGATTCTCAGAGGTACAAAGATTACTCACTAATGATAGGAGAAATATGAGTATTGGAATAAAGAGGTTAGAAAATGCTCTTAAGGATGGCGGTGAAATATACAAATTTTGTATCTCTTGGTCCAAAGCAACAGTAGAGATTGAGAAGAAGATAAAAGAGCAAGAGGATAAGCTACTAAGTTTGTCTCAAAGTTTTGATCCTCTCTCTTCCTCCATAGTAAATCAAGAGTGTCAAACTATTGCAATCACAAATGCAATAAAGAATTTTGAGAAGGAAAGGAAGAACATAATCAGCCGAATGGGTGCACTTAGAAGGATTATTATCCCTAAGTTAGAGGCCATGCATGAGCCCATAAATGATGCTCAGATTACAGCCCAGACCAATGATCTGATAGATCTTAAGAAGGTTGAAGCATTTGCATTCCTGTTGAGTGGTCACATCTCAATTTTGGACAGGATGAAGTAGAGTTGGGCGACAGAAGTTGTACAGTTGAAGAACACTTTTGCAGACATACTTAAGTATATGTAAGTACAACTTGTATATATATACTTATGCGGCTAAGTATAGTTAAATTTTTGAAAATTTTAGTATGCGGACCCTACCCTTTGCCATTGATGTCAAAGGGGGAGTAAGGAGTAGTGAAAAATGAGGAATCCAACTAAGGGGGAGCTCCAGAAAATGTATATAAAGACAGAGCATCAGCCAAGAGGGAGCATAGTGTAAACACTTAGTCATTTTTCACTAAGTGTTGCCATCAATGCCAAAGGGGGAGATTGTTGGCAAGAGACACTATATGGATTCATGATTGTTGTCATTGATGGCAACAAAGTTCATCCTACACATCTACAGGATATGGTGTGTCTCTACCAGAAGTTAGAGTGAAGAATGTTGTGGTCTAGTAAACAAGAACAGAGCATGTGGCAAGGTCCGACAGACAGGTTTGGATCTCTCAGAGGAAGTATCTTGGTGCAGTGTGGATTTGGGGAAGTCAAGAGGACTACCTTGAGTGGTATATTCCAAGGATTTAGCCTCCGATGATAGATGAGGAAAAAGATATGGATAGTTGAGTACCGGATTCCTGAGTGATAGTGTGAACAGAGGAAGAACTGACTGACAGAACATCAGACGACTTTTCAGATGAGTTACTGATTGTGGTAAAGGTTATGAATGCATGAATCATGTCTGGACAACATGATTAATGATTTATACAAGCATATACTTGATCCGCATTACTTGATGTGCAATGATTCAGCTGACAGATCAGAATTAGTGAAAAGATTGACTATTCTGGGTGCTGACTAGAAAGATGATGAAATTACTTGTGTGGATATATATACACAATGGATTTAGTTGTGAGAGTTGTTGTTATTGTCAAGGATGTGTGAATAAAAGTAGAAGAGCAGAGCAGAAGCAGTAAGGAAGGTCCGGTATGTGAAAGGAAAGCAGCTTAAGGGAAAAGGAAAGATGGAGTCCAGCAGATCAGTTTACTGAGCCTAACCGGAACTGGACTCCAGCATTTGCAGATGCTACCAATCAGTTCAAGTATTGTATAACACTCTTTTTGTAGACAGTGTGTCTCTTTGTAGGCAGTGTGCCTCCTTGTGAGCAGTGTGCTCGGGCAGTGAGCCCTAATTGGCAAGTGCCATTTTGTATTTCCTTATTCTTCTAACAAAGAATAATCTTTGAGTTAATCACCCCGTGGTTTTCTCCCTTAATAGGGTTTCCACGTCAAAAATATTGTGTCATGTGTATCTACATTTTCATGGTTATGTTTGCTTGTTTGATTTAATGCTGCATTGATTAATAAGAAAGTTCAGAAAGAAGAAATAATTAGGATAACTGATTCACCCCCCCTCTCAGTTATCAACATATACAATTAGGTGTAATGAATATTTGACATGTAAATGACCATCAAATTTGTGTTAAGAGCTTTTGTTATCCACTCACTCCATTGCAACCCCCTTTTTTGCCATTATACTTATGCTTATCAATCTAAAAATTACTTATTGAAAAATGAAAGGTTTTTTTGAAATAATTTAGCTTAATTAACACACAATCAACTTAGATAAAGTAATTGATTTTAGGTAACACCACAAAATTGACAAAGGGATAAGTGTACTCAACTCTAGGAATGTGTTAGCATCAACTTCACACCACCATGTTTAGGCTTGTTATTGTTTGTTTTTGGGCAATAGTCACAATGTTTGCTCTTAAAAAAAATGTTTGCAAGTGACTCATGCACAAAAAGTGGCAATCAAAAAATTAAGGATAGAATGAGGAAGAGTGTTGCATTATCTACCTTGAGTCAAAATTTCAAGTCTTTCAAGTGCAAATTGTGCCTATAGCAATAATCTTGATTAAATTAGTTAGATCCATTTTAATAAGGGGAAAATATAATTTTATATTATCTTTAAATATATCTAGTGATGGGCCCATATACAAAATAGATGCATAGCTCAAATACTTACAAGAGACTGATTTATTAAGAATGAAAAGCCCTTGCTTATTGGTAGAGGGGCAAGTAAGATTTACTAATGTATTAATGCATTGAATTTAAATTTAACCGGGGGCTTGGGAATTTTAAAAATGTGGAAGGGATTAAATATTCTCAGAAAGAGATTAAACGTAGGCCCACAAATAAATCACATTGTGCTTTAAAGTATGCTCAACAAATATATTAATGTGTGGACAATTTAAAACAGTTTTCACAACCATGTTGGAAGGGGATTAAACCAGAGAGAACTTTTTATTTGCAATACAAAATGTGGGCATCACTCAAAAAACATGAATACAATGCATCCCTTTAGAAATTTGAATGCAAATGATGAATGGCTTGCATGGCGCAATGTTTTAGACCATTATGTAGATGTATAAAAACCTTGCATAGATTTTAATGGGTATTGCAACACATTATATGGTAGATCAACATCATGAAAAGAAAGAATGGCAAAGAAAATGGTAAAGATGACTTCCCTTGGATGAAAATGGCAATTGGGAATGTTTTTATTTTTTAAATTTTTATAAAAAGAGGGGTAGGCCCTCAGACATCTATTAATCAAAAGATAATATAAATGTAATTACAGAATAGGGTAACCAGAACCCCAAAGCAAAACATAAAAAAATAACAGCATGTACATAGTCGACAGTACACATGGCAATGTTTAATTACAACCACAAAGATGGAGAGAACAAAAAACCAAGTATTTTATCACCTAGAATAGGAAAATAACTAAGGACCAACCCGACTACCACCCTAAGCCACAGGACTGTGAACCGCACTAGCATCTGCTATGAGCTCATTTTCATCTTCTTGCATCGAATCGTCCTCTAGGTCCATATCCTCATCCGATGTCGTTGGACTCCTTGGGAAGTGCGGTGCTTGATCTAGAGCATACAGTTGGAGAAATTTGATAGCACTAAAAACCTCTCTACATCTGATCCTCAGAGCCTTAGGCACTATGAAGCTATGCCCTTTAAGTGCTCTATCAAGCTCATTAATACATCCGCAGACTAAGCCATTTTGCATGGTCCTGTAAATGCATTCAAATGCCTTCACCGTGTGGAGCTGGTGCAAAGGAAAAGGCCCTTAATCAAGGCTTCTCCAATCATGAGGTCATAATTCACTAGTGTCGTGTTCCAGTGCTCCACACTAAAAAATTTCTTGTTTATCATACACAATGATATGGAGAACGTAGTTAGGATCCATAACAATATCCATAATGTTTGAGAGGAAGACTAAGACAATATCAAACCATCTAATCTCACATTCCTTTGAACTATTTAACCATTTCTGGTTGCAGATGTTCCTTACCACAAATTGGGATAAGGTGCAATCAATCTCAAAGATTTGAGTCATATCCAAGATATTCACTTTTCCCTTGATCATTGGCTCCCATGGAAATGGTTGAAACAGAATTTTCTGGTTCATGAACTCTCCCTCCATAGTCCTTTGTACCTGCACCTAGAAATAGAAATAAAATACCACCAAAAGTTGTAGAAGCTCAAGCTATAAGCTCCTTCAATTAGCCAACAGAGAGAAGGGAAGTGTGGAGAAAACATTCACGGCATAGGATGACATAATTATGAGCTTCTTAAATAAAAAGGAATGGTGCAACTGACAAATAAATGTTTTGGATTATTCGTAGATATGCACTCATACAAGTGCACTTGGAAAGGACATCCACCACCTTGAGAAATAAAGACACGTCCTATCCAACCCACCTAGATATTAAGATGGAGGACGAAGGGATCATTTGGGGAGGACGCAACATCGAGGAAGCTTTGCCATTACACCCAATCACATCTAAATTAAATTAGAGTTGGTCGCCCAACATCACTAGGCTCATCCAAGAGCCAAGGGAGCGTCTAATTAATGAGATGGCATAGAGCATCGAGATTATGGCTAAAGGGTTATAGCTCAAAAGGTAGGCAACCATTGGGACAAGACTACAGTGTACAGCCTAACTGAAGAGAGGAGGATCTTCCTGTTACACTAATTTAGGGTTCCAACTAGGCTTACACACCTAGAGCCCCTATCCTCATACATGGAAGCCACGTGAATTTAAGCCATATCTGCACAACACACATGAGTTCCACACTGGTAGACGTCTAACTCAGACTTAGATTGAAACTAAATCACTAGCTAAAAGAGTCTTGAGCTGTGTCGGGACGTCACCTTGAGAGTCATAGACCATCCATTCCTCAAGAGGTTGATTGATAGCTTTGTTTGCCAGCCAATATGCCACATGGTTGGCCTCTCTATAATAATGTAAAATATGGTAGTTGTTAAAAAACTACAACAAAATTCTAGCCTGGTCTAAGATATATTCAACCTTCCATGAATCTGACCAACCATCCTTTAGTTAGTTGACGATGTTTAGAGAGTCTCCTTCCACCCAAATATTTTTAAAACCTATTGATGCAGCCATTTGAAGACCATGAACAAGAGCCCAAGCCTCAACCATAGGATTGGTGTCAGGAGGGATTTTAGTAGCCTTGGCAATTAGAAGCTTTCCATCCTTAGACCTAATGATACATCCTGTGCCAGAGGGCCCAAGATTGCCTCTACTTGCCCCATCAAAATTTAGTTTAACCACATTATCGGCTAGAGGTTTCCATCTCACCGTAGACCTATCTACTTTTCTCACAGCTACAATCTGGCGGCCCCCATGAGAGACTAGTTCTAAGTAGGTCCACGCCTTGACTATTCCATTATCCCATGAGGTCCAGGATGAATTGTGAGTTGTGGATCTTCTAGCCTTAGTCGTGACTACTTCTGAAATGGCTTTGTCAATGTTACAAGGCACACCTTGGCTAATGAGGAGACTGATTTCTAGAAGATTTTGAAGTTTCTTTCTTTCCAAATCTACCAAAGCATCATTGTTGGATAGATTTCCCATAGACAAGCAAAAGTTGAATCTGTATTGTGTTTGGACCAGCTTTTGAGGAAAGAAAATAGTGTTTGGGGTAGTGGTGAGACCCAATTTAATTTTCTCATTACTCAACCATCATTCCTTAGTAAATTGGCAATTGAGGAGAAGATGATCAATGCTTTCTTCCTTTTCCCCACAGAGCACACATTTGAAATTTGAACCAAGTGAAAATTTATGAAGATAGTTGTCTGTAAGGCTATGCCCATGGAGGGCCAACCAAGTGAAATCCCCCACCTTAGGAAGAACTACATCATTCCAAAATTGATGAGATGGCCAATCTAATTTAGGACCTGTTGTGAGGTTCTTATATCCTTGCTTGACCAAATACTATCCAGAGTTGTGCACTACCCAAATCAACTCATCATCTAGAGGGGAAAAAAGATCACTCTTTTCTTTAAAATATTATGCCGGATTCTCTTTTGATCATATGGAAAATCACATTCCTCCAAACTCTTCCAGATCACTTTGTATGGAGGGGAGTCAGATAGACCAAACAAATAATCTCTTACCTTGTGACCTCAGTGATGTTCTAAATAGTTCCTAGCCTCTTTCAGATCATCTCTAGCTAATAGTTTGGGCCACCCATTCCATGAGCTAGTCCAAAAGTTTGCTTTCTCTCCCTTATAAATTTTCCACGAGAGGTGGGGAAGAAACTCTCTACTCTTAAAAATGAACATCTAGATTGAGGAGTCTATTGGAGGATTTTGGACTGTGAAGATGCTCTCTTTATCGTCATTGTCCAAATACTTGCCTTGCATTATCCTTGGCCATAGAGAGTTGGATCACTTATACATTCTCCAAGCTAATTTTGACCCCGATTCTTGGTTATGTAGTTCTAAATTGATGATACTAGCTCCCCCCAAACACTTCAATTTGCATATCTTATCCCAAGAAATCAAGTGTATCTTTCTCGACTCCATGGCCCCTTGCCATAAGAATTACTTGTTGATCTTTTCCATTTCTGAGAGAGTGGTTTTCAGGGGTTGAAGAGTAGATAGTAAATAAACTGGGACTGCAGTTAGAATTGCTTTGAGAAGTGGCATCCTTCTAGCCATTGATACCCATCTTCCCTTCCACGTCCCAATTCTGCTCTTTAATTTGCTCTTGACTTCTTGCCACATGACCCTTTTGTTCCTCTCGTTAAACAAAGGGATGCCAAGATATTTATTAGGAAGTTCCTCCACCTTCAAGCCAAAAATATTGGATATCTCAGCTCATGTAATTGAATCTGACTTGAAAAGGAAAAATTTGGACTTATTAGGATTAACCTGTTAGCCCAGAAGAGAACAATATTTATTCAACATCTTCCTAATAGAATGAGCTTCTTGAACCGAGGCTTGGCCAAATATTATTGTGTCATCAGTGAATAGGGCATGGGTAAAGGAGATATTCACATTCTTAATCCTTAATCCATTCCATTCCCTCCTCTAATTTGCTTCCCTGATTGCCCAGGTGAGAACTTCTGACATGATAATAAATAAATAAGGGGATAGAGGATCCCCTTGCCTAAGTCCTCTGGTTGAAACAAAGGGACTAATTTCTCTGCCATTCAAAAGAACTACCATACTAACATTACAAATACATGAGGTGATCCATTTTCAACATGGCGCTGAGAAGCCTAACTTGTCCAGCATATGCATCAGGAATGACCAGTTTACTCTATCATAGCCTTTTACCATATCCAGTTTAACAACCATGCTTTAAATCCCTTCCATCTTAATCAAATGCATAATCTCATGGGTAATGATTGCACCTTTTGTTGTCTCCTTTCGTGGGACAAAGGCCCCTTGTTCCTCTAAAATGATTCTTGGGAGTAGGGAGGCTAGTCTAATGGAAATAGCTTTAGAAATTATTTTATACACAAAATTACATAAGGAGATGGGCTTGAATTCCTCACATGAAGAAGGAGAGTTATTCTTAGGGATAAGAATAATGTTGGTCTTTTTCCATACCTTGAGGACATTGCAAAATTTCCTTGATCCTTCAACTGCAAGCAAAATGTCCTTCCCCACTATATCTCATGTGTGCTAAAAAAAGCTGCCTGACCATCCATCTGGACTAGGGGCTTTATCCCCTAACAAAGCAAAGACTGCCGCATGTATTTCTTCAAGGCTGAAATCTTTCATCAATTGTGCATTATGTTAGTCATTGACTAGCTTGGGAATATTAAAGTCATGAGAGCAGGTTCTCAAAAAACTCCTTAGCATATGCCTTTATTTCTGATTGAGCTCTTATGATGGAGCCATCCGCCTTCTTGATAGAATGAATGGAATTTGATTCACATCTCATCTTGGCTGAAAGATGAAAGAAAGTTGTGTTTGTGTCTTCTTCCTTTAACCACGAATCCCTAGACTTCTAGCGCCAATAAACTTCTTCTCTAGAAATAATTTCTTCAAGATGATTCCTCATGAATTTCTCCTTCTCAAACCTCTCTGCATTCATACCCATAGCTATGATAACATCAGCATTTGATTTGATTTCCTACAACAACCTAGCTTTCTCCATGAAAATGTTCTTGAAGTGTAAATAATTCCACTCCTTGATCTTCTTCTTAACAAAGTTAAGCTTATTTTCCAATTGAAACATTCTGGAACCTTTAATATACGGTGATTTGGACCACCATTTTTTAAAAAGAGGGATGAAATTTGGGTCTCTTAACCACATATCTTGAAATCTAAAGGGGCTGGTGCTTGATCTTACCTCTTTACCAATAGTCAGTCTGACAGGGAAGTGATTAAAACCCACCAAGGAAAGGATGTCTATTTGACATATCAAATTATTTTGCATGCATTGACCTGTGATCAGAAATCTATCTAGTCGTTCAACAATCCTTAGAAAATCTTTCCTCTTGTTGGTCCAGGTAAATCTACCATTCCTCAATTTACAATCAATCAGATTATTATTTCGGATAAAGTTCTTGAAATCCTCATTTGTTCTAGATGGATGATAAATTCCTCCTAATTTCTCATCTCCCTCTAGAAATACATTGAAATCTCCTCCTAGGATGATCTTCTCATTTCTTATAATGCATATGAGGTTGCTAATGTGATTCCATATGCTCACTTTTTGAACCATTCCCATTGGGCCATAAATACAAAAGATCCATAGGTCTTTTTCTTCCAGAAGGTTGGGAAATTTTCCCAAAATCCAATTCTTTATAATGCCCACCACTTCCATAATTTGGATGTATTTCTTCCATAGAATTGCCAGTCCTCCTGAAGTGCCTTATGTTGGGGTTATAAAAAAATTCCAGTTCCTCCATTTTCTTAAAATTTGACTACCTTGGTCAAAAGTAAGTTTGTTTTCCTGAAGAAGTATGATGCATGCTTTAGCCTCATCAATCTGAGATTGATGAGACATCTTTTGTTAGGGGCATTAATGCCCCTAACATTCCATGTAAGGACCCTCATTGCTCTTGAGGGGAGCTATTCACTCCCCTCTTTCTCAAAACTTTCTCTAATGTGGATTGTTTGCCTGATGCTATCTCATCATGTGTCTTGTTTTTCTTGATCCTAGAACTCTTTCTGATTGACGTCTGCATACACACTCGCTCCTTTTTAACAAGAGCCGATTGGGATATGCCTAGATTGCCCATTGCCTAACCTAGTCCATTTTTAGAGAGCATTTCATCCGCAAGCTCCTCATAGATGTCGCTCACCACCTTATTCAGAGCTTTTTGCAAGAGAGTTTGCAATTTCTCATCCTCCATACAGCATTCCTAGTTCTCCGACCATGAGATTAAATTCAAGGTTCAAAAGAGTGATCTCTTCTGATGTCTATTAATGCACGTATCTTTGAGAAAAATATCCCCATTAGGAGTGTCATCCATTATGAAGCTTTTACTACATCTTGTGTCCTCAGGAGCATCTTCTGGTAGAGATTTAGACTAATTATCTTCCCCTGCATTGACTTCTTTGTTGCCTATTTCTACTACCAGCATGAGGGCCTCTATAGATACGATCTCCACATTAAGGACTGGACTCTCTTCTGTGTCCTAAAGGTTTTTCCCATCTTCTTGGTTGGTTGGGAAAAAGTCAGATGTAGCAAAAATGTCTTGGATTTCTCCTAAAGTAGAATGATTGAGATCACCCTCTTTCCTAAATTCCCTTGAGGATAAATCTTCTTGGGGATATTGAGCATTATCCAGTCCTTCTTCAAAAATAATGTCTTGAGTCCAAACTCCCTCTTTAGTTTGAAGCTTAATGCACTTTGGTAGAAGATTCTTTGTTTCCCTAACTACACACATTATGATAGTAGAGGACTAGAGAATGTTTGAGCTAATAATGACATCCTTATATATAACCAGAGAGTTCCCTATAGTCCATAGAATATCAGGGTCTCTATATTCCATTGGCAGATTGGGAACTTGAATCCAAAAGGGTAGAATCAGGATCTGCTCCTTATTTATATCAAAGTTTTCTTTCCATTCAAGACAAAAAAATAGCCATTTTTTCAAATTTCCAGACCTTCTTATAGATGACTTTATCTCTATCCTCTTTACAATGAAAAACAAAAGAGAAAAACCCCTTTCCCAAAACCACAAACTCCCTTATTTGTGGCCAATTTGACTTGTACCACTCCTCAACTCATGCTTAGAAAAATGGGGAGATAAGATCTCACAGATTAGCACAGCCTCCTGAAGAAGAGAGATTCTCACTTTTAAGCAGTCCTTAGTGAGGGGAATGCAGATCTCTCGTCATTCCTCCTTATTATCTTTTTGAAAGTGGGTTTAGGAGTAGTAGTTCTTCCCTAAACATGTTGAGCATTCCAAGGGTGGCTTGCTTGGCCTAGTCTTTTAATATCTTTCCTTGTTGCTTCGAAGCCTCCCAGAGCCTTTACGACTTCTCTACCTAAAGAAAGACCTCCATTTGTTAGGTTGGGACTTCTTTCGGTGGGAAGACTGGTTAAGGTTGTTCTGGTAGGCATAAAAAGCCTCCCATTGTGGCTTTAAAGGCTCTCTATGAGGATGAAAAGCTCTCCTTGAAGATTCTATGTTTTTGGAAAAGGTGTTCTCATGCCTCTGACATCCATGATTAGTAGACCTTTGAACTTCATCCAAAAACCTTACTTTCTTTCCTTGCACCTTCTGCAATAGAGGTGTCTTGTGTCTTGAATCCCTTACATAACCTGGACCCTCCTACCTTTTATTAACCTCCACAACCTCATTGTAGAGCCTATTCCCCGATGAGGAGTATGGTAAAGCCGAAGTCGAAGATCTAGAGAATAGTTGATTATAGTGAGAATAGAAGCCAGAAGATCTAGGAAAAGGTCAAATTGCATATTGCAAAGCTATTTTCTACATTAAGTCACATGTAATTACTACTTTTAGTATTGGGAATTTAAGAAAATAGTTGACAAAAGCTGTGGAAAATGTAGATAGTTTATATCTGAAGGTCAAAAGGGTTATAGATGAGGAACATCTTCTTTCTGTTGAATGTGATTAATGCTATTCATGAAGCTGCCCCACAGATGCAGGATATTTCAATTCTTGTTGATGTAGTTAACTAGTGGGATAGGTTTTTGTGTCAGTTATAATGGTAATTATGTGTTGAATTTCAACATACTCTAGTTGAATGGCTTATCAAAATGGGTGAAGTTAATTCTGGTGAATCAACACTGATCAATGCCATGCTATAATTTTTGTAAATGTAAAATTTGTCTTCTTGAGAGAGCACTCACAAGTTAGAATGTTACAAAGGTAGAGTATATATGCCTCGTATTGAAGCACAATTAGATGTCTCCTTCAACAGTAGTGAGAATCCTGATAATCCCATATAAGTGATTCTATTCCATTAATGAGTTAATGTCTGTAAAGAAGAATATTGTCCATTAGAGTGAGCCTCTTTTTAAAAACAGTTCATGAAAGGGCCACATGGAGTTCTTGAGTAGAGAGGTTTTTTGGAGGGGAGCATGGAGTGATGATTCCTTGATCGAAGCCTTTCCCTTCCTTGTGTATGGTGCTCCTCATTCTCTTGTGTTGTGCAACATACAAATATTCAATGTTTACACACTACAATTAAAGTGGCAGTGAATAGACAATTACAAGGGGCCGTTAAAGTTGTATTGCATGGCAATCAAAGAATATCATGTGGCTAAAAGTGGAAATGAAATGACACAGAGCAAGGAAATCCATGTGGCCAAAGTCTATTTGACAATAGCTAAAATCTTCTTTTTAACTACTATGTGTTATGCACTCATTTCCCTCCCCTTCATTATGTGGTGGGGCCATATACTTTAATGTGAAATGTTTTAATTAAGTTTCCTTTCTAGAGCATTTGCATTATAAGGTGTATAGTTTTAAGGGGGACAATAATAATGAAAAATATTACTCGTATTGAGCATTGAGAAGTGAGGGTTTTTGGTTTTGTTAGGGTTTCAGTTTTGGCTTTGTTAGTGTTTGGTTGTGTCTCCTTGATGTCACCCTATTGTATTCTAAAGAAGGATTAAGCATTGCTTCTCTATATTTATTGTGGCACCTTCTAGGATGTCATACCCACGGGTGTTTTCTACCCATTTAAATGGCCTCAACCTTTTGTAACTTTATAGTTGCTACTAGAGTTAAAGGTTTGATAGTGCATGGCAATGGCTCCTCCACTCAAGCATCCCATTAATTTTGTTTCCATGTTGTTCCATGAGGTACATCCACTAAAACACCCCTAAATGTGGTTCTTCCCATTCTAAAGTTTGATAATACATGCTGCTAGTAGGAAAATTTTACTTTGATAAGATATTTTTTGGGAAAGGTCCCCTGTGAAAGTATGCTCAAAAACTAGGTGACCAAGGCTTGTGTCCCACATGAGATTTACCTTGATGACTTGCAAAACCTTACCAAAGGTTTTCTTCTTTTCCACTTTGCCAAAGAAAGCTATGTTGAGGCCATCCTCATACATGGTCCCTAGTATGTTTGCTCTTCCTTATTAGTGTTCTCACCCTGGACTCAAGATTTTGTCATCTTAAATGAGAAAGGTCTCTATGTCCTTGTTTGGGTGGAGTTTCTTGGGTTATCTTTGTTGTGTTGGAATTTCTCGACCAAAATAGCCTCCTCCTTAGGCAATGTCATTTATGTCAAACCAAACAAGTTTTTTTCAACTTGACCCCATAAGAGGTTCTATGTTGAAGTTGACCTTTCTAAGGCTCTAAAGGAGACAATTGATATTCAAATTGGACAAATGAAACACACTCAACATGTTCTCTATCTAAACCTGCCTAATACATACTATTGATGTCAATTCTCTGAGCACAAGATCTTGGATTGCCCATTGACTTCTTCCTATTCTAAGCCTACCACTCAACCTACTACTAAGACTCCACCTCCTACAAAAAAAAAATGGTTGATCTTCTATGGTTAGTCACAAAGCCAAGACTACTAGTAACAATGGAACTCCACCTAAGCCCTCCTCCAGCACTAGTCATCAGTCCTTGAAAAATCAAGGTGTGATTTCAAAACCTCAAGGCACAGGGATTCAAATATGTTATTTCCTCCCATGGGGAACTCTCTAATGAGGTGAATAAGACAAAATTCACTCAAATGCCGCTAGTGGCATCAATTTTATTTTCTCAAGAGCCATCATTACCTACCACACTTCCTCACCCCCAGTGGTGCAGTAAAGGTGTTATGTACCTAGAGATATGATATTTAATGTATTTAGGTGGATGGAGATGCCAACATGTGGCACACATCCCTTAAGTTAGTTATAATGGGTCTTGTGGATAACTTGTGTATTTAATTACATCAGGTGTTGAGTAGGCCTTCATTGGGTTTACCCCTCCATTATGTTATTAGGAAGAGGTAATATAAAGGAGGTGATTATAATTGTAAGAGGGGTGTGGAGTATGATATTGTATTTGGGATTTCTTCGAGATATAGGGTGGAGTGGCTTCTTCCTTAAGGAGTATTGTATGGTGTTACCCTACCTCAAGGGTTTCTACATATATTGGAGATTAGGGCATCTTGGACCATAAACATCTCTTGTGTTGTGTGAGATCTAGCTTCTGCATTATATTATTTCCATTATTATATGTGAGAAGCTACAGGTACAAGCAAAGTAGATCAAGAATAGTCAAATATCGAGTAAGAATATTCAAGTTTTTTAAGATTTGAAGCTCTCCATGGATAAATGTGTTTTACATTCAAACTTGCATGTTATGGATATGGATGGGTTGGATATTGTTCTTGGTTATCCTTGGTTAAAATTTTCGGGATCAGTAGGAAGAAAAAAATTACATTAAAAGATATTACACATAATGAAGTCAAAAGGAGAGTCAAGGAAAAGAAAGTTCAAGAACCTACTAAAGATTGCACCAATGAATTAGCATGACATACAAGAGGAGCAAGATGTACAAAAAAAAGAGGATACAAGTAATTCTATTCATGAGCCAATAAAAAAAGTGGCAAAAGATGATGAAGAATCAGAGAAGGTTCCAATGATAGCAAAAGTGCAATATATAGGCATCCACATCACTATGAGAGACAAGAATCATGGAGGCATGATACTACATCGAAACAACAATCCAATCACTACGAACCTACATGGAATCAAAGGAACAACTACAATGATCCATGATATCATAGAAGTAATGGTTATTCATGGAAACAAAGGAGGACTTACTTTGATCAATAATGGAATCAAACACTAGTAGAAAAACAACAATAAATAACTAAAAAAATACTAAAAATTTCATATAAATGACTAAGCTTGGTCACATGACCATTAGTAGTTTATTGTCAGTCATTTATAACACAACCAAATTTATGACTAAACTATTTTTAGTCATTTATTGGTTGTTTTGATCGATCAATTTAGTAGTATATTTAGTTGTTAATTTAGTCATTGATTGTTGTTAACTGGTCATTTATTTAGTCATTGTTATCATTAATTGTCGTCAATTGGTAGTATATTTAGTCATTTTAATCATTATTTTGCCATCAACTGGTCATATATTTAGTCATATTTATTCATTGATTTATGTCAATTGGTAGTATATTTAGTTAATTTAATTCTTAATTGATGTTAATTAGTAGTATACTTAGTCATTTTAATTGTCTGATTTCTATTAATTGGTAGTAAATTTAGTCATTTTATTTTTTAATTGCCATCATTTGGTAGCTTATTTAATTGTTTTTGTTCACTAGTTTCTGTCAACTGGTAGTATATTGATACATTGTTTATTAATTGCATAATCATTATATTTACTACTAGTTTAGTAGTAAATTTTCATTTATATGATATGAATAATTTATTCAATACCATAAATTGTATAATGCAAAAATAAACATATTATTAAACTTGAATTAAAACATAAAAGCAAATTAAAAAATTACATATACGAACAAGCTACAGCATGCTAGAAGTTAAAATATTGATTCAACATAATGATAAAAAAAGCTAATCTGCAATTAAAAAATATAATGCAATTTTGATGAACTATAGTTACCACCCCCATCCAATTACCACTCACTCCATGCTC